>JAYESA010000004.1:336874089-336904089 GCA_036927795.1 Iris macrosiphon | reverse complement strand
GTCCGAGCAAAGAACTTCCTCTTAAAGAGATCCTTGAATACCTTCCAAGACTTCCCCGCATCAGTAAGAAGTGACTCATTCCTAAATCAAGTGCGGGCAACGTCGAACAGTTGAAGGCCTACCGCCTCAACCTTCATATCCTCCGTAAGACGGGACACTCTTATGAGACACTCGATATCTTCAATCCAATCATCAGCATAGACTATACCTTCTGTCCCCTTGAAAACTCGAGGCTCTAGCTTCTTAAAATTTTGAATGTTGCCTGGCTCGAGCTGAACATCCTATGGCTGTGGAGGTCCCCCTCTCTGAACTGCTGCAATAGCTACTTGATGAACATTTTTTATACTCTGTCGCATCATATCTGACTGCCTGTGATGGGCCTCTATCTGTGTAACCATCGGTGCAGCATCTCCTAAAAATGGAGGTGGTGGAAGTCCCTCCGAAGCAATTGGGATAGTCCTCGGAATGGGTGGAGGAGAACCCCCGAAGGCAACTGATGTCATAGGAGGCACAAACCCTACTGCCTGAGTGGATGATTAAGAGGTGGCAGACCTCGCAGAAACTGCTCCCGATCGATGAGATATAGTCTTCGGCGGCATCTTGAAGACAGATCGAAACAAAAAAGATCAATTCGACACAAGATAAGATATTATCAAGGAAGGACAACAATATTCAAAGTATTCAGAAGGAATCAAAAGTAGCGATTCAATTCAGATTAGAATTATTAGTTGTGATTGAGTATCCCTCTCTCATCCTAGTATCATGTCATATATTCTATTGCAGGCTCGCAGTAGTACAACTAAGTCGTCGCACTACCATGATATCGCACTATTGTGAAGCCTGACCTGTATGGGCCACCACTAAAAATGTGTCACGACCTACACCCGGTGTAGGGATGCAAGTCGGAAACAACGTCCAGCCTACGCCGAAGCATCGACGGTAGAACGCTGTCTTGGTCAACTATACTATCTAATTATCTCACAATAATGCATAAACCTATAGCACAATACTCAATCATAAATCTATAGCACGATAAGATATCAAGGAAGTCTAACATAACTATACAGTTAAAAAAATATGACAACAAATAGAAATAATATCCAAGTCTCAAATATATGTCGGAAATAAATTCGGTACCAAAATGCTAAAGAGAACTAACTATGCTAACTAGTTAATCCGGCTAAATCTCCCGGCAGTCACTCCAGAACTAGTCGGTCCAAGTCTGGACTATCTTTAGGCTGAGGTCCATAGTATGTTGAACACCAATTTTTCGGATCCTCTGAAAAATATTTTCCAATCAGGAATAGAGCGAAGTATAACCCAATAGTAGTTCCAATTAGTTGACAAAAACTATAAAATAGTAAAATAGAGGATGCTATCTACGATGAGAAATATAACTGATAATCAAGAACAATGAAAGAATAGGCAATACTACCAACAGAAAATATAATCAATGCATACAAGAATGAAGGAGATGAACTGTAATGTCAGAATAGAATAAGGTAATCAATGAACTGAATAATGGAATCTATAATAACTATGTGTTTGAGATACTAACTAAATATGTGATCGGTCTGGGAGATTCAATGATTACACTAAGGAGCTAACTCAACCATACGTGAATTACATGGTTTGTTAATAGCCAATGATTATACTACTAGCCGATAGTTCTTAATCACATATTAAATTGGTATTTCCTCCACCCCTGACTGATACGATGGATCGAATCATGACACGTTACTAGCCAATTTATCCAATGTTTAATCTACAATATTCAATGTTATCTAATACCAACAAGGATAGTATCCGATACCATCTCAATAATCAAGATAACATCTCATGACTGACTGACGATCTAATAACAAAACTAATCCGTGTACCATTGTGTCAAGAATCATAAGTAACATTTCTAAATACTTAAATTATAGTAGTCAAATAATGGAAACTATCAGAGAATATACTCGCCTGTGGTCCAGAGCAAATAATACTAAATGATGTTCGAATTGGTGTCACAGACCTATATATAGAATATTGCATTAATAAAAGGTTTTGAGAATGAGAATAAATTAAACTAGTCAATTTCTAGGTTATAAAGCCATTTCTAAGTCAAAATAGTCAAACTATGTCAACTCTATGCCAAACAAGTCAAACTTGGTTAACCTAGCTATCTCTAGGTGGTATGAGTCTAATTCTAGGATATTAGGTCCACACACTATGCATCTAGGCCATACTAGCTATGTCTAGGATACTAGAAAATTATTAGGATACCGTATCGCAAGATACACAAATATATAGGATAATAACACAATATGCATATAAAATCAATAATATATAATATTTCTAACTAATCTAATGCTAAGTGGATACCTTGGCTTTGAACCAATACGGTATCACACTACTAAACTCTCATTTTGATGCCCAAACTCAAATACCTTGAGCATCCCTCAATACCTTGACATATACCTTGGTATCCCAAGGTAATTGTCATCTAGTATATATTAACTACCCAAACTCTAATTATAAAATAATAAATTAACTAATAAAATACTACATACTATAATACTAACTACTAACTAAAACACAATAACATATATATATACCTACATATATACATATACATAGCTAGAGATACAATTTTATATATATATATATATATATATATATATATATATATATATATATATATATATATATATAGGTAACTAACTACTAACATATGATACTCATCTATTAACTTACCCCATAATACTATATATCTACATATAGTACTTAAGAATAACTTACATACACACACACACACACACACACACACACACACACACACACACATATATATATATATATATATATATATATATATATATATATATATATATATATATATATATAGAGAGAGAGAGAGAGAGAGAGAGAGAGAGAGAGAGTTACTTAGCTAACTAGTAATTGCTAACATTAATACTAACAAGTATAACTAACCTTAATACTAAGATACTAAGTTAGTTACCTATATATATATATATATATATATATATATATATATATATATATATATATATAGTTACTTAGCTAACTAGTAATTGCTAACATTAATACTAACAAGTATAACTAACCTTAATACTAAGCTACTAACCAACTTAACTACTAACACTAGACTATTAACCAATACCTTAACTAACCTCACTGACTGAAACACCTCAGAGTTGATACTGTGCTGAAACTGCCTAACTGATACACACTGATGTTTGTGGTATTAAACGAAAGAATGAAAAATGTATTCAGGATGGGGTTTATACGAAACCCGTCTTCTTTGGTTTACAAACAAACTTGTACAATTTGATCCTATACGAGATTATGGGAGTATAATTTATTTAATCTGGGTAAATATTGCTATAGGTGTCTTATCTGCAGTCGATCACTTTAGCCCTTGGACCACACGATGTTGAAGAAGTATCGTAGAAGACAGGAAGCAGCTTCGAAGGTTGCAAAAGAGGGTGGATGCACGATGCCAAAGTCGTCGATCCCTACTCTCTGCCTGAGCTCCGGATTCTCTCTCTCTCTCTCTCTCTCTCTCTCTCTCTCTCTCTTGACCTCTGGTTCGATCTTTCTTGGAAGTTCGACCTTGGATCTGCTATTGGTTTCTTGACCAATTTTTTGACCTTTTTCCTCATTGATAGAGGTCTCTATTTATAGAGTTTTAGTGACAGTGACCACTCCGTCGGTATAGAAACCGAGGAGTGGAAAGTACAGCACCCTTTTACACAACGGTTAAAGTAACCAATGCCTGCGTATAGATAATCCTTTGAATGAACGTGCGACGCGGGTCCAGCTAAGGGACAAAACGCGTATAATCGCTACGAAGATCACGGCGTAGAAGCCACGTAGGTAGGTATCCATTGTGTAGAAGAGGTTGGCATAGAAGCCAAATGTCTGTCACCATGGCATAGAAGCCAAATAGTTATCAAACCGGCATAGAAGCCGAATAGGCGTAGAAGCCGAGTGGTCATAGAGGCCGAGCAGGCGTAGAAGCTGAGTGGTCATAGAGGCCGAGCAGGCGTGAAAGCCGAATGGGCGTTGAAGCCGAGCAGGCGTAGAAGCCGAGTAGGCGTAGAAGCCGAGTGGTCATAGAGGCCGAGCAGGCGTAGGAGCTGGATGGGCGTAGAAGCCGCTGCGTACCGTGCCAGAGTGCTGATGGGGACGTCTTAGCCAAAATTACGGCTTTTGAAGATATAATCAAATCTCTTACATTAAATGCCGAGATTTGCCACCATCATGTGCATTAAATGTGGAGGTGTGTCTTTGAAGGTCTGCAATCCCTTCTGCGCATCAGTCGCAGAGACGTGCCTTGAGAAACTGTCATCGCTCTGTGCATTAGACGTAGAGGCGTGCCTCGACCCCGTACGGAGTGCAGCTTTTGACGTGGCAGGCGGTTTGTCTACTGCAGAACATAAACAGTTCGTGTCTGCCTGTGTAAAACAAGGCAGCGTATCCCTTCGTGCTTGTAAAAGCAGTTTACGCAAAGGGGATGGCGGTATTTGACAGCCTGGGTCGCAGTGCTGTGCCATCATTATAGCCGTCGTCTAGGTAGTCGAGCCGTATCCCTTTGTCAGAAGTCCAGACGTCAGGTTCTTTTTAGGATCTTCATTGCAGGGTCTGACAGGTTCACTTCGGAGAATACGAAGCGTCTCTTGTACACCTCAATGCTGCGTCTGAAAGAGGATGAGTTTTACGCCCTGGAGGCGATGGCATACCCTGTTTACGCTGAAGCGGCTTGGACTTACTGCCTTACGCGGATGGTCCTTTGAGCTTTCATATTTTCATGCTGCGTTTTCGCGGAAAGAGCTCTGTTGCACGCTTGATGGATCTGAAGGCCTCTGCTTACGCTGCTCTGCACCAATATACCGCGTATAGTCATCCGGCATATTTTTCATGCTTCTACAAGACCCCCTTCAAAGCTTTCAAATTCCTCAGAATTTGGAACGCTTTGAATGAAGCATGAACCGCTCCTCGTGACTCGAAATATTTTTGAATGGAGCGTTGAAACGGTCGATGCTGACTTTATGGCGAATTTATTGGAGACCGGTGTGACCTCTTTCGTTTATAAGAAGGCTGGGGAGTTAACCTGTTTCTCCCCACATTTCCATCACCACGCAGAGATGATCGCCGGAGTTCATCAGGTCGCTCTGAGGAAGAAGGAGATCATATTCTTCCAGCGTGTAAGGATCCGAAAAAGACGGCGTCTTCGAGCAAGTGTCCACTGCAACGATGGATCCTGGAAGAATATCTTAGCCTCCCTTGCTCGGGATAATCAGCAACTTTGTATGGCTGTTCTTCCAGGAGAAGGGAAGAATCGTATTTCACCACACGGCTTGCAAGCTGTATATTTTCCCCAGAGACTTCTGCGGACAAGAGCAGACAAACTGTAACTGCTGTCCTCGATCGAGTTGGGTCTTAAAGAAGCCTCAACTGGATCGATCATGGCGTACAAAACGTGGGACCTGCATCATTTATGCAGGCCCAGTTCTGTATCCTTCCGCCATCGATCTTCTTGTTCATGACTGTGGTGGTCGATGAACTGCCATGGAAGAAGAGGAAGACCTGCACCGATGTAGAACAGATTCTGGTAGCGATCTTCCGACGACAATGATGAGGAAGCCCTTTGTAGACGGGATTTCCCTCATATGTAGTCATAAAAATGAAGAAAAATCCTTTGTAGACAGGATTTCCCTCATATGTAATCATGACTTTAATCTTTAATAAAATCGTCTTACTTTCGTGCATATGATCATTTTGCCATACGTTGCTGTGAAGTCTGAATATGTGTAGCTTCGACATGTCTGATTCTTTACGCCGACTCTGTAGAAAGAGTGCTAGGTCCTGTCCTTTTGAGCATAACAAATAGTCCATAGAATGCTGTTGAGCATTTTGAACATTTAGAACTGTCATGTTGCTAGGACTGAGGAACCGCGTAGAGCTTTGAACTATTGTTTTTACTTCTGATGAACAGAATTTTTGTTCAGACTTCATCTTCAAGAATGATTTCTCAAAAATCCCTTGGAACAGGGTCGAGAAATGGCTGTCAAACTGAGTTGCCATCTTGATAGACGAGATATTCAGACTGGAGTCTGGATGATCCTCCAATTCGACCCGAAAAGAGTTATTTCTCAATGCTTGAACTCTGTATGCTTCGGGTACTCGGGATATGTTAAGGTCAAGAAGGAGTATCTTCTGTGTGAACTCCTGTAATCGACCGCCTTGTTGTTCGGATATGCAGAAAGTCAGAGATCCGTAGTGTAGATGAGCTGAGAATCCTGAGTTCGTAGTCTATTGAGCGTAGAAAGCCACCGAGCGTGAGATCGTAGATTCGGAGCTGCTGAGCGTGAAGTCGTAGGTTTGTAGCCTCTCGAGCGTAAAAGCTACCGAGCACAAAGACATCCGGGCATAAAACCATAGACTGATAGCTTACGACCGTAAAATCGTATATCTGTTGCTGTCGAGCGTAGAAAGCTCCTTAGCGTAGAACTGTAGATTTCTAGCCTGTGAAAAAGAAATCTTTCGAGCGTAAGGTTGCGGATCTGTTGTCTCCGAGCGTAAACTAAACGCCATCGAGCGTGAGATCATCGATTTGGTATCTGCTGAGCGTAAAGTCATAGGTTTGTAGCCTCTCGAGCATAAAAGCTACCGAGCACAAAGACATTCGGGCATAAAACCATAGACTTGTAGCTTGCGAGCGTAAAACCGTAGATCTGTTGCTGTCGAGCGTAGAAAACTCTTTTAGCATAGGAACCGCTGACCTGCTTTTGCACGAAAAACTCTTCGAATTTGCTGACTGTCCGTCTTTCGAGAGTAGTGGGCTGACGTAGTACCCAATCATAACCAAATATTTAATTTGTGAGATTTGGTTGGGGTTTCGATGAGCCCGTCTGAGGATTCGAGGAGTCGACCCGAACTCTATATATATCCCAAGCTTTTGAGAGAAAAACTTTTTATCCGTCTTCTGCGAAAGAGAGCCTTCGATTGTTTGAGTTTTTTCCCTCGTTCTTTCCCCGAGCACTCCGAGTTTTCAGAAATGGCGCCGAAACAAACCCCCTCCACCAAGGGAAAGAGTATAGGCTCTTCTTTTCGTTCTTCTGCCCCAGCGAGAGAGTCTTCGGTCGGGCAAGATGAACTTCCTTCTGAGCGAAGCATCCTGCCGACGAGTAGCGCACCCGGCCTTAGAGGTATAGCCTTTGGGATGATAAAGAACGACGAAAAATTGTTCGCACACGTTGAACGTGACCGCGCTAGGTCATCTCCTGTGCTGATAGCCTCTTTGAGGAAGATGACGCACGGAGATGTTTTCATCTTTTACGCCCACATTTCTAATGTGCCAGCGTAAAAACTCCCTGTTTTCGTAGTTTTGAGCGTAAAAGCTCTGACTGCCGAAAACTTGGTGTATATTATAAAATTTTAGTTTTACGCTTTGGATGGGACCTCCGACGTAATAACTAGAATTTTGGCAGTCTGGCGTAAAGCACGGACTGTATACCGCCAATTATGCTTCAGGATGTGACTTTCGGCGTAAAATGACCAAATTTTGTACAGTCTTGGCGTAAAGCACAGACTGTAGTTTCTTGATCTTTGTGTTGCAAGATTTGTAATGACGTGTTTTCCTTGCACTTTTGCAGTTAACTTGCATGAGTCTCCACTGGCCGAGGTGATGGGTTCCGCTGCCGGGATGCTGCACTCGAACTATCTGGAGGATCTGTCGCACGTGACATTTCCTATCTCCGGACCCCAGTATCCTGAAGGAAGGGGGATCTTGATATCGACTCAGGGCGAGCGGACATTGCTGAACATGATTAACGGAGAGCCCCTGACGTACATAGACGGGGACCAGTACATCAAGCCGGTCTTTCTCTTTGGGGACATAATAGACAAACAGTCCCAGACGAAGCCCAAGAGAGAACCCTGGGTTTTCCTCGTCGAGAGTGTGGTCTTGTATCTGCCCACGATGCCGAGAGATTATCCCATCCCGGCTTTCTTCCATGCCACACATCCCAGGAGGATATCGTGGACGCTGACTCCCGATCTTCACGGCAAGCCGGGGAAGATCTTTCATCTGAAAGGAGCTGACCAGGGATCGTTTGTCAGCCGCCCTTCTGGCGTAGTGACGTTGTTCAGGGGACTGTGCCCGGGCAGCGTCCCGAGTGAAGATAGTTCAGTGATCCAGCCGGTCCAATTGCCGACTTTCTGCAACGACTTCATGGTGCGAGGGGGGGTATACCCCAAGGGGAATCCTAGGTGCAACGGGTGGATCACCCCAGCAAACCTCCGATAGACTTGCCTAGTTGACTGGGCTTTGAAGCATTTTCGAAGAGAGTTGGAGGTCATAGGACTGTATGCTGCCGTGAGCACGACGAGTGTTGGGTTGCCTCCCAACCCTAACCTATTTCTGGCACTGATGGAGCGATACATTTCGCTCACCGGGACCTTCGCCACCCCACTGGGGGATTTGGGGTTGGCCCTCCACGAAATGGCAGTGATCTCGAGACTGCCGATGGGGGATACCCCGTATGAAGAGTATGTTCCTACCAACCGGGAGTTGGAGGACTCGGACCCTCGGGTTGTGGAGGTGTATCAGGAGCTGATGTGCCACCATTTTGCGTGCACTGCTTTTTATAATGAGCCTTCTGATTTGTCTCACACCACTAAGTGGATGTCTTACCTCTTCTTCCACCGGGCCAGGGCCGTCAAGTCGGAGAAAGTTTCGGGGGGCAAGAATGAGCCCGTGAACTGTTTGGGCGTGCTCAGTGCCCAGGTCGTCGAGGATCGTATGGAGGAGGCTAAAGCTCCAGATCAGTTTCTCAATGACGGGGTAGAAAAGTACCCTGAAGGCACTAAAGCCTATAGTTACTTGAGGCGCTGCAGCAGGCCTTTGTTTGAGGAAGCCAGGCTGGCTGGCTTTCTCTCCCTATGGCTGCGTCGAGTAGTGGTGCCTGGCATCGCGTCCGCGGACTGCATCCACCGGAACATCCTGTAGCCTGTCGTGCATCTGGTGTTCGGGGCAAGACTGGGCTTGCTCCCTGCCATGGTGTACCGTATACAGGCTAGCCTGAGAGCCATGACTGACGGGCTGCTCATCGATGAAGCTCGACGTGATAGCTTTCTCCGGGTAGAGTTACCATACCTGTACTTGATGGGATAGTTAATTCTCCACAACCCCCGGGTGATGTCTCCCGGCCCTGGTAGTAGCGCGGGCGATAGTTTCTTGCTGAACTACAAGGACTCCCTCTGGAATATGAACACAGTTCTAGACTGCCGGCTGGTGCTGAGCCTCGGTCATTGCTGGAAGCTCCTCTGTACTGTCCCCTCTGTGCATCGCAATCAGTCGGGGATTAGGCTTGAGGATTTAGGTGGAGAGAAGACCAATCTTTCTTCGGAAGCTTTTAATTGGTTGGTCTGCATCAGACCCTCCCATTTGCTGTACAGAAGCGAAGATCATTGCTTCTTCGAGCCTTACTTGCCCAGTCGGTTCGCCAGGCAGTTTGGGTACGATCAGCTGCACGTGGCCAATGCCGTCACCAGCTTCAGGTCCAGGGGCGGACTCATTGATGGAGCCAGAGGATGGCGGTATTTTATCATGGGTTGCACGGGAGCAATCTTTACCGTGCCGGTCGTCACCCTCTCCACGGAGCTGCGGATCCTCCATTCGTACGCTCAGTTTTACGTGGCGATCAATACCTTCTATTGCGATTTTGACATGCGTGGAAGCTTTAGGGTGCCTTCTCCCAAGCCTGGGGGAAGAATCGAAGTCCCCTCGGTTTCATCTGACGAGGGTGAGGAGTCCGTCACTCCGGATGAGCCTCTGGTATCGGTGTCGAGGTGTGAAGTGCCTCCGCCTGCGGTGGCTTTGGCGGTCTCTGGGAAGCGAAGGGCTCCTGCTTCGAAGCAGACTTCCCTTCGCAAGAGGAAGAAGAAGACGGTTAATCGTCCTCTCCGGATTCCTGGCATTGAGGCTCCTAGAGAGGAACCTGTTGTCTCTCCTGTTGGGGATGTCTCTTTGATTGGAGGTTCCCCGCCTCTCGGAGAGGGACCCCCAGTTTCGGCTGGCGGTGCCGGAGAACTCTGGCTTGAGGCTGCCGTTGTTGCCACTGCCTCCGGTAGTGGAATGAAATCGCCTGCGTGGCCGAGGCAAATGGGAGAATCTTTCCCTAGACCGGCAACTGATGAAACTCCTGCCGCGTCCGTGAGCATGACCAGCGAGGTTCCAGCTGACGAACCTCGACTGCGTCTTGGTGAAGGCTTGGTAGAGCTTCTGCCGATGTCGGTTGACCCACCTCCTTCTCCAGGTATGACAGTTCGTATTGCGTCATTAAGGCATGATATAGCTACATCGGCTGCAGACGCGGCATACCGTTGGCTACGGGTAAAGGTCATCTTTATGTCTCCTCTTAGAAAGATTACTATCATATTGATATCAACTTTCTTGTCCTTTTCTCAGGGGATGGCGTCCACGGGAAGTATAGCACTGAAGCGCCGTCTGGCTCTGCTCGGGCTCCTGACGATGATACGGAGGCGTTCGACTTCGAAGAGGAAATACCTTCGGGGGCCAGCTCGCCCGGAGTAGTTTCGTCACCTCCAGAGGAGGACGAACCCGTTGTCGTGACCTCGCCTCTTGCGAGTATGCCGATGACTTCGACCGTCGTTGTCGCACCTTCTTCGGTCGTACCACCCGTCGAGGCGGCGGCTGTGGCCACCTCGTCTGCAATCATTCCTGGAGGAGAACTCCCCAATATCGTGGCCACTCCTGGCGTTCAACCAGATCTGGTTGCGCTGACCGAGCTGTATACCAGCCTCTTTTACACCAGTTTGAAAATGCTGATATCCATGGTGTTGGCGAAGAATCTGGATTTTGAGCGTCTGAAGAAGGCTTCCCAGTTTTTGATTGGGGCGGTCAGGGAGTTTGGCGATTCTGGGGTAGCTGACGCCCTGGAGGAGATGGTTAATGGATTGGAGCAACCTATTAACGAATATTTGCAGCTGACTCGGGGCAGTTTTGAAGCTGAGGTCCAGGCCAGATACGACTTCATGACTGTGTGGCTTACCAAATAGCTGGAGAGCCTAGATAACTCCATCAAAGCACATAAGCTGAAGATGGATAAAAGAAAAGCTGTCGTGGAGGAGGCTCTTGCTCTTCAGATGAAGTGCCAATTCGAGCATGAAGGGAATGTAGCGAGGGTTCGCAAGTTGAAGGAGAAACTCGCTCTGGCAGAGGAGTGGGCAGCTGAGCACAGGGGCAAGGGCCGAACTGTCCTTTACGAATAATCCTGAGGCACGGCTGAAACAGGCCCGCGCTGATGCCTTGGTTTTCAGGGACGAGAGGGTGGCTGAACTGGCGAAGCTGATTCACGATCTGACCGCTCCTCCACAATGATGTATCCTTTCTTCTTTTTGCTTCCCCAATGTAATTTTGCTCTTTTGGAGAATAAATAAAGCGAATCTTTTCTGACTTTGTGGACCCATCATTTCGGAATATAAATGACAGGTTTGGGCGAGAGTGATATCAGAGGTAGTATGGACGTGATAGACTCTCGATAAACTTTTAGCAGGACATATTTATTCAGAGGTCATACGGACATGATAGAATATGACCTAACTAGTTTCGTTCTGGAAGTAGTTTGGTCAGACTTTGAGATTCTCGCTATATTCCTCTTGAGCAGAGGAGGTTAAGCATAGTACCTTTTCAGAAATTTACCGTTGATAGGAGCCATTAACAGTTCTCTATTAGGCTGGGCTAACATGTAAGCGTCGTTCGAGAACGTTGTCTCGATCACATAAGGGCCTTCTCACTTGGGCTGGAATTTGCCTTTACTCCTGTGAGTAAGAATTATCGGCCTTCTTACGGCTAAAACTAGCTCACCGATTTTGAACACTCTTTCCTTTACTTTATGATTAAAATCTCTGGAAATGAGTGCTTGGTAGAGCGCGATGCGCTGTTGAGCTTGGAGGCATTTCTCGTCTAATCCTTCTAGCTCTTGAAGCCTTAATAGGTCATTCTTTTCTTGGGTCAGCTCATTAGTCACGGCTATCCTGAGCGACGGGATCTGGATTTTAATGAAAAGAACTGCTTCGCTCCCGTAGACCAGTGAAAATGGGGTACAACCTGTCGGTATCCATACCGTTGTGCGGTATGCCCAGAGACAGCAGGGTCGTCTCGACTGTTGTGCCATGCCTTGGAACTTATGTTTTATCTTTTAGTAGACCTTACTGCGCTTGTTTTTGCGTCAAACCTCACTACTGGCATACTTGGTGAAAGTGCGTCAAGATCATTGCTTGGGTACTTTTATTTGTGCGCCAATGATAGATTTATGCACCAAACTCCTGGATCGCACACGTCTATCATTGTGTGCCAAGGTCCTTGAAGTGCGCTTAAGTATGGTTGTGCTCCACTTTTTTGCTCGGAGCACTTTTGTATCAAATTGCACCAGAACTGCTCGGATTAGTGATTTGTGCGCCAAAACTATTTTTGGCCATTTGTGCGCCAATACTCATTTTTGGCCATTTGTGTGCCAATAGTAATTTTTGACCCTTTGTGCGCAGATGTTACTTTCTTGCCTGATTTTATGCACCAGCCCTGAATTTATGATTTATGCACATGTATGCCTATATTCTCTTTAATATGCTTGACTCTTGATGATTCTCTAGTTCTTTTTTATCTTGTTATTTTAGTTATGGTTATTTTCTAAACTTGACATTCTTAATTTTGATCTTGATTTTCTGACATGATCTAGTGATTATACATCATAAATAAACTCTTGATAATCCTGATAGTGGCTCGATGTAGCGCACCATCCTGATACTCCTGATAGTGGCTCGACGTAGCGCACTCATGACTTGAGAATTTCTGTAACTATCATGATCAAGTCTATTAGTAGAACCTGTATTGCATGACCTGTATCACCGTTGTTGATTTTGATTGTATCCGTCAAGTTACTGTCCTATCTTGCATCATGTCTAAGGCATATTTCTTAGCACCACGGTCAAAAATTATTGACAATTGTCCAGGCTAATAACTAGGCATCTAGAGAGATTTTTTGGCTACATGTAATCCCGGTATCCCAGCGACACATGATATATTTTGAGCTCTCCGTCATGAGGGACACACTTCCAGCACACCGACGAGTGTTCTACTACCAGAAAAGATAAGAAATGTTTATACCTGATAAATCTATACTATGTACCCGTTCGTCTGGATAACCCGGATAGTCTGCAGGGCATGTGGCTATAAGAAATCTTAAACTACATGTGTTAATAACTATGACTATGATAACCCTAGTTAGCTAATGATAGCAAGTTGTAGGGCATGATTTGCCGTAATCGCTTGATTTCTAGTCTAGTTTCGTCCCATCCTGATTTTATTAGCAACTGATCCAAAAATGGTAACTGGAGTACTGATTCCAGATATCCTTGTTCAATTATTGTTGAACTGCATAAACTGTTATTTTACCCGTTGCACTTATTTACTATTACTTTACCTGTTATTCTTATTGATTTTTCTGCATGCTGGTTTTAGTTCATAAGTTTGGCTCCCTTTTGGTACTCGTTCTTTTGGGGTCTGATCCCACTGGTTTTGTATGGCCATATTTTGGAGCATGACCGCAGGATCTCCAATACTTTCCGCCTTAAGATGGTGAACACGAGAAGCACCCGAGGATATGAGTGAGTTTCTTCTTTCTCACCTACTTGATCTTGTACATTATTTATTTTAGGTGTTTTGCCATCGAGCACGTGATTAGCTCATATTTTTGGACTTGACATTCTAGCATGCGGGCCTACATATAAAGCATATTCTATACTATAGCTAGAGCTGATCATATAACATTGTACTCTGCTAGTTCTTCATTTTGGTACTAGCTTCATGATCATCTGGGTATGTATACTTTGTGATACCTTACTATTATATGTTGGTGATCATACATCTTGTAAACTTATTGTTTACTTGAGATTGAAACACCTAGGATTCTTGACCCATGATTGCCTGATAGATTGTAGAGTAAACTCTCACATGTCTACACAGCCGTAACCGTATCTCAGGGTATAGAGTACTCTAGTTAACATAGCTGGCTTTTTCTTCCCTCGCTCTTCAGTATTCTGGTTTTGGGGATTGACCGTGCAAGTTGGTGAAATCTTTGTTTGGTCTGAAGCTGTCACGCCCCAATCCTAAAATACGTAGGACTAGGAACACGTAAGCATGCCAGCCGTATGTATATGGCAACTCTAATATATGGATACTATAATACATATGTACGCTGTAATATGAATATTAAATCATATGTGGTATATATATAGTCACGAGTCATAGAAATACTAATCTCATCCACATAACAAGTCATAGAAAAGAAATAACTAAACTAGAATAATGAGTCTGAATAATCCAAAATAATAGTCGGGTGGAGACAAATCCACTACCAATGACTATAATATAAAGGAAATGGAATAAGTACATCTACTGAACGATGAGACTCGAAGAGAAGACAACCTCGAAAGATAATGAAGCAGCAAGTCCTGATCCGTGCTCCTGCGAATAGTCATGGTCGTCTATACCTGGCAAGGGACCAGGTCCTCAGAGGGACATAATAAGATACATAAAAGCAAGCCAATTGAATACAATAATCATGCATAATAGATAAAAAATAAATAAGTACGCTGTACAAGACAATCTATATGAATGCAAAATGAGGACAACTTTTCGACGTATGGGCAAGGGTACGGGCGTACACTAAATGGTGCGGTATTTTACAAAAGTCACGATACGGGAACTTTTTGCGGATACTGGCTGATTCTGATGCGCACACGTGTCCGAATCAGTTTCAGCGAAAGCCCACACGTCTGGGTATACCATGCGCGCCTTTCGGTGTACTTGGTACACGACAGAGCGGTCCCGTTTCGCGGGGCGTGCTCCGTATCGCAAATTCTGGAAGTTGGAAAATGGGTTTTTCGTAATTTTTAACCTACTTTAATTCTGTATTGAACACTAAATAAAATAATATAATTGACAAAAATTAATCTCGGTTATGTGGTCTTCGCATAGCAAGAAAAACTAAATTCGGATCTCTGTGGTGGGAGATACGAGTCCTTAAACATGGGTGGTTACCACAGTTTTCTGGGATTAAAAGTTATCATTTTTCTCCAACTTTGGCTCAATTTTTGCCTAGGGTTACGCGTTGTTCGAAGTAAACTAATGCACAGAGTTGGAAGAGAGATAGGTCATGAACATACCGGTGAAGACGGGGTCAAGTTTGGTCGAGCGATGGCACAAGAATCGAGGCCTGAAAAGGGGTACGTTGTTGAGTACTCACTGTCGTGGCGCGTTGACGCGGACGTGGTGGTCGCGGCGGCGGGCGGCGCTGGGGCTCCAGCGACGGCGGTCTGGGCTGATGTCGAGGAGATGAAGATTTTAGGGTTAGGGTTTAGGGTTTTGTCAATCTTATATATATAGGTCGGGGGGGACAGCGCGCTGCTGCTGCGGGTGTGCGGGCCGCTAGTTGCTGCTGTTCTCTAACGGGCCGGGTTTGGGGTTATAATGGGTTAGGGTAGGATATAAGGGTTTGGGTTTTATTAGTTTTTAATTTCTTTTTCTTTCCTTTTTCTTTTATTCTATTTTCTAATCTATTTTTATTTGTTTTTTTTCTGTTAATCTTTTCTATTTCAATTAATAAACTATATATATATATATATAATTCGAGAAATTTATTTTATGGCATACAATTAATCTATCAACTGTCCACAAGATCTCCTACATGTAAATAATTAAGGTAAAATAATAATTGCTCCGTAAATTCTCTATTGCACAAACACCTAGAAATAAAAATCCAATAAATTCTATTTTTCTAATTAGCTAATAATTACTATAAATAAATTAAATAATTAATTAATTAATTAATACTATTTATAAAATTAGAGATTTTACAGAAGCAAACTCTCAAATTGTGGCACGTGAAGTTTGACAAAATTATCAGATCAAATGGCTACAAGGTCAGAGAAACTGATAAATGTGTGTACACAAAATTCGTTGGTGATAGATGTGTCATCGTTCTTCTCTATGTGGATGCCATGCTAATCCTAGGCACAGATATAAAATGTGTCTCTAGAGCAAATATGTTCCTCTAGTCAAAATTTAGCATGAAGGACATGGGATATGCGGATATCATCGTTGGGATTAAGATAATTCGGACAAAAGATGGGCTTGCTTTATCATAAGCACACTACGTAGAGAATATGCTCACACGATATGGATATCAGGATCTTCTTATGATCGATACTCCATATAGATGTGACAAGAAACTGAAGCCTAATCCAAAAAAGTGTCAGATAGTTGGAGTACTCTAATTTCATCGGTAGTTTGATGTATTCTACGAATGCCACTAGGCCTAACATTACTTTTGCCGTGGGGATGATGATTAGATTCACGAGTAACCCAGGTGTTGAACACTGGAAAGCTGTGAATAGGGTAATAGCATATCTCAAGAAGACTCATAAGTTTGTAATTTACTACAGCAGAGCTCCAGCATTGGTATAAGGTTCAGTGATGCTAGTTGGTGCCCAGAAGAAGAGAGCAAGAGATCTACTGGAGGATTTTTTTCTATGAGTGGAGCTGCTATATCGTGGAAGTTGAAGAAGCAGACAATACTCCCACGCTCGTCAATGGAGTCTAAGTTCTATGTACTTGCAGCTACAGCAGATAAAGAAAATGGCTTCGGAAGATCATGTACGATCTTTTAATGGTTGGTGCACATATTCTGGCTGTACCGATATACTACGACAACCAGGCATCAATAACAGTAGCATCAAACGATCTCTTCAATGGCAAGAAGTGAACTGTGCAGCTTCGGCACAGATCACTGAACAAATCAAGACTGGTATTATTGCAATAGTGGATGTTCGGAGTTAGGAGAACCCGGCGGATCCATTCACTAAAGGCCTCAAGCGCCAGCTAGTCGAAGACACAGCATGTAAAATAGGCTTGAAGGAACTTTAATATTGTGTCTTTGTAATCCTACTATTAAGTTTTATGTTATTAGTTCAAAGAGAAATCTACTAGGCATCTAGCTTTTGGTTCAAGGGAGCACGGACTGGATAAATATCAGGCACAATAGATAGTCCCTTGGGACAGTGTAGGATACGTACCCGAAACTATTGTAGTCTAATATTTGTTCTTTATAGAACAATTCCTGTGTAATGATGGCTTCGACGCCTTATGGAGTTCTCGGACAAAGTGAATATCCGGCGTGCGTTAGAGGAAGCACGCGTAGTTCAGCACTATAAGGGACTTGTATCCCATGCTACAATAGTGTAATACCATGATGAGATAAAAGAACTCTCTTAAAAGAACTCACCAAAGTGTATGGACAGAGATATAGGTCGTCTCTTGAGGGTAAACTTATAGACACCCAAGATACATACACCAAAACTAGGTCAGCATATGGCCTTTAATTTACGACCGAGGGCACATCTGATGTCATTTTGCGAGCAAAAAAAATAGCAGCTATGGTTCAGAATTCAAGGCATAGTCCATTATTGTATCGTACTATTATTTGACCCATGCGGGAAGATTCAAGTCATGGACGACATCTATCCTAATGCAGTATGGACAGTCACAGTAAGGAACGCTCGACCATATATTGTGATATATGTGGGGGATTGTTGGTTTTTTCACTTTGCTTTGGGAGTTTTAGTCCCACATTGGGAAACCACTAATGTGTATATCTCAATATATAGCTATGCTTAGTATTGGTATATGCACATGGGGTGGTGGCCCATGTGGATTAACTTTCCTAGAGGGATTAAGTGTGAACCCCTTTATGACAATCTTAAATTTTGTCACCACCTTTGGAAAAGTTTTCTTTAGGAGCTAAGCCCCGAAGGGGATTAGGGAATCAGACTCAGACTCGAACTCGGGATCAAGGGCACAAAATAACGCTTTGTTGGTGCACTTTGCACTTAGCACGTCAGCATCGTCACATGGCACTCATTAGCTCCTTTTATTCACGAGTTGCATGCATGGTTGCTAGCTCGGGCGCATGCTCGGTGGCTTTGCGTTGAGTCGCCATGCGTCCAGGAGCGCATGCGGCCAGGTGCCCATGCGGCCGGGTGCACATGAGGCCAGGTGCCCATGTAGCCAGGAGCGCATGCGGCTAGGTGCCCATGCAACTAGAAGCCAAAGCGGTCTGGTTCCATATGCGGCCAGTTGTTCATGCGGCCAGGAGCGCATGCGACTAGGTGCACATGTGGCCAGGAGCCCAAGAGGCCTGGTGCCATATGCAGCCTGGTTCCATGCGGCCTAGTGCCATATGCGGCCAGTGCTCATGCGGCCAGGTCGACATGAGGCAATATGCTATGTGTTGAGTCTGATGTGGAGGGGACATAATATGTTATTGGAGGCATAGTGCTGCGTTGACGGCAGCTTTCGGCACCTGAAAGCGATGTCTGCTCTCTGTAGTACATCGTACATGCGGCGCATGCATCATGGTACGGCACTGCCACCCAGATTTCGGGGGATTTGGACTTTCATCTGGTCGGTCAGTGTATATGTAGCCTGGAGTTTCCTCCGGCCGCATAGGTGCTAAAATCCTTTTTAAAGAGAGGTTCTCCTATTTATGAGTGAGAGTTTTTGTTGGAAAAAATCGAGAGCACCAGTGCATATGCGGCCCAGAGATCTCCACACCCAAATAGTGATTTTCGAGTAATCCGAAGGTGACTTAGAGCGTTCCATAATTTCTCGTTTGAACTTACTTGATCCTGGGGGCAGATCTTCGTGTAGGACGAATCTTGCCTTGAGCACCGGTGGTTTTGATTACCCAACCAAGGAGTTCCTTTCTTTATATTTCTTTTCTTGTGTCCGTTCTTTCTCATTGTAACGTCTGTGAACATAAAGAGAAGAACGTTTTCTGATTCTTACTGTATTTGTATTTTTTTTCTCTTTTGTCAGTTTATAACATATTCGTGGTTTAGTGCTTCTGTGGAGTTGTGTGTTATTGTAGAGGAACACTTGTGTGAATCTCAGTGAACCAACTTTTGTAAAGACGAACTCTTGTGTGAGTCTCTACTTTGTGGACCTCCTCTAATTTGATCTGTCTTCGGAACAAAAAATGTGTGTGTGTGTGTGTGTGTGTGTTGGTGTTGTTTCCTTTGGACTAGTAAAGATAGTTTTACATTGGATACACCACCAAGTGGGTATCTTCATATAATATTTTGTATGTGTTGTGGTATGCACATGGAGTATGGTGGGCACATGGGTGTCATGTGGGGTATTTTATTAGGAAAAAAAAGGATTAACCCCTCCATGAAAGTATTTATGCTTTTTTTCATGCTCTTGGAATTAATTTTATGGTATCTAAGCCAGCGACTCGGACTCGGGCTCGGACTCAAGGGCACAAAGTGGCGCTTTGTTGCCGTACTTTGCATTTACGCTACGCGGGCACAAGCGCGGGCATTGTGTGGCCATGCGCGACTGTGCGCATGGGAGAATGAGTCGTAGGCGCTTGATCCCACTAATTGCGGGATTTGATGTTTATGGAAAGATATGATCAGTTATTCAGATCTATTTTTTGCGGAATTTGAATTTAAACTGTTCCTATCTTTTTGTAACTGATTAGCGGCTAGGATTTCCACCCTCTCTTTATAAATACTCTATTTGTAGCCTCTTTGAGAACTTACTTCGAAAAAGGAGAGACGAAGAGAGATTCTGCTGTTGCCGCCATTGGAGCCCAGGGAGCTCGTACGAGTCCAGAAAAGAGGTGACAATGAGCATTCCAAAAATTCTACTTCTTGGGAGCAGATCATGTGGGATGAATCTTACTTTGAGCAAGGTATATATATATTATAGTCATGAGTTTATCTGATTTGGATCAGGATAAAAGCAGAAGCCTAGGACATGAGTTTATCTGATTTGGATCAGGATGAGTCATGAGTTGCTGAGGAACAACTCTGTGATAATTCTAAGCCCTTCTGGACTTTGCGACATCCACTTACTGCTTCTCGGACAAATGCAATTTAGTATCTTTACTTAGAGGAGACGCCTGATCCACGATCCGCCCGAAGGTATATATATATATATATATATATATATATATATATATATATATATATATATAGAGGGAGAGAGAGAGGGGGGGGTGTAACTCCCTCTTTCCCAAAAAAAATAGAATAAAGAATTTTCAAATAATAGTTTCAATATTTATTTAGTAACTTTAAATTATTTTCTAAAAAAAACTTCCTAAAAAAATGTAGATTATTAATTATTTTTTTGGTAATTATGATGAAGGATGGCATGTTTATAATTAAATAGAAAATTCTTGGAGGGAAGCTTCTAGAGGATAGAGTATCATGTGCCTAATTGGGAGGGACCTAGAACTTCTCCAAAACTTTATAAATAGGAATGGATTATCATTTATTTTCCCATTGAATTCTTAAACTATTTCTTCAGCCCATCCATCCATTCAGTTCCCAAACCCAAAACCCGGCCCATTGGCAGTGGTTCAAAAACCCACAGAGCCCTCACCGTTCAAGAAACTGTTTCATTCTGTAACTGACCTCTCTTCTTTCTTCTCGGTCATCCCAAGAGTCGAGCTCGAGATCTCGAAACCCATGGCACACCTGACGATGACCTCTCCTCCGTATTAGGCGGCGACTGACAGTGGCGAGCTTCGACGACCACGAGGATCATGGCGAGCAGCACCGCAACCGACAATGCCGCGACGACGAGTAACTCTGGCGTAACTTCGGCGACCCTCAGAGCTTCACCGACGCGTTGACAGCGAACGACAACGTCGTATGGCGGAGACACAAAGATCAACGGCCTCTATGTAGATCACGAGCTCTAGCTAGATCCATGACGGATGTCTTCACTGTCACGTCCCGATTCCGCAGGTCACATCTCGATTCCGCAGAGGTCGATCGTCCTCGCTTAGCGCCTTACGAAATCAATCATCCTCACGTGAGCATGATGCCATACAAGCCTAAGTTATTCTTACATAAGGTCAGAGAGAACAAGGACAAAATAAACTATTCAGAGGTAAGAAGCAGCGGCACAACATAGCAAAAAATAAAAGAACACAATGGCATAAGAAAACAATCTCTTTATTAATACCTAAGTAGTGTTACAAGTGACACTTGGCCGATATTACAATTCGTTCAATCTCTCTCTCTCTCTCTCTCTCTCTCTCTCTCTCCCGATTATAATGACAACGTTCCATACATTATATCTATTTATACAAAATTATCTCAAAATATCTCGATACGTCTCAAGACATCGACTCCAGATTTCTGGCTCATAAGGATGAGGATATGCGACGATCTAGTACCTGCGAACAAGTACTGGTGGAGGGTCAGTACTTTGAAAAATTACTGGTGTGTATAAAAGCAACGAACAGAAGTAACTCTCTAAATCCAATACTATGTAAGCAGGTGCTAAAATATTACATTACTAGTGATCTTGCTACTTTTACCTAGGTTCATTTCATACAGTACAGGATCCGAGTCAGCTTATTTCTTTCGAAAAAATATATTTGAAAATTGTTTGCACATTCAAACATACAATAGGAACAGTGTTCTATCGTACAGTGCGCAACATATATCGTAATCCATATTCGATTTCTTTAGGAACAATAGCAGTGGTCTATTCCACTTCAGATGGAATTTGGAGTAAATTTGGGATAAGAATTTAGTCCTTGTGGTCGGGTGAGGGAGGAATAAATAGGAAAGTGGGGTGTCCAATCCATTTGCAGTTCCTCTCTCCACTCATGTACCACTTTCCACATCACCCCTTTCCGTTCGGATGTGGAAGTATGGGTGGACGTTCGGTTTATTCAGTTTCAACCGAACTGAAATAGTCAAAATCGAATAAACTTAAATTCTAATAAACCAAAATTGAACTGAAATTAGCAATAACCGAAACGAACAGAATAATCGATTAGGTTTATTTAGTTTGACTATTTTTATTATTTAATAGGCTAGGCCCAAAGTTGGTATCGTAGTTAAACTATATTAAAAATTATAATTTTTATATACACATTTATTGTATTTTAATGTTGCACTCAAAGTTGGATTAGTTGCTAAATTATCAAAGTTAGACTTCAAAAATACATACATATAATTGTTGTTTTTAAAATATACACACAAATATACACATTTTTAATCATAAAATATGTCACGCCCCAGTCCCAAAATATAAGGAACTAGGCCACGTGGCATTGGCCAGCTGACACGTCACTAAGGGTTTAATCCATTTTTATGGACCCAAAGGAACGTGCTACGCTGTCCTAAAATACTACAAGTCTAGTACAGGCAAGTTTATCTCATCCACAGAAAATGTCAGAAAATAGTGCTGAATATATATAATGCTGAGTCTGAAAATGTCATAATACACATCTTGTGGGAACAAACCCACTACAAAAATATAATAATAAATACAGAAAATATGATAGACTGAGTATCGTCTATCTAGCAAAACATCTCCATCGCCAAGAGGGCATCTCCTAGAATCAGGTAGATTCTGATGGTGTCTCTTCCAACTCTTCCTCAGTAGCACACCTGGTCTCCTGTCCTGGGCCATACACCGTGGGATAGAAGGCCTCGTCTAAATCTGGAAGGGAACCAGGTCCTCAGTGGGACATAACAAGATACAGGAAAATAATATGCCAGGTATAAAAATACTGGATAAATAAATATAGGGTACTAACCATCTAAGTGAATGCAAGTAAAGACCTCGTAGTACGCATGGGAATGTGTAGGTTAGACATATGCTGACTTAATTCACCAATCGTGGTGACTGGCTAGTATATGTGTCATATGCCCCCAGACTCATGGGCACTCTGCAATCGACCGTCTCCGAGGAGCATGGTACGAAGGATAAAAACATCAAGGAGGGGGGTGTCCCATACGTCTACTAGTTATCTTTCCCGCCCAATATAACTAAATGCCAAGTCGTACTGTTATGAGTTTTCCTGTTTTTATGCTAAGCCGTGATGCGTATCACACGTACTGGTAGCTAATCAAATACGCAGTTCGCATCCCAATATGTATTACAACCATGTTACGTGTTCCCGTGATAGGTTATAGGAGAATATTAAGATACCCTCACAGATGTTGGTAGGTCTGAAAAGACTAAGTAATTATGCTACAAGTCAACGTATCTGTTGACTGTACCCGAGGCAATCTCAGGTACTCACAGTTATATGGAATTCAGGAAAACATAGCATATAGCAACATTTAAATTTAAACAGTAACTTGGCAAGGTATACTTGCCTACTTTCTGATTGTGTTGGACACCTGATCCCACTGTCAAGACTGAGGGTCCTTGTGACAGGGGGTCACTGACTGTGCTGGAGATATTTTATGTTTAAGACGTTATAGGGCTTGTAAATACCAATTAAATAAAAAGGTACATAATATAATAGCATATATCTATTTAGGTAAAAATATATGTATATATATATAATATATATAGTCATATATATAATATAGGGTATATATATATATATAGTATATATATTTACCTATAGATATAGTATACATAGTATGTATATATATAGCATATATATAATAAGTATACATATATATAAAGAAAAGAAAAATGCAGGAAAAAGATACATATATATATATATTTATATGATCTAATAATAATATATATATACATATATAAGTCATATATATATATACATATAAATAAAAATGAGAAGGTATACATATATATACATATAATATATATATATATATATATATAGATATATATAGATATATATTTTCATATATATATATATATATATATATATATATATATAAAAGAAGAGAAAAAAATACAGGAATTAAATATATATATATATATATATATATATATATATATATATATATATATATATATATATATATATATATATATATATATATATATATATATATATATATATACATATATATAAAAGAAAAGGAAAAAAAGTGCAAGAATTGAAATATATATATACATACATATATATTAGTACATATATACAATATATAATAAAAATGAAAGGCATATATATATATGTATATAAATATAATAAATACATACATAAATATATATATATATATATATATATATATATATATATATATATATATATATATATATATATATATATATATATATATATATAGATATATATATATAAGAAAGAAAATAAAATATATATGTATATTTTCATGTATATACAATATACATATATATATACTGTATATATATATATAATGTATATAGTAATTATAATAATAATTATAAATAAATATAATATATATATATATATATAATTATACATAGAATACATATATATAAGTATATATATACATATATATATATACTACATATATATTATATATATAAATAATAAATAAGTAAGTAAAAACAGAATTAAAAGGTGCATAAATATATAATATATATATATAATTATACTGTATAATATATAGTATTTAAGTGTATATATATATAGTAATATATATATAATGATATAATTAAATATATATATATATAGTTATATATATATAAATATATGTATATATATATATATATATAAATAATTAATAAATAAAAATAAAAATACAGAAATGTAAATACATATATATATACTATATATATAATATTTATAATAATAATAATAATAATAATAATAATAATATAATATATATATATTAATATATATATAGTAATATATATGAATATATACATATATATATATACATATATATATACATATATACATAGATATAGGAATTACATACGTATTTACGTATTTACAGGTATTTATACCTGACAGGGTGGCAGAGGGGGTCCACGGTGGGTCGTCGGCGTGAGGACGACGGCGGAGCTGACGACGGCCGACCGGAGAAGCAGCAGCAACAACCGTTGCTGACAGCAACAGCAGCAGTAGCAGCAACTTGCAGCAGTTGCAGCGACGGCTGCGGCGACGGAGCGGTCGGTGCAGGGTGGGGGATCGACGGAGGGGGTCGGGGCGGAGAGATTGGTGGTGGTGGCGGGGGTCTACGGTAACGGTGGTGGTGGCTGGAGGTGATCGGAGTGGAGGGGGTGGTTTGTTAGGGTTAGGGGTCGGAGGTGCTGCGGGGTTTAGGGCGGCCGGAGGGATGGTCGTGGGGCGGTGGGAAGGTGGTGGTCCGGTAGAGGGGGTCGGGGCGAGGCGAGTGGGGGTGGTGGCGGTGGTGCACGGTGGCCGTAGGCGGTGGTGGGAGGGGTTCGGGTGGTTGTGGATGCTGTTGGTGCAGGGTCGGGGTGGGGTCTGTGGCGGCTGTAGGCGGCGGAGGCGGTGGCCGAAGGGGGTGGCGGTGGTCGGAGGGAAGGGCAGGGGAGAGACGAACAGTTCGGCGGTGGTCCGTTGGGCGGAGGGTGGCCGTGGTGGTCGTGGTGGTGCGAGGTCGGAATGAGAGGGGGGGTCGGGTTTATATAGGGTTTAGGGGATAGCATAGGTGGTAAATAAGTTGAAGTCCAAGGGTATTTAGGTAATTTTGGGTTTTAGGATATTTTGGCAGCCATTTTAGATATTTAGTGGGTCCCACGTGACACGTGGATGGTCCATGTTCACCAGCCAATGAGGGGGTGACACCTCGCACTGTAATTTTGCATAAAAACCCCTAAAATTTTCTAAATTGTAAATAGGTCCCAAAATTGGTATTTTGCGTAATTACGCAATTTGTCTGATTAAAAACACTGAGTCCTAGAAATACTGTTTTGTACAAAAATGAGTGGGAAACCTGTGGAAGTGCCTTGGGGGGTGTGGGAATGAGCCTGGGCAGGGATAGGGCCTGGTTCTTTAGGTGATACGGGTCACCGTATTTATTATTTAATAAATACTGCGCACGGTGTTCTTTAATTATTTAGAGGCAGGTAGGGTCATAATTTTACTACGGTGTCAATATACTAATTGTAGTATATTCAAAGTAGAATATTATCGTATTTTTGTTTGGGCAAAACTGGTGCAGGTTGGGCCTCAATTCCTAGGGGTACAGAGATGGGTAAAGAGCAAGAAATAAAATCAGGAAATAAATACGGACTTTTGTACGATATTTGTGCGTCTCAAACGAGGCTCAAAATAAAGCATCTGGGAGTTGCACAAAATTCTGGAAAATAGTCTAACATGTTTAGGGCAGGTATGTGAATTTTGTTTGGGAATAATAGCTAGTGTAATGCTCTAATTAATTGTGTAAGGTACAGGTGCACAATCAATAGGATATGTAAACAAAATAAATTTTAAAAAGTTACAGAAATTCTAATTAGCTAAAATTAATCCTAAATTACTGAAATCTGGTCGAGAAAGTTTACAATCTACTCTCCTTAGAATATTTTGTCTCGAAATAAAACAGACATATAATGAGAATGAAAGATTGATTTGAAATATTAGGACATACCCTGGTTTGGAAATAGATGGGAGAAACGCTGTCGAATATCCTCCTCTCGTTCCCAGGTTGATTCACCTGGTGCATGATGTCTCCATGCAACACGAACTAGAGGGATAGTCTTTCCTCGCAATACCTTCTCGCTACGATCTAGGATCTCTACAGGTTCCTCCTGGTACGATAGGCTTGGGCCGACGGTGATCTCTGAATGGTCCAGTAGATGACTTGGGTCTGGAATGTACCTCCTCAGCTGAGATACGTGGAAGACATCATGTACTCCTTCCAAGGTCTGAGGTAAGGCTAGCTTGTAGGCAACTTCTCCGATGCGTTCTAGCACATCGAAGGGTCCAATGTACCTTGGACTCAGTTTTCCTCTTCCTCCAAATCTGATAGTTCCTCTGATAGGTGAGATTTTTAAGAACACATGTTCTCCCACTTGGAACTCTAAAGGTCGTCGATGAACGTTGGCCCAGTGCTTCTGTCTGTCTTGTGCAGCTCGTAGGTGTCCTTGTATCTTCTTTACCTTTTCCACCGTACGAACAACTAATTCTGGTCCCAAGATCTGTCTTTCGCCAACATCGCTCCAGCATACTGGGGAATGATATTTCCTGCCATACAATGCTTCAAAGGGAGCCATTTGAATGCTCGCATGATAGCTATTGTTGTAGGAAAATTTTACCAGGTGCAAATGATCTTCCCATGATCCGCTGAAATCAAGCATGCAGGCTCTCAGCATATCTTCAAGTGTCTGGATGGTGCGTTCTGATTGGCCATCTGTCTGTGGATGGTACGAGGTGCTGAACTTAAGGCGGGTACCAAGACTTTCTTGCATACTTCGCCAAAAGTAAGATGTAAACCTCGTATCTCTGTCAGACACTATGCTGACTGGTACTCCATGCAGACGCACTATCTCCTTCATGTACATGTCCACCAAGACTTCTGTAGATTGTCCGACTCTGAAAGGTAGGAAATGTGCAGCGTTTGTGAGTCTATCTACGATTACCCATACAGCATTACGACCACTGGGACTTCTTGGGAAGCCCGTAACAAAGTCCATCG
The DNA here is from genome assembly GCA_036927795.1 of Iris macrosiphon. Lineage (NCBI taxonomy): Eukaryota > Viridiplantae > Streptophyta > Magnoliopsida > Asparagales > Iridaceae > Iris > Iris macrosiphon. The sequence goes on along the minus strand of JAYESA010000004.1, from coordinate 336,876,615 downwards.
TAATGTGTTCCTATTTCTACTCGGGTATTGGGAGGGGTTGAAGTAGACTGGCAGATCTCTGATGCTCAGCCTTGACTTGCTGACACACCAGGCACTTTGCCACAAAGCGTGCTATCTCTCGCTTCATTCCATGCCACCAGTAGTATTGTCGCAGATCTCTGTACATCTTTGTGCCTCCAGGATGTATAGAGTATGTTGAGCTATGAGCTTCTGACATCAGCTCCTCACGAAGTTCTCCATTTGGAACATAAAGATGTTCTCCATATGTTAGGGTCCCATCTTCGTGTATGCGACATCCTGTCTGGATTCCAGCCTCTGTTCTTTGTCGAAGCCTCTGAAATCTTGCATCTGTTGGTAGTGCAGCCTTGATTCTTTCGACCAATGTTGATTGTAACTGGTAGTTTGACAATTGGCCATCAATTCTTGGCATAATGACATTTATTCCCAACTTTTCTAGATCTCTCAATAGACCTGGTTGGGTGATCATAAAGAATGCCGAGGGTCTTCTGCTTAGTGCATCAGCTACTACATTAGCCTTTCCTGGATGGTACTGCAGATCGATCTCGAAATCCGTCATCACTTCGAGCCATCGTCTTTGTCTCAGGTTTAAGTCTTTCTGAGTGTAGACATATTTCAGGCTCTTGTGATCGGTGAATATCTCCACTTGTTCGCCGTATAGATAATGTCTCCATAGCTTCAGGGCGAAGATGACTGCGGCAAGCTCCAAGTCGTGAGTGGGGTAATTATTCTCATGAGTCCTCAGTTGTCTTGAGGCATAAGCTACAACCTTCCCATGTTGCATTAAGACACAACCCAATCCTTTTTCAGATGCATCGCTATAGATTACGAAACCTCCGGATCCAGATGGTATGGTCAAGATGGGGGCAGTAGTCAGACGCTTCTTCAACTCGTCGAAAGCTGTCTGGCATTCCTCAGACCAGATGAACTCATGATCCTTGCGGATAAGACGGGTAATTGGCTCCGCGATTCTTGCAAAGTTTTCTACGAACCTCCGATAATATCCGGCAAGTCCTAGAAAGCTTCTCACCTCTAAGACGTTGGTCGGGGTTGGCCATGTCTCCACAGATGAGATCTTTGTTGGGTCCACCGAGATGCCTTCTCCTGTGATCACGTGTCCCAAAAAAGTGACACAATCAAGGAAGAACTCGCACTTGCTTAGTTTAGCATAAAGGCTCTCACGTCTCAGCGTCTCTAGCACTAGTCTTAAGTGCTCTTCGTGCTCCTCGTGGCTCTTTATCACGACCCGCACCCGGTGTAAGGGTACTAGTCGGAAACAACGCCCAGCCTACGCCACAGAATCGGCGGTAGAACGCTGTCTAGATAAACTATCTAACAATATAATGAACCACCAATAATGATAGTATACTCAATCACAGAACTAAGATGGAAATGAGCACGAATCAGATAAAGAATAGAATAGTCACAATACAACTCATGAGTCTAAAATAATACATCAATGAGTCTGAAGAAAATTACAGAAATATGCTGGAGACAAATCCAGTACAAAGAATACTATCATACTACAAGCTACACTCCAGGGTCAACTGTCTCAGTTGGGATAAGTCCCTCTTGAGCCAGGGTCTCAGAATCTAAACCCACAACATCCTGGGGTCCATAATAGGTAGGGTACTCCTCAGTGTCATCTGGAAAAATATATCCAGTCAGGAAAGGAGCAGAGTACAACCCTAACAGCAGTTCTCAAATAATGATAAAAACTATGTAACAGTAAATAGTTGTGGATAAACAAGATGCATAAATAGATACAAGAATGTATAGACAATAAGGAAATACTGGAAAGAAATACAATAATGAACAATATGCTGATGGAACAAGAATACTAATGACTAAGTGTGTGAGTACTAGCTTTAACATGTGATCGGCTTAGGAACTTGCACAAGAGTATAATGGCCTGGCTGATTATACGTACGGTGTATGATCAACACTCACAAGGAACAAGACATGCACAAGGAGGGTATGATCACATATCTACACTAAAATACTCCCCACCCCGACTGGTATAATAGATCCAACCACGGTACGTTATGGCACTAGATTCCCCAAGAAGATAGCTAGTCTCCCCGAGAATCGATGTCTGTACATGTACAAGATAACCAATGAAACAATACTTGCACCATATACACCATATACCAAGGAATAACATCTCATGACGAGATTCGGATATACCAATCCGTGTAACAATAGTGTCAAGAGAATATGTAAATCTACACTAGATACAACGAACATAGAGGATATCATAAATGAGAAACTATCAGAGAATGTACTCGCCTGAAGTCCAATGAACAGTCTCACAAATGTCTGACTCGGTGCCTCGAAGACCTAGACATGGAATACCACATTAATACAAGGTCCCGGAAAGAGAACAAGTCAAACTAGGCAACTTCTAGGTCAATAAGTCAATTCTAAGGTAAAAGTCAACTATGGTCAACTCTAAAGTCCACTAAAGTCAAATATGGTCAAATCCAAAGTCAACCTCACAAGACATCT
>JAYESA010000004.1:336376962-336869462 GCA_036927795.1 Iris macrosiphon | reverse complement strand
AACTAAATATATTTGTTCTCTAGTAGGAGAAAAGAAAGTGCGTGGATTCCCATCGACTTTTTATTTTTGAAAGTAAAAATTCAAATATTCCTCCACTATGCCATAAAGGTAATAATTGATTAATCATTTTTGTCAAAATCAAATTTGAGTTATATATATATATATATATATATATATATATATATATATATAAAAGAAGGACCAACCAAAGAAAAAAAAATAGTATTTACAATTTTTTTGTGTTTATAACAAAAGATAGAAAATAAAAGATAAAGAATAAAAAAAAACTAATCACAAATGCAATAAATATAGATATGATACACATGTCGATGAGACAACTATAATCAAAATAGAGATGACAAAGAGTTGGGGCATTCAACGATATAGATATAGAAGTGTTAAAACTTTTCAAGAAGTTTTTCTTTAATAACAAAAAGTACGTTGGGAACTTGTCTATAACCAAATTTGTTTTTCCATCAACGTTAAAAAAAAAAAAATCTGCTTTTTTCCGGATAAGATAAATCACATATATCACTTAAAGAATTGTTTTTTATACTTTGACTCTATTATCACTTAAATTGTTCTAAAATTTCTACTCTTTGTAAGAAAACTTGGAAACGGAAAAATTAATTAAAAATAAAATTTTAACTAATTAATTAACTATTTTATAGTATTTAATTATAGCTAAATATTTTAGACTCTTGCGCTAAATTGTGAAATATTTTTCTTGGTTGGATATGTTACTAGTTTATGATAAAGGTTGTAGTGTATTAAGTCTGTTATACAAGATATAATAGGCTTTCTGATGGGCAAAATCATGTCCATAATAGTATTATTTTGACGAAAAATTAGATTACTATAACCAAAATTTCCATAACTGTTAACACAATTTATTCTCCAAAATAAAGTTTGAAAAATAAATAAATAATAAGGCCATGTTGATATCACTTTCGTTTTTCTTTTTTCTTTGTTAATTTTTTTTTTTTTCAATTCTTTACAAACAATAAATATGTTTGACATATCTAAGTTGTTATTTGTTAATAAAAAAACATAAAAAATTAAACAAGTATGTCATATTCTACTATATAATGTAGCTTGAAAAAGACTCAAAAGTGAGCTGTCCAAACCGTTTGTAAATTCTTAACCTAATTAGTTTTTTTTAATTCTTTTACGTGTGTATATCCTTCACCCAGTGTAAAAATTTATAAAATTGTATCTACTTTACATTCCGATCTAATTTAAACTATTTTAATATATTTAAACCTACTAAATGATATTATCTAAAATTCTATCTATTTTAAATTTCTATATAATTTAAACTATTTTAATATATTTAAACCAACTAAATGATATTATCTAAATATATATCAAAAATTCTAAAAACATATTTATAACCATTTTTAATTAAATTTATGTTTAAAATATTTTAATATAATTTAAATTTTTATCTAATTATTTAATTATATCAAGGAAAACAAATTTTTTTAACGTGTATCGCACGGAATATCATTAGTATGTCATAAACATCCCAAATTTATTTGTCTTTTCTTGGTTTTTTTTCACGAAAACATGGTAAACTAATTTTTTTATAACTAATTTTTTTCCACTATTTATAAAAAAATAGTTTAAAAACATAAAAACACTTACCAGACATGTTTCTGTAAAAAAAAAAAATTAAAAAAATCAAATGGGACCTAAATAACATAATTTTTTGAGGACTTGGTTGTGTTGCTCCTACGAAGACCGATGATTGTGTAATGTTAATATATTATAACATATTATAATATAATATATTATAACATGACAGATTATCTAGCATATAATGTTATTCATTTATAACCTGTTATAAAAATTCTTTCTTCTCACTATAATAAATTACTAGCTAAAAATTATATCATATATAAACAGATTGAGATAGATTGAGATGGATCAATTTTTTTTTTTTGCTTACAAATAACAATTTTGATTATTAAATAATGTTGAATTTTTCAAAGTTATGTTTCAAAATTATATATAAAAAAAAATTGACACCTTTTCTTCGTGCATAAGGTTATATATGTGATGTGTTAATATTGTAGTACTGTAACAAAATATTTGAGTTTATATATGATATAATTCTTATATGTGGAGGAAATTTATTATGAGAAGAGAGAATTTTGATGTTAGATTAGAAAAATAAATAACATTAAAATCTGTTATGTCAATGTCTTGTAACATGTCATAAAAGATTATATCACACAAATTATCTGAATGACAAATACCATTTTTGTTGTTTGTTGGATCGTTTTGGTTTGTGTTCCATCGGAAAGAGAAGATGTTGATGAATAAATGCTCATGAGCAGTTTGGCCATTGTATCAAAATTCATGATTAAGTGTTCATATTAGTGTAGATGCTTCAACAATGGCTTATATATTTTTATTATAATTAGGACTAATTTGCAATTAAACCGTAACAAACGATGACACATTTGCAACTAAAATTGAGTAAATACCAACGCGAGGGTGAGGGGTGGGACAAAATTCTCCAAGAATTGTAATTGACTTTCAAATTGACGGTGATGGTAGCAATTTGCTAATAAAAGATTGTTCTTGAAATAGTTACTACTATAATTAGGCTTTCCAACCGATAATCAACGTCATTAATCAATATTTTGCTAGTTGAATCTGGTCCAACAACTCTAACATGGGATATATCTTTCTAGTACCATCAAGCTCTATTGCAAATCCAGTCATATTCGAGTTGGATGACACTCTACAGAGTCGAGGAAGACGACATATCGGTTGCGGTTAGACCAGGGTGGGACAAAATTGTCCAAGAATTGTAATTGACTTTCAAATTTTGACGGTCAACTAAGGGTGGGTAGCAAGTTGCAAAAATTCTTGAAATTTATAGTAGCAAGTTGCTAATAAAAGATTGTTCTTGAAATAGTTATTGATGTAATTAGGCTTTCCAATCGATAATCAACGTCATTAATCAATATCTTGCAAGTTGAATCTGGCCCAACAACTCTAACATAGAATATACCTTTCTAGTACCATCAAGCTCTATTGCAAGTCCAGCCATATTTGAGTTGGATGACACTCTACAGAGTTGAGGAAGACGACATATCGGTTGCGGTTAGACCGGGGTGGGACAAAATTGTCCAAGAATTGTAATTGACTTTCAAATTTGACGGTCAACTAAGGGTGGGTAGCAAGTTGCAAAAGTTCTTGAAATTTATTGTAGCAATATGCAAATAAAAGATTGTTCTTGAAATAGTCATTGCTGTAATTAGGCTTTCCAAACGATAATCAACGTCATTAATCAATATCTTGTTAGCTGAATCTAGCCCAACAACTCTAACATAGAATATACCTTTCTAGTACCATCAAGCTCTATTGTAAATCCAACCATATTCGAGTTGGATGACACTCTACAAAGTCGAGGAAGACGACATATCGGTTGCGGTTAGACCGGGGTGGGACAAAATTGTCCAAGAATTGTAATTGACTTTCAAATTTGACGGTCAACTAAGGGTGGGTAGCAAGTTGCAAAAGTTCTTGAAATTTATAGTATCAAGTTGCTAATAAAAGGTTGTTCTTGAAATAATTATTGTTGTAATTAGGCTTTCCAACCAGTAGTCAATTTCAATAATCAATAATCAATATCTTTCCAGTTGAATCTAGCCCAACAACTCAATAACATAGAATATAACTTTCTAGTACCATCAAGCTCTTGCAAATCCAGTCAGATTCTAGTTGGATGACACTCTATAGCGTCAACGAAGACAACATATCGGTTGCGGCGAGACCAGAGTGGGACAAAATTGTCCAAAAATTGTAATTGACTTTCACATTTGACGAACAACTAGGGGGGGGGTTTGCTTTCTTTTCCTCTGGCTACTAAGATATTTCAGTTCGCCAGGTTGTCTCTTGCCTGTCCATGGATTCAGCAACAGTTCGAAAGGTTGACCTATTCGGAGGAGGGGAGATTAGCAAGTTGCAAAAGTTCTTGAAATTTATGGTAACAAATTGCTAATAAAATATTGTTCATGAAATAGTCACTGCTGTAATTAGACTTTCCAACCGGTAATCAATGTCAGTAATCAATATTTTGCTAGCTGAATCGGACCAGCAACTCAACTCAATAACATAGAATATACCTTTTGAAAAACTGCCATACTTCATTATAGATTTTGGTAGGTATTACATTTGAATATTTTGATTGCTAGTTACTTAAAAAAAAGATTATATTAAGACTTATTGTCTAATCATTTGTTTTTTAATGCAATTTTTATTTATTTATAACGGAATGAATTCTAACTCAGAATTTTTTTTTTTTTTAATTTTATTTCCATCCACTATATTTTCTTCCTCTGCCACTGTAGGAAGGAATGTTCGTGGTGGTAGATTACATGATCTCTGAATGGAAAGACGGAGAATCTTACAGAAGAGAAAGGACATCAATGCTCATGTTTCTGACACGAATTTTCATTGAATCTGCCTATGTAAGAAAACAACAAATCTCTTTCCAGTACGAGGTTCATCTCTTGGCTGATATTCTGACTTGTGACAGTTAGGCGTCCAAAGGAAGCAATCGAGGGCTGTCAAGTCCTTAACTGAAGTCCGAACAAAGTTATGGTATCGGTATCGGTATCGGTATCGGTATCAACTGGTTAGCAAGTTATGGTTAGTATTATTTAGAAGATCATCGTATCTGATCGAAATTTTGACCGTATCAATCAAACGTCGAAAGTTTGTCTTGCTTGCTATCGCGTCTGACCGGAATTCTGACCATACCTTGAATGACCTTTGACAAGGCCAATTCCTATATCATATGTACACAAATTTGACGAGGATGTAAATGGAAAATTGGACAATGAATTTACGATCGAGGACAAGTCAGATATATAAAATTGGTCCTTGGGATTATATAAGAATTTGCGATACTGCAAAACTATGCTCGAAAGAAGTTTTCTTCAATGACAAGGAAGCTTTAATTGCTAGTATTCAGAGGTTCACGGAAAGAGTTTTCCAATGGATGTAATGTTTGTTAGTCCCGAAGCCAAATCAATGTAGAGGATGTCCACAAAGTAGAGACTCACACAAGAGTTCGTCCCTACAAAAGTTGGTGTACTGTGAGTCACTCGAGAGCGCCTCTACAGTAAAAACAACTCCACAGCAGCACAATACCGCGAACATGTTAGAAACAGACAAAGAAGAAAGAGAAAAAACAAACACATCAAGGAACAGAAAACCGTTATTCTCTTTACGTTCGCAGACGCTACAACGAGAAGGAACGTACAAGAAAAGAAATACAAAGAAATCAAAACCAACGGTGCTCAAGACAAGATTCGCGCTATATGAAGTTCACACGAGAACTTCTGGAACGTTCTTGGTCACCTTCGGATCACTCGAAAAATACTTTGTGGAAGGGCATTCACTGTTGCCGCATAAGACTGGTGCTCTCTGGTTTTCTGGTTCAGTTGGAATTTTCCAACCCCTCAAATGAAAGAGGAGCACCTCTATATATAGAGAGAAAATCAGCACATATGCGGCAGGAGAAACCATGTGTCCCATATGCGCTAAAGACCAGATACCAAGGCGCATGTGTCTCTTCCACCGCATGCGCAGTCAAAAGCCGAAAGTAGCCGCTGAGAGCAGACAGCGGCGCCGAAAGCAGCAGCGTGCACAGAAAACCACGTGCCGCCGCGTGCTACCTGCGCCGCTCGCGCCCCACGACTCGCCAACAACAGATCATGCCCCCTCCACATCAGGCCGCATAGCACCTGGACGCATAGCACCATACTATTCTAGGAGTTGAAGAAGGTCCAGCTAGCCAAACAATTAGTTTTCTTTCAGACCTCATAAAAGGTTTGGATCTGCTATTCAAATCTTGGAAGTCAGAAGCAGAAGCAGAAGCGGAAACGGGAGAGGAAGAATGCGACTACTTAGAAGAGTCTAAAGTTGAAAATGCAATTGAAACTTGCAATAATAATTTTTTTTATGTTTATTAATTATTGCAGAAAATTTACTGTACCGATAAAAGTTTTATAATAATTAAATATAGCGATAGAAGTTTGATAAATTTAGAAATGCCTATAGGAATCGCCAATTGGGTTGGCAAAAATTTTAAAAACTGAATTTTCGCCAACACCAACTGGCGAAAATCCAACGAAAATCCGAAATGTAATTAAAAAAAATACGACATTTTCGCCAACAACGTTGGCGAAATTTGGATTTTTAGTTTTTTTCGGGTTTTTTCGGTTTATTTGTTTTGGTTTTTCTTTTGGTTTTTTTGTTATTTTTTTAGGGGTTTATTTTTTTTGGTTTTTTTTGGGTTTTATTTCTGTTATTTTTTCTTTGTGGTTTTTTTCTTTGGTTTATTTTTGTCATAGGTACAGGTAAAATATTTACAACGGCTAAATTTTGACAACGGTTAGTTTTTTATAAATTTTTACAACGGCTAAAATTTTATAAGTTTTTACAATGGCTAAATTTTTTTATTTCTATAAATTTCTTCCTTCTGCTATTCATTTCTCACCAAGCAAAAACTAAACAAAAACCAAATAAACTAAGCAAAACCAAACAAAAACCAAGTGAACCAAGTAAAAATCAAATAACTAAGACTAAACCGAACCGAACCAACAATGAAACAAACAAACCGAACCGAACCAACAACTACAAAATAACCGAACCAAATAAAAAACCATCCCCATTTTCGCCAACAGGATTGGCGAAAATTTGAATTTTTTTTTCGGGTCGAATTTTCGCCAACTCTGTTGGCGAAAATGTCATTTTCAATTTTTTTTTCTTTTCTCGAATTTTGGTTGGATTTTCGCCAATTGGGTTGGCGAAAATCCACTTTTTTAAATTTTTGCCAACTCTGATGGCGATTCCTATCGGTATTTCGAAATTTATCAAACTTCTATCTCTGTATTTAATTATTATAAAAAAATTATCGGTACAGTAAATTTTCTGTAATTATTGCTATCAAAACTTATATATATATGTGAGCGGATCAGGAGCCCCGCGGGAGCCCCATCGCTCTCGACCGTTGGATAGCGCGGACCCTTTTTCCGATGGTGCAGGGGGGAGTGGAGTTTCGGTGGGACTCCGAAGGCGGGTGGTATAAAGTTACAGAGAGATCATTCGCATGTTAATTTTTTATAATATCAAGATAAGTAATCTTCAATTGCTTGATACTTTGATAAACGTGTATTAAATTTTTTTTAACTTTTTTCCAAAATTTATATCCTCTTTTAAAATTATGGTAATATTATGGAAAACGTTTAGGTCATCAGGGAAACGCATTTCCGTCACCAGAGAAACGAGCTTCCGTCTTCAGAAAAACGAGCTCCCAAGTAAAAACCGTCGAATCTAGGTTCTTACAGAAATTCATTGACCTCCTAAGAGTTTCTAGCTTCTAAGATTCAAACAGGACATGGAGGCTACTTAGCTTCAAAACATTCGTTGGATATACAAGTCTCAAGAAAAGAGGTCCTAAAACTCAGATGCAGTTCACAAAACTTATCACTATCAAGGATGAGTGACGATAGATATGTGGCTCAAGCCTGTAGGTGTTACTAAAATAACTTAAAATATAAATAAATATTATTTTTCAGAGATTTATAAGAGAAGAAATAAACAAAAACGAAAATTGTTACAGGTCTCCGGGGAAGTCGTGCACGAAGCACTGTCCTAAGAGTTGATCTGAGGTCTATGTGCAGACGTTTCTCGGAAGCTCCTAGTGGTAAGACCTCCTGACTACTGGGTTCTCTTCGTTGCACACAACTCGGAGAGAGAGACCGAACTTAGCTCTGCCTAGAGCAAGGATTCAGAGAACATAATGGTTTGAGAGAAGAGAGAGAGAGGTTCCACGTAGGAGAGTTTTCTGTAAAGAAAGAAGAAGGAAGAGACCAGAGTATATAGGTAGTCCCAAGATACAGCCACGGAACAGGACAGTAAAGGCTCACAAAGAGGTCATTAAGGAACAATTTCAAAAGAAAAGAAACGTGGAGGAGAGATGTCAAATGAGCTGTTACTAGGTTCAATGAACCTGGACATGAGCCTCAACGTTCAAAATTTAATGAGCCAAATAGGATCAAAAAAATAAAGAGCAGCAAAAAGATATTTGGATCCCAACCCGAACCACAAGAGTAAATTGGATCGGCATTCGGCGCCCGCAGGTGTGGGCACGTACCCGCACCCGTTACGCGCCGAACCGAACCGAACCAAACCGAGCGGCGGTGGCGCTCGCATGTGGTCCAAGGGGTTCCCCACACAACATCTTTAAGAAAACAATAAAGAGGAACTAATATATACATACAAGGAGGGGTTGGCCCATCCGATATGGGACTAAAGGAAAGAAGGAAGTTGAGCTTTTCCTCAAGCAAAGCTAACAGTAGGGAATCCTGATGCTAAGTTTACTGTAAAGTCAAAGCCTCCTGGTTCATAGTAATTAGCAGGAAAAGACATAGTACATCTTTGTTGGATGAATTCGATTTCACTTCACTGAGAAACTGATATTCCTTCCAATCAATTATGATGGAAGTAAAAAAAAAAATATAGAGGTGCTTAGCGTGATGTTCACAGAATTGGTGTCTTCTCATTATCTGTATCTAGTATTATTTGCTATTCTGGAAGGAAAAAAAAAAGGTTCTAATAAATGTAATTTCTTAGTCCATATTATACGATATCACATGAACTGATCATGCTACTACTTCCTGGTACCATGCTCTATGTTATTGTGGCTATCCATTAACTTAAAGTTATTGAGAGCCCCGGCCAAGGATCAATCATAAAGTTATACTGCAGTAACAAATAGGGAAAATCTAGGCTATATCATAATGCACAATTTTACAAAATAATCAGGAACAGATCCTAACTCGGGATAGGCTTTCTATGTTTGATATTTCGTGTGAGGACCTGAATTGCAGCTTATGTGAAAAGGAGGATGAGGCTAGAGATCGTCTGTTTTTTGAATATGACTATGTTTGGGATCTATTGAGAGTCCAGAGGGCTAAATTTGGCATACATACCACACAGTGCATAGGAATCTCTCATGTCATGTATGATGTTAAAGCGCAGAAGGATAAGGGTATGAGAGAATATCGTCATCTCAGAATAGTCTTTGGGGCTATCGTTTGGCACGGGTGGAGAGAACGTAATAGACAAATTTTTGAGGGTCTTTTTCTCATTAATTGTAATGTACAAAGAAATATAGATGTTTACATAGATATGATGAATCCCAAATAACCTATTTTGTAATCATAGTTGTAATATTCGGTTTACTCTATAATATTTACCTTCTTCGAAAAAAAATAACAGAAAATTTACTGTAGCGAAATAAATTTATATTAAATTTTTGTAAACGAAACAAGTTTAGAAAATTTGTAAAAAAAGTCATAGTCCGCCAACAGTGTTGGCGGAAAACACAATTACTGTACACGTAAGCAGAAAAAAATTAAAAAAATTTAAAAAGTGGGCCCCACGGCCAATTTCCGCCAACAGTGTGGCTGAAATTGGGGGGGCCAATTTCAGCCAACTCTGTTGGCGGAAATTGGCCCCATGGGGCCCACGTTTTTTTTTTTTGGTTTTGTTTGGTTTGGTTTGGTTTGATTGGTTTTTTTCGTTGGTTTAGTTTAATTAGTTATATTTCTGTTTTATTTATTTAGTTTAGTTTTGTAATTAGATTTAAGTAAAATTATTTTAACAAAATAAAATTAAAATAAATTAATTGGAAAGAAATATTTAGTATAAATTTCATCTAAAGCATAAAAGTTTTGTATAAATTCCATCTAAAGCATAAAAGCTTAAAAAAATTACGAAAAAAATATCAATATGAATTGGACGTTTATATTTATAAATATTATATTTTTATCGTACATTTTTTCGTCGTTAACAGACGTTAAAATAATAATAATAATAATAATAATAATAATAATAATAATAATAATCTGTCGTAAGATTATTACGTCTGCCGTCGCAGACTTCGAACGACCATAAGTACTTGTTATGAAATCGTTTTTCGTTAAATAATAAGTCGATTTGTATGTTTTCGACGAGAGTAACACAAATCATGTAGAAAAAAAATTTATCCGAAACAAGACGCATATGTTACAGGCAAAAATATAAAATATAAAACTTCAAACTATCATAACTTTTGACTGGGAGATCGAAACAAGCTCCAGTTTGAGCCAAAATGACCGTATGGAAAAGTACTTCAGGATAAACCATTTCACCGTTTGACGGACTTCGAAAAATTTTAGAATCGTCAAAAAACGATGTTTTGACCTCCAAATTTGACTTTCGGTAATATTATTTTTGAATATTTAAAATTTACTGTAGGAAAATAAATTTATATTGGATGTGGGGGCCCACGGATTTAAAACGATGTTTCGATCTACAAAAAATTTTTTAGAAATATTTAATGTCTATTATAAAAAAAACAGAAATATAATTTATTTCCTTCCAAATATTTAATGTCTATTAAAAATTTAGAAATATTTAATGTCTATTCTAAATATTTATTTCCTTCCAAATAATTTATTTTAATTTTATTTCATTAAAATATTTTTACTTAAATTTAATTACAAAACTAAACTAAACTAAATAAATAAAACAGAAATATAACTAATTAAACTAAACCAACGAAAAAAACCAATCAAACCAAACCAAACCAAACAAAACCAAAAAAAAAAAAAAACGTGGGCCCCATGGGGCCAATTTCCGCCAACAGAGTTGGCTGAAATTGGCCCCCCCCCAATTTCAGCCAACTCTGTTGGCGGAAATTGGCCGTGGGACCCACTTTTTAAATTTTTTTAATTCTTTTGCTGCTTACGTGTACAGTAATTGTGTTTTCCGCCAACACTGTTGGCGGACTATGACTTTTTTTACAAATTTTCCAAACTTGTTTTGTTTACAAAAATTTAATATAAATTTATTTCGCTACAGTAAATTTTCTGAAAAAATAATGCACAATCAAAAACACGGAAATCCATTCAATATGTTCAGATATGGAATGGCGGGAAAATCATTCACCTAATAAGGGGTAGCCAATTCCCCATCCAACTTATTCAGGTCAGGTACTCGCGGCTTTCCCTGTTTTACCACTTGGGAGTATATATATGTTCGGTATGGATGAATCTCACAGTGATGTATCTGAAGATGTGAAAGGCTATTTTCATAGACATAACATTATCAAGCATAAAAAATAATGGTTAAATTTAAAAAAAAAAAAAAAAACACCACATGAACTTTCAGATAACCTATCCGAAAAATATATTTGAGTTTAAAACCTAATACCAATCCCTTTTTGTAAAATCAGTCCATCGTTTGAACTTAGAACCTAATAATATCACCTCATTTTTTGGCAAATAAAAATCCATTCGTCCAAGTTCCACTCAGTCAAATGGTTAGTTGACCAAATCTTGACGACATAACTAAAACACCACATACGAAAACGTTGTTTCTCTTCTTACGTCATTTTCTCACCGGCAAAATACAATGTCTTATAAAAAAAAATAAAAAAATAAAAAAAAATATTGGACGGATGAGAGATTGCTTATTAGAATGGTTGCTTGTCAGTTCGGAAATCTGTCTAATCCCAAATATGATCTAGTTGCACCCTGGCCCAGGATCCTTATTGAATTGAAAACGTATATACAAAGTAGAAATTGTTGGTGTGGTTTCAGTCAGTTTAGCATATGACAACTGTAACGACAAAGGAAATGGGAGAGAAACATGTCAACGATCAAGTCGAGACTTGGAACAATGAAAGAGCATAAATAAGGAGAGTCTAAGAAAGCTGAAAGCTCAGATACTCGGTGGATGAATGCCAAAGCAAAAAGGAAAAGGCCAGGATGGATGGATGTTGAGAGCACCAACCCACCACCGAAAATGTGCTGACTTTGCAATTGCGATTGCGATTTGTGAGGCCTGAATTGAGCCCATATTTACCGAGCCGCTCCTCTATCACGTCCTTCTGGATCACTTATCCTTTGCACGAGAGAGCCAGATAGATTCGATCCTTATCTGCACGTTTCTTTCTTCGGAGCATCTCCTCTCCATCTCCATCTCCATCTCCATATATATATATATATATATATATATATATATATATATATATATATAAAGAGAGAGTGAGAGAGAGAGAGACCCAGACCCTCACTTATTTCATACCAACACTTTTTAAGTCAATGGAGATGAACAACCTCAGCAACAAAGCTGAGGAGTTGGAAGGAATCACCGCCACCTTTGATATGGTCTCTCTTTCTACTCACCAGCCACCAAAGTAAGAATCATTTCCCCACACATGCTCTCATAAAATTAGAATTCTTGTTTCGTTGTTGTAATCCTCCTCCGTTAATCTATTGGATTGCAATGTGTTTTTGTAGGAGGAAAGGGCTGTCCAGGTACTTCTCTGATAAATCAAGATCGTTCACCTGCCTGGCCGATGTAAAGAGCATAAATGATCTCAAGAAAGCTGAGATTCCAGAAGCAAAGAGGAGAAAGTACTCGGATCGATACACTAACAGCTTTGTTTCTCATCGCTTCTTGCAGGAATGAATAGAGGACTTAATTCCTATAACATATCTCACACTGGAGTATAGTATAGTATAGACGAGTAACAACATAACGGGTGGCCCTCGATACTTGGATATTATTGGTAAAGTCAACATATTGGCTGGCGCAAATATTTAGTTTCTCATTTTAGAAAGAAAAAAAAAAAATTTAATGTACATCCTTTAGAAAAATGTATACAATAAAACCAATAACCATGTATGGTAAATGGATATATTTTTTCAGTATGGCATGGTCTATAATCTGCAAAGATTTACATAATACGCCAGATCTCAAGTGGAATAAGAAATAATGATTGATCAAGTAAAGATTTCAGACTACATAAAGATACTTTGCATCAAGCAAAAAACTAGAGGAACAGATATCTATATCACCAAAAATAGTTATGTTATTAAGCATGTCACAGGTCAACAAACAAGTAAACCACCCTCATTCACCAAATACATAACTTCCAAGGGAAATATGCTCACAGACTAGTAGAACATTCTCTTAAAATTCAAATGCCTAAATTTGAAGTTCATACAGGAATTAGAATATGGTCGATGGTCACAGTATAAATAAAGATACAAGCAGTGATATAGTTGAGGCAAGCCACAGATATTTAATTTCATCAACTATTCATTTTTGGTCTCAAGCACACCAAAACAAATCCAAGCATTCTTCACATCTGAAAACACAAAACTGTATCCAGCCTCTGATTAGGGATTAGTATCTCCTCCTTGGGGGACTTCTCGAACGGTGAGCACGTGGCGATCTGGTGAGGGCAAAAAGAGCAATGTATTATTATTCTGATGAAAAAGGCTATTGCAATCAGGCATCAATAATATAAAGATGAACTGTTTCTACATAGGAAAACAACATCAGAATTTCTAGATATTGGCATACGGTCAGTTATGGGTGTCCAAAACTCCAAATGCCCACACAAACAATGTGTTTTTTTCGACAAGTGGCTAATGGCCTTCAAATTTACTATATACATTGTCACTGTTAGCTTCAAGCAAAGACAGAATAACAAGAAGTAAAACACCAGGTATAGTCGAATCTTTCATCAAAATTCTCAAGGAAACTAGGATGACATCCTACGCCCATGGGGGCACAACGGACGGAATACAAGATCTCAATAAAAGATGAATTACCTATACCCAACACCCATCCACACTAGGATAATAACTATAACAGAGCCTTTATCCCAAATTTCTGGGTCAGCTGTTTGAATCCTCTTCCCATTCAGCTCTGTTAACGGTCATGTCCTCTATAACGTTAACAAGATCCATATCCTTCTTTAGCACCGCCAACCATGTTTGTCTAGGCTTACCTCGGCCTAGAGGCTCCATTAATCCATCCACACTAGGACAATGTATTTCAAAATCCCATTACAGGGGTGCAAATGATTGAGATGGGAATCTTCATCACTGTACAAACTAAATTTGATGGAACCTAGAATCTCCACCAGCAGCTGCTGGAGAAGGTCTCATGACAGAAAGGAGCAACTGCAAATTACTTGTGAATATATGACATCACCATAGCCGAGCAGAAGGGTCTGTATATTCTTTGGTGCAAGAATGAGAAGCTCAAGATTTTACATCTATGACATTGACACTATCATCAAGGGTCTCAGAGGGTAGGATGAACTAGAAACCTATCCTGACAGATTATAGAAGTATGCTGTTAGTAGCAAAACATTGCAGTCATACAGAGGATAACAGAGGAAATAATTGAATGGCACCAAAGCCAGCAAAACATTGCAGTCATACAGAGGATAGAAGAGAACTTTATACTTGTCGATAGCTGACCAACTAAACTGGGAGGACGCATGCAATGTACAAGTGCGTGGGAGTCTAATATACTGGAATTTCTGTAGCACATGAGAAACTTATTCACTAAAAAGAGAGTGAAATTCTCTTTTATGTGTCACAAATTTGTTCTGGAAGACTTGTCGGAGAAAATTACACCATTTAAAAAGGATGTGCTTGTGCCACAAGGGAGTGGAACACTCATGAAGCACACAGGATTACTAAATTTTATGGAAAGGGCAACACAGATATTCTAATGGAGCTCCAGATTTAGAAGGGGAGTCGGGCTCATATGTTTTTCAATTATTTTTACATGTATAACAAAAAGGAGATAGATACACATATTATATGCTTCATACTAGATTATTGGTACGCTTTCCTCCAATTATATAAGGGTGGTTATCTGAAAAGAGAACAGAAGGTTCAATCTACCAAAGCAATAGATGAGAAACATAACCGAGTATTTCTTGGAACTCCTATTTCCTTTTTAGTCTGCGAAACTAATTTTGAAGCTATAACCATCTTGGACGGACACGAATATGACATAACACAGTAAACAGTACGCAATGTCCTATTGTATTTTTTGGGGGAATGTTCATGCTGTGTCCAATCCTTGTCCGAGACGACATAACCTTAAACCTGTCTTGGAGACTTCTTAGAGCTATAACCATAGTTTACAGTATCGGCCGATACCGATATAGTTTGGCATGTCCCGATCCGATACCCGATACTGATCGATACCGACATTAGAGGTCTCTTTTCCGGTCAATTCGGTACAGAAAATTGAATAAACAAGGCCAATTAGCAAGGGTGTAAAAATATATTAAGGTTGTAAAAGCATATAAAAGAGGAAAATTTATCTATTGCATGTAAATCAATCGACAAGGGTGACTACTGTTTCATTCAATTTCAAAAATACTAAGAAACAACACTGAAAATACTTTAAATTATGCAGAAATGTATAAAATATATTTTCTAAAATGTTAATAATTTACTAATAATTATTTGCTTTCCGATACTAAAAATCCAATACTCCGATCCGAAAATGCCGATACTGCCGATCCCGATACTCATAGGAATGGTCCGATACCGATTCCGATACCGATACTTTGAACCTTGGCTATAACATTAGGAGGGTAAAAAGCACCAACCTCCCTTTTGTAATATAACCAACCTGTTTTTTTAATATGATTCCAATTTTGCTCTAATAATGATAAGAAACATGCAAAACTAGCAAGCATAAGATAAAGATAAGCTACTACACTACTAGACAACAGAAGGTACAATCTACCAGTACAATCTACCAGAGCAGCAAATAAGAAGCATATTATTTCTTAAACAAGTAATGTGTATCAACAGGGAAAAGGCAAAGAAATGGTACTATTTGATAAAGAAGAATACATAGAAGATAATAGACAAGGGAGAAAAGTAGCTATTTAGAAAGAAAATGTGTTTGTAGTCGTAACATATTTCAACAATTGAACAACAATATAATGTGATTACCATACCTGATCATTTTCTCGTATGACAAGACTTACATATACCAATAAATGTACTAATCCATTCAGTCAAAAATAAAATACTTCTAGTTTGTAGGATTATATAATTTGGAACCAATTATACTATACAATAATTGTCCAGTCACTTCCTAATTAGACTTTTGCTTCTGGATGTGTCTCCATGCATCATGTATTAGCATAAAAAAATATAAAAAAAAAGTGAGTGCAGTCATCTGCCTTACACTAGCTGTACATACTAGCATTGGCCCCGAATCATATAAACCAACGATCCATGTGCGTGCATGAAGTATTAGCACAAGCAAAAGAAATTAGTACATGCATCTAACTTACACTGGCACGACAAATAAGCACCGATTCTAAAGCATAGAATATAAAATAAAGCAACCAAGAGAAAGGGTAAATCATGGCAGAGCTGAGGCTAGAGAAACATCTCAGAGGAAACAAAAACATCTGAATAGAATCGAAGCGCTAATAAGAAATAAATAAAAAATTAAGCAATACCCAATCTGTATAAAACAAACTGCATTTGGAAGTAAAACTATCAGCATGAGATGGCTCAACTTAAAAGTTAAAACAGACAACATATTCAGCTAAAAGTTTATGAGAACTAAAATCGTACCTCCTCCTAGCGTTTCTACGCTTGAAAGGCCCATTGCTAAATGCCCAATCAACATAAATTGTTTGTGTTAGAAGCTCAGTTCCATTAAGTGCTGAGATTGCAGCATGTGCTTCATTGTAGCTCTCATATTCGATAAGTGCATATCCCTGTAAATAAATTGTCCAATACAAACTCAGGTTAACAGTTAAGGTACAAATCTATACATATTTAAAAGCACAAAGAGTAATTGATGAATTTTTTTTTTTTTTGCATACTCAGTCAGTTCTTATAATGAAGAGTTAGTCTGGTTGTGAATCCAGTTTTCTTAGTGGCATAAGATAATATGGTACCATGGAAGAATCATTATGTTTCTAAGCCCAATATTAGCTTCTGAAACATTATATCCTGCATGGGAAGTGAAAAGAAAAAGGTTTATCGAAGTTATACATGAAGCTTATGTATAATTTTGTTTGACTTGGACATGTTTTTTTTTTTTTTTGCTTTATTTATTAGGACTTGGGCGGTATAGGACTAGTTATATTTAGTAATCCAGCTAAGGATTAGTTTCTTGATGGCTAAGATTTGTGAGGACATATAAACAGGTTAAGACTTATTTTTACTATGGAGAGAAGAAATGAAGATTTATTTGAGAGTCATGGGAGTTGTCTGGCCCTAAATAAATTGTCTTGTCTTCCTCCGAATATGAATCCCCTTAACCCCATTATTTTAGTCATCAAACAACACCCTAATTTTTTTTCCTTCCCAAAACCCTACTAACCATATTTTATACCTTCGACTCTTAGTTCTGTACCTTTAAACCGTCCATGTCACCCACAAGCACATCTTTCACTGATGTGCTTAATTGAACATTCCTTAAAACCCAAAACAAAGCATTGGCAACATCCATGGAAATCAACTTCTACGCCCATTGGATCAGGATTGATAATATGTTCTCAAATCGAGGCTTTGGATGCTAAGGAACTATGTTGCACAGGAAAATGGTACTCGTATCGTGTCCGCACCTTACCGTGCTAGTGCAACAATAACATAGGTGATTAAACTGAATATATTTGAAATCATTGCACCGCGTATACCCGTATCTTGTTCTTATATGTATCCAGTGTCGGTATTCATGCAACATATGGTGGACTTTTCTTAGGAGCAAGTTTTGGGGTGTACTTGATTTTGTGGATTGATCTCTCCACTCATGTATAAACCCTAATTGCATCTTTTTTTAGTTGCAAAACCTTGTAATTTCTAGGGTTCTTTATTGTAAATTTGCAACTATCTTGATTCATTGTTTTCTTTATGTGGATGTCTATTGCATGCATTATATCTTCATGCTACCATTGTCTCTTATCTAGGTTCTCTTTAGGTCTTGTCCTGTGCCCATTTTCCTTGTCAGTTGTCATTAATCAAACTAAAAGGATCTTAATAAAATGATGGATTGAGCTCATTAAGTAGAAATTTAGATGGTTTCAGCTAATGCGGCAGAAGCAGGTCCTTCCAAGACCCACAAAATTATACATCCAGAACACCGCCTACAATAGTTGCTATTGAGTATCTGCTTTCAAATCTATGTGTTCTTGCAACCTAATATGCCAACAATTAAATACAATACTCAAATTGAAACTTAAGTTCACTAGAAACCAGATTGAAAGGAGAGAGGAAAATCTAATGCTAAATAAAAGAATAAACATGACAGCATAACAGCCTCTGCTTGAAGAATTAAGAGTCCTAGTAACTAGTACAAACTAGCATTTCCAGATAAATGTACAGAATCAAGAAATCAATAAGAAAGAAAATTCACCAAAAAAGCATTCAATAAAATAATACAATTTCATAATGCTTTACTAGAGCATTGTTGAATTGTGTTCCTTCCAAAACAATCAAAATGAAAGCAGCCACTTACCTTGACAAAACCAGTACGACGGTCAAGATTTAGATGCAAATTTTTGACCTGCCCAAATTCACGAAAAGCATTGTGGAGGTCATCTTCTTGGGCCTCTTCATGAACTCCAGTGACCAGAACAATCCAGCCCTCGATTGCTGCATGTGTCAAAAAAAAAAAAAGTGAAAAACGAGCACAACTCTGACAACCGTGCTAAAATTAGTTAGTTTTAGCAGACCAGTAACTTAACTATTTAAGTTTTGGTCATGGGATCTAGACCAGCTTGGTCACGAGTTTTTTTATCACTTCATGAATTGATTAAATATGAAATGTTATGACTTATGAGCAAGGTTTGTGGAATATGCTTTAGGCCCTTCCTGAGTATTGGTTTTTGCAGTTCCATTTGTTTTGAATCAGCTGCTTTCAGTAGTTTGGAGGTTTGATATCAGTTCCGGTATGGATATCAGCCGATACAACAAACCTTTGTAACGAGGTATTCATGCACATTATGCAACTATTGACAATGAGGATGCAAGTAGAGCAAATCCATACGAGGAAACAAACCAAAAGAATGAACCATTCTCACATATACCACAAGACCGTTCACCAGTCTGTGCAGACAGGCAAGCAGCCATATCATCAGTATATATCATAAGTATCTTAATTCACATGGATCCTATATAGTGCTGCATGCATGACTCTTTAACACTACAAAGCTGCAACAAAGGATTGTCCAGACTTACTCGGACAACTACCAACTAGATGTCAACACTCAACAAGTTTGGTGCAAAGTTCGCAATGACGGCAACTACAGGCGGGAGATAATAAAACATAGTAGGACAGTTGTCAAGATTGTGCAGATTTATTCGATCAGCTATCAATTGGATGGTATAACCCTCAGATTAGTTAATGCGAATTGCCCGATCAATGAAAAGACAGGCAGGAGATGCCATAAACCAGTAAGGCAGCTGCATACTTACTGGAAAGACTATGTAACGATGCCAACTATGTAACAATGATATGCTCCAATGCCTTAGTAAAGAGCCTAATCAAATAGAGAAGAATGTAATTGTTTCTGTAGGGAATTGCGATTATCCTTAAGGCACATCAGAGAAGACGTGGTATGATGCAAACCTCCATGCCTAGACACACTTTGAAGTATCACTCAAACAAGCTCAAACCCTCTTATTGTTGTTGGGCAGTTAATGATGAGGAAAAATAGCTATCCAACTTCCATACCCATGAAGCCGACACATGAAAAATCTAGCCTAGAGCCATGTCCCTCGTATCATAGCTTCCTACTTAGTTGACTGGGCTTAAGGTTTCATCCTTCAAGTTGATTAATGAGTAATGAACTAGTCAGGTTGAACTTTGGTTCATAAAACAGGAAAGCTAACACCACAAATGTTTGTAATCCATCTTATCTTCTAATAAAAGATCGCCTCCCCAAATTTCAATGCCATAGGAATCAAATAGAGAAAATAATTAGTTACTACAAGGAATTACAATTATCCTTGAGGCACATCAGATGAGACCTTGTATGATGCAGAACACATCTAGACACGCTTGGAATTATCACTAACTCTAGACACAGTTATCCCACTTCCAAAAACGTGACCGTACGTGCTGACACAAGGAAAAAAAAAATCTAGCCTGGAGCAGTGTTCTTTGTGTCACAGGTTCCTACTTAGTGTCATCCTCCAAATTGACTAACGAGTAAGGAACTGGTCAGGTTGAGCTTTGGCTCATATGAGAGAGAAGTTAACACCACCAATGTCCTAATCCATCTTATCTTCTTGATAAAGTATGCCATTCTAAGTTAGTCGGACCAAGTATTTAATATGCTTGTTGAGCAAAAAAGAAAATTAAAAACATCCAAATAAGTAATCAGCATCTTTAAAAATGTAAGAGTAAGTAATTAGTGTCTTTAAAAACGTCAAAATATGTGCCTTCCTATATCAACTAAATGGAGTTGATTATGATATAATCTCTTAGAAAAGAAGTTAGACCACCTGGGTATATACTGTATAGGGCTCATAGGATTCCAAACTACATTACCCTTTGAAATGGAAAGCTTAAGCCGAATGTTCCAGTCCTACATAAATTCGATTTGGAAGGCAGTAAAACAGTAAAAACATAATATTTACCGTAAACCTCAAAATTATGATTGCTATCTATGTCTATACATTAGTATCAGTGTCAATAAAATTTCTTACAACCTGTTATGATTTTCTTAGTTTCAACACATTACAAGTACAATTGGAAAAGAAAACTGAGACTTTATCCTATTTCAGGGCTGACTACATGAATCATTTTCTTGGAACTGAGGTAGTGAGGACCAAAACGCCTAGGCAAGGGGCCTTGTGGCAGCAATGCGGAAGCCTAAAGACTAAAATTAGGGGTGTGTAGTAGTTAAGTTGAGACAAACTTGTGGTTTATGACTGAGACTTTGTTTTGTGGACTTGTTGATTTCCTCCTTCCTGGTATGATGAATGTAGTATAGTTTAAAAATATTAAGCACCACGTGTGAAATTTGTTGTACATAATACATACACATTACTTAACAACAAAATGAAGTGTTCAAACAACAGTTAAGAATATCACTAACTTCACATCTTCCATAAAGCGGCTTCTAGATGGCTCAAAAGTGAGCCGTCTAAGCCGTAAGTAAATACCCAACCAATTAAATTTAAAAAAAAAATTACTTACAGGAGATAAATAAAACCTTAAACTAACTTACATCTTATCCGTCCAAACTGTTAATAAATACTCAGCCAATTTAATTAACCAAAAAAAAAACTAATGGGAGATTAAAAAAAATCTAAAACCAACTTCATTCTCATCATCTGTAACCCACTCTTTTCCTCATCATTCGTAACCCACTCTTTTCTTCACGTAATTAATAATTATTAAACCTTACATAATTAATAATTAAAAAATTCTAAAAAAAATTAACTACCAGTTTACGTGTTTCCTTTACGTAGAAACATCTTAAAATTATTATAATTACCTAAACATATATTCAAATGTATATAAAGATATATATATATATATATAACAAATCCAAATAAAAATATATTCAATATTCAAAATATATTTAAACCATTTTTTTATATCTAAACATATATCCACAGTTATATATATATATATATATATATATATATATATATATATATATATATATATATATATATATATAACAAATTTTAATTTAAATATATTCAAATCAAATTTGAACTATTTTAATATAATATTTTTTTTTATTAAAATTTTCAATAATATCAATGAATTTTTATAAATCTAATTTTTCAATATATATATACAAATCTTAATTTACAAATATTAGAAAAAAATATTTTACGTGCAACGCACGTGCATTTACTAGTAAGAGGAAAAAGAGAGAATGAGAGAACAAAAAATAAAAGGAGATTGAGAAAGAACGAGAATTACATGTTGGTGTTTGGCAGTTAATATTGAAATCAAGTCAATGATGTAGATATTAGATCGGTTATGGCAGAGACAGAAAGAATCAAAAGGGAAAAGGGGAAAGGCAAATGTTCCTTAATATCAATATAATTTTTTAATAATACGTATAACGTCAATTTAGTAGTCCACAACCATATTCCAAATGGCGGCTACGTACGACGTCGAGGCTATAGAGCATACTAAATGCCTAGACGGTTTCCTAAGGCCGTAAGGCTATAATGCATCCCAAGTGTCTAAGTAGATGCCTAAGGTGGAAGGAGGGTGCCTTTCATAACAATGATTGTAACAAATTTTATAGCTCCACCCAAGTTCTTGTAGGCCTAACCTCTACCCCTAACTCTAAGATCCTTCACTTTAGACAAAGGGGAAAGACAATTACTTCTTTCTCCTTCTACAAGGTTGTGAAAAGCGCTAGGCGCTTGACGGGCGGGCAGCCGCTGCCTAGCTTGCCCAGGCGGCCGCCTCTTAGAAGCCAGAAGCGGGAGCGGGGACGGAAGCAGGGGCGGGAGTGGGGGCGGGGAAGCGCGACTACTTACAAGATTCTAAATTTGGGAACGCGATGGGAGCGTGTGCTAATAAATTTTTAATGTTTATTAATTATTGTTATCAAAACTTATAAATATCTTAAAATTTATTAGAATTTATAAATTTTAGTTTAAACTTACAGAGAGATCTTTCGCATGTTAATTTTTTATAACGTCAAAGTAAAAAATTATTAGTTTCTTGGTACTTTCATAAATGTGTTGAAAATATTCCAATTTCTCTCACAAAATTTATGTCATCTTCTAAAATTATGGTCATATTATGGGAAGCGATCATGTCATCGGGGAAACGAGCTTCCGTCCCCGGAGAAACGAAGCTCCCGTCATCGGAGAAAAAAGCTCCAAACGAGCTCCCAAGTAAGAAACGCCAAATCGAAGGTTCTTACTAAGATTCGTTGACCTCCTAAGAGTTTCTAGCTTCTAAGGGCCGCCTAGATCTAGGAGGTTCAAAAAAATAAAATAAAATCTAAAAAATCTACTAAAAATTGCAGAAAAAAGTCCATAAAACCCTAAATATGTATAGTCAAGTGTCAGGGGGGCTAGGCTGGCCCTATGCGGACATCGAGCGGACACCAGACGACGTCTAGGCAGCCGCCTTTTAGAACAGAATCATGTAACAATATTAAATTATTAACAATATGTATATAACAATAAGTTAGTGGTCCTCGACAAGGCCAGGTCAGGGTTAAGTCAAGGTGGTTGCTTAAGACGTCAAGGCTATAGAGCATCCTAGATGCCTAAGCGGATCCGTAAGGCTGCAAGACGGGTGCCTTTAATAACACTGACCATCATCCATTTTACAGCTCCACCCAAGTTTGTGTAGGCCTATCCTCCTCGTAACCGGTGCATCCATTGATCTCATTGCAAACATCCGATCGATTTCAAATAATTCTCTCAATCATTATTAATTAACAGCTCATCAGCATGCCACAAATGCAATTATTTCTTATTTGATCTTTTAAATGTGGATCCACCTAGGATGCATATGCATAGAAATACATTTGGACAGGGACACAATATGAGTACAAAATAAGGCATTTTTGAAATTTTTGGGATACAAATAACATGGATACAATGAGATCCGTATTGCGCACAATACTTCTTTGGCACTCGTGTCAAATATGGTTCATCCCTTCTAGGCTCCAAAAAGACCTGAGGAGTATCGGTGCAACATTGGGAGCCACTCATCCATCTAGAATTCTAATCATCTTTTGGACACATTTACTTATTAATATCGAACATGTAAAGCACGAAAGGCTGTAGCTTTAGTGAAATTTTCTTTTAAGGGTATCCTACAATCAGAAAGCAAATCTAACTTCAACTATTTAACCTACACTCTATGCATCAATCTCCACCATTCCATACCATTTAATGTATTCTAGGAGCATCCTTCTCCACCATTCATAACGATTTTACTTTAATTCTAGGAACATCCTTCGCCACCATTCTATAGCACTGATTGGTTGATCTTCAGTGGTTAAAAGTTGCATTCTTAGGTATCTTTTGGACATTAATATGCAACAACCATTATTTCTACTCGACCTTTCTATACCTCTACTTATATTACATGCATTATTTTCATCCTACTAATTTTAAATACTTTTGGTTGAAAACTTTTCTTTCTAGTTCTTACTTATAAACCAATCCCTCCATGATATATTCAAGCAATGCATATACATCAAACAACATTGCTATGCAACTTCATCATGAATGTGCCTAGTGAGTTAATTCAACCTCGTCCTGAATGTGCCATGTAAGAACTTAATGCCAATCCTTCATATAAACTGATCGGTGATAAAAAATAGAGATAAATCTCAAACAATCCTCATAGTAATTGCAAATAAAAAACAAATACTTAACAAAACTCGATATATCTAGTTGAGACTTGTTTGATCTCCAAAACACGTCACATAATCACCCTACGAACCCTATCAACAAACCTCTCTCTCCACAGTTTTCATTAATATTTTAAGTACATAGATTCCATAGCAGACCTTCCAAATATAAAACCCATACTTGTCCTACTATATCAAAAAGTAAAAGTGTTTATGGGCATGTTTAAAACCATGCAATTTACTTATCAATTATGAGTCTATGTCTTAACAATCATGAGCATATGGCAGAAAGCAATATCTCATAGCAAGTGTACAAAGTAGCTGAAAAGATTTTGCATCCATTTTCCTAACTAGAAAGGTCACTTTACTACCAACAGACATCAAACATTGACATCCATAATGAAAGCATAGTGAAACACATCACCGACAATAATCTCATCATATTTGGATTGAACAAACTCAAATAAATGGAAACTAAATCTATGCAAATTAACTCCCATTTTTTATTATTTTCTATGCATGAGAGGTCCCCAGCCATCAGACAAAAACATTGCTCTGATTATAAAGCTTCGGCCACATAGTTGTCTAGAACTCAACTCAATCAACATCTGATAAATCTAATGTTCAAATTCCAAAGAACCCAACCAATTGACCATAGATCAACCAAAAAAACCCTAAATTTATGGTCATAGTGATGAACAAACCCTACGACCAATGTTGCGCATGAATTCTAAAGCGCCCACCAGAGAACAACAAGGACCGGTCAATCTGAAAACACTAATCACATATTCCCAAACAAATCGAAACATTGAAACCCTAAAATCCCAAACCCTAAAACCCTAAACAAAACATAGCAGATTCAGAAAACCCTAAAAATCCACGAAAGGGAGAGGGAGAGGAGCTCACATCGCTGGGGTCCGGGCCCTCCGTCGGAGTCGAGGGAGTCGAAGTCCTTCCCGGCGAGACGGATCGTGCGCTCGGCAGCAACCTCCTCGCGGAAGCCCCTTCCTTTCGTCTTCTTCGGAGCTCCTCCTCCTCCACTGCCACCGGCGGCTAGGGCGGAGGCGGCGCCGGTGATGGCTGACCTCAGCTTGGGCGCCGGGGCTTCGGCGGCCTCCGCGCCGACCTCTTCGTCCATGAGGTCGTCGTCGTCCATCTCGAAATCCACCGCCTCCACGTCCCCGCCTCCGTTCGCCGCCATTTTCCCTCACTTATATTTTTTTTTCCTCTCTGTTTTTTTATCTTCCTATTATTCTCTCTTCTTCTTGATATATATAAGTCCGACGATGATAATGATGGACTTTCCAGTGCAAATTGCTGGGCCTCCATTGGCCTGTTTGATTTTGTTCGATATTATTATTTTAGGATTAAATGTTTAATCCTAAATTTAAGTAATCCAACAAATTACTTAAATTTGGACTCCACTGAAATATAAAATACAAAATTAAATGTAGTTATTTCTCGACTCAACTTGGAAAGGGATGATGGTTTGGAAAATGTTTATCTCACATGTTCATAGGTTTACAAGACTCTTTCAAACACCTACAAAAAATGGTAAGCATTCTATGAAAACAAGTTCATTACACAAAGAAAAATATTAAAAATTTATTACAAACCATAAGTTTGGAGTATTAGTACAAGTCTAGTACGAGAAATAAAGCAAAAAATAAATTCTTCCCATTAAATAAATTTGCTAACATCTACATTGGCTATTAGCATAATTAATTCATATACGTAATGCAATTTTGTTCCACTTATCATTTCAAGTCTTATTCATATTCCTTTGAACTTGCTAACTATTTTGAAAGAATTTCTCATAGTCAAATAAATTTTCATCATTGGGATCAACTCCAAATATATAGTTATGCAAAAGTCAACAGGCTAAAAAAATGTCAACTTGTGTGGAAAAGTCATAAAATTTATTGTCACCAAAAATGCAAAATTGCCTCTTATGTATCACACATACGCATTCTATTTTGATACACAACTTTGAATGTCTATAATTGAATATTTTTTTACCCTCTATAGGGTTGTGATATTTCTTTAGGATTGAAGTAGTACCCCACTGCACAATAAGGGACAATGAAACCATGCATCGTCATATATCTAACATATACTAAGTGGTACTTTCCTACACAAATTCAATGATGATTTCATACCTAGATGGTATGATAAACATACAAGCATCGATATATTTTTTATATTTCAAAAAATAATACTAGTTACCTATAATCATCTTAATCCCATGGGGAGCAGGTCTAGAAAGGACATAATTTAAGAAAGTCATGTCAATAGCACAACATTCTACGTAGAGTAGCTAGCACGTAGAAGAGGCAAATACTCCTTCTAAGATAATTGACACAGTTGTTTGGGCCTAGGTTAAGATCCCATACATGTGGACATTCCACCATCGTTCTCTAAGAGCATCTCCATCCTTGTTATGAGTTTGGAAAAAATAGTTGCCACATAGGATTCACAAATTATTATTTCAAAAATTCTTTTCTGTCACATCCTAGATCCAGAATACTACAGAGCGGGGGAATGACTCAGCCAACCACACCTTGCGGAATATTGAAGCAACCCACAATGTGTTAAGGTTGTTTAGAGACAAGGGGTGCATACTACAATCAAGTCTTCTAGGGTCAAGAATTTTATATCTCAATCATTCAAACAAGTAGCAATAACATAGAATATTTCAGAATAAGCAGTAAGGCGTTCCCAACGACGCATCAAAATATTCTAAAGATCTAGAAATTACAAGTGATATGCCAGATACACAATCAAAAGTATACATGACAGTGAGTCAGCTGCAGTCTGAATATATTATATGCAATATAGGAAACTAGTGTCCAAATTATTCGGCTAACAGGTACCGGTTGTCTAAACACCCAAAAGATTATAGTTTACGAAAGACGAGCAGTGAATGAAGGAACCCACTCATGACCCTTAGCAGCCATTCTTCTGGTGCGTGCCATCAGTGAGGGAGATATACGCTTGATCCTCCGGTGCTGGCTCTAAACCTGGCCATGCAAAATCAGTGGGGTCAGACCCAAATAGCAAGTACCACAAGAAAGCATGAAATAAAGAAACAAAACCAATTCTATAGCATGAGATATTTAAACCAACAATCTGTGGCATATATCTCATCCATGACATGACACGATACCTCTTCACCAAACAAGGACAAGAAATGCCACATCATATCAAGATAGAATACGTCAATTGATTATGGTCAAGCTAGAATAACTCTGCGTCGTAGTTTCAGTCCACAGGCTATCATGATACAATAGCGCAAGCCAACAACCAAATAAGAACATGAATTAAACTATCATGTCATGACAGTCTATGTCCCTAATTCCACTCAACAGAAGGCACAATACACAAGTAGGGATACAATATTAAGTAAAATAATATAGTGATAACAAGTAGCTTCGATCCGTGTCCCGTTGTAACACAACAGCGCAACTCAACAACCAAACAATGACACGAGTTAAACTTTCATGCTGCAACGGTCCATTTCTCTAACTAAAACTGATTTAATGGCCAAACATGTGTTACGGCATGATATGTGATCTCTGAGTTATCCCAGTAATGCAAGATATAAGTATCCTCAGATCGTATCATAATAGAGCAGGACTGACTGAACAAATGATATACAAGCAAGAATATATAATGCACCAGTCCCTTATAAGGGCCCTGAGCTAATTTAATAATCAGTAGCAGTTCCAGGCTTTCTATAGGAAAGATACTTGCTCAGCTTATAAATAAGTCAGATACTACAATCTACTAGTACGGATGATATACAGTATCCGTGGTGGCCAGCCTTTACTCCCAGATAACTTAGGGTGGTTCGACATACATGATCTCGAGATACCGTTTTCTCCCAATGCTCTACAAATTTAAGTTGCCTAGTTAATCCTAGGTAATTTAAAATCTCATGTCGTGGTCACATGAACATTCCTTTTTAAATATTGTACTTTAAGTATGGGCACTCTTGATATGAATCCACATTGTCTCTCAAAGTTAAATATGAATTCACCCAAGTGTGATGCAACAATTAATACTATCTAGAAACGACTAAAGTCACTATCCAACTACCATATCCGTGCAAAAGAAATAATTACATATATCATGTAGCAAGTGTATGTGGCACGTCGGCTCACTATATCAAGTAGCACTCTTAGTGCGATCAAGGGTATCAGCACGGATACAATAGTCAGGGCAGGAACGAGTTCTAGTATCAAGGTTGTGGACAAGTTATCAAGCAGCAATGTATTCAGGATAGGACAAGCAAATATTGGTCACAATAATTTATCACTTTATTATATCGATAGATAAAATAAGAGTAGTGTAAGAACCCCTCGAGATTAGATCCATAATCCTTAAACCAAATAAGGATCGGAATTGTAGACCCTCACTCGAGTTGAACTACGCCCATTATTCTGTCCAACATATAATAAGGTAATCCAGGAAAAGTTGCCTAATCAGCAAATAAGTACGTGTTGGACCATATCTATAGGCTCATGCCAGGTGCATAATCATTTAGTACGTGGTCACATCTAGGTCAAATAATTTATTTCTAAATTAACACATAGCATCACAATTATTTAATCAAACAAAAATATTAAACCAAACAGGTGTCAAGTAGATGCATGGGAACAGTTGACGCATAAGTCAGTTGGCCGCATGACCAAACGGGCCGCATGAACCAACAGACCACATGAGTTCAAGGCCGCATGAGCAGAGCCAAGTCCACTCTTCGAAAAACGTGTGATATGACAAACAACAAATACAAGTCAAGTCAGAAAGTGACTGATGTGACATGTGATAGAAGTGACAGAAGAAAAGACAAAGTAGAAAAAGTCATGTCGAGTCAGTAAGTAGTTATGCATCCAGAAAAAAAGGGACGCATAACTCCTGGCCACATGGTATTTGCCATTTAAATCAAAAAGAGAACTGGAAGAACTTGATTTGATTAACAAACTAAGAAAGTACAAATAAGAGTCCTAGAAGCCAGTCAAAGTACAAATTTATTTTTTGGAGGGTGACAATGGAGGGTTAGGAGTATAGCAACTCTCTTTACTCCATGGACACAAGCGATTCCTCTCTCTGATACCCCCAAGCAACACGAACAAGATGGATAGTCCGGTTCTTGAGTACCTTTTCTCTCTGATCCAAAATGGACACGGGCTATTCTTCGTAAGTCAAGTCGGTACCAATGACTAACTCAGAGTGATCGAGGACATGACTCAGATCTGGGATATACCTACGCAACTGAGACACATGAAAGATACCATCCACCTCACGTAGCGAAGGCGGAAGGGCAAGACGATAAGCAACATCCCCTACCCTCCCGAGAATATCGAAAGGTCCAACATACCGTGGACTAAGCTTCCCGTGGACCCCGAACCTAATGACTCCACGGGTAGGCGAAATCCGCAAAAATATATGGTCGCCGACAGAAAATTCTAACGGCCTACGATATTGATCTGCCCAATGATTATAACGATCTTGTGCAACTCGAAATCGCTCTCTAATCTGCTTAACCACTTTAATGGTTTGTGTGATCATCTCAGGCCCCAACATCTTTCGTTCACAAATGTCATCCCATGCTAAAGGTGACATGTACTTCCTTTTGTACAATGCCTCGAATGGAGCTATTTGTATGATGGCTTGATAACTGTTGTTGTACGAGAATTCTACTAAGTGAAGGTGATCTTTACAATACCCACCAAGGTCTAAAGTATAAGCCTGTAGCATATCTTCCAAAGTTTGTATTGTCCTCTCTGACTGACCGTCTGTCTGAGGATGGTACGCGGTACTGAATCTCACTTAGTACCCAAGCGCTTGTGTAAACTTCTCCAAAAATTAGACGTAAAGCGGGTATCACGGTCTGACACTATACCTGCTGGAACTCCGTGCTGCCTCACTATATGCCGCATATACAACTCTGCTAACTGCTTTGTGGACTGCCCTACTCGAAAAGGAAGAAAATATGATACCTTCGTGATTCGATCTACTATTATCCAAACTGTATCACGTCCAGTAGGGGATCTAGGTAAGCCAGTCACAAAGTCCATCATAATGTGTTCTCATTTTCACTCTAAAATAGGCAGGGGTTGCAATAATCTTGTTGGTCTCTACTGCTCTTCTTTCACCTGCTGATATATGAGACATCGTGAAACGAGCTGAGTTATCTCTCTTTTTATTTTGTTCAACCAAAATTTTACTTAATATTATGGTACATCTTCGTGCCTCCTGGATGAATAGAATATTGAGCACTGTGTGCCTCGGTCATTACTTTATGTCTGATATCTCCACTTGACATACAAAGACTGTTTCTAAATCTAAGTGTTCCGTCTTCATGAATCCTCAATTCCTTCCTAAGGCCTGACTCACATTCTGTCCTAAGCTTCTGAATCTGAGAATCTTCTGCTTGAGCCGCCTTGATCCTCTCCACCAAGGTTGACTGAATCTGAAGACTGGCTAGTATTCCTGCTCCTTGAGGTAACACTACCTCGATGCCCATCTCTCGAAGATCTTCTAATATGTGCTTCTGAATTGTCAAGGCAAATGCGCTGCCTCTCCTACTTAGAGTATCTGCCACCACATTTGCCTTGCCTGGATGATACTGAAGTGCTACATCATAATCACCAAACAATTCTAGCCACCTCCTCTACCTCATGTTCAGGTCCTTCTGGGTGAATATGTACTTTAAACTCTTATGATCTGTGAATATCTCCACCTGATCTTCATATAGGTAGTGTCTCCATAGCTTGAGTGCAAATACTACTGCTGCTAACTCCAAATCATGGGTTGGATAATTTTTCTCACGATCTCGAAGCTGCCGAGATGCATAAGCTATCACTTTCCCGTGCTGCATCAACACACACCCGAGTTATTTTCCAAATGCGTCGCAATAAACTGTGAACCCTCCTGATCCTACTGGAAGCGTAAGGATTGGTGTTAATATCAGTTTCTCTTTCAACTTCTCAAATGTTGCTTGGTATTATGCCGTCCAAACAAACTTTACCTCCTTGCGGGTTAGATGAGTCATTGGCGCTGAAACCCGTACAAAGTCTGCCATGAACCTCTGATAATATTCTGCTAACCCTAGAAACTTCGTACATCTGCTACTGTCTTTGGAACTGGCCAATTCTCTACTGCTTCGACCTTCTTTGGAACTGTCCAATATCCTGTCCCTGAGATGATGTGTCCCAAGAATGACACATGACCTAACCAGAATTCACACTTACTGAGATTGTCATACAACTGATGCTCCCTTAAAACTTGTAACACTCTCTGAAGATGTCCTTCATGCTCTTCTTCACTGTTAGAGTAGATAAGAATGTCATCTATGAATACCATTACAAATTGATCTAAGTATAGCATGATGATATGATTCATCAAATCCATGAATATTGTTGGCGCATTAGTTAATCCGAATGGCATAACTAAAAATTCATAATTCGCATATCGAGATCGAAATGTTGTCTTCGGTATATCTTGCTCCCGGACCCTTACTTTATAATATCATGATCGAAGGTCTATCTTAAAAAATACTTTTGCTTTGCTCAATTGGTCAAACAAGTCATCAATCCTAGGCAATGGATACTTGTTCTTCACTGTTACTGCATTCAGCTGCCTGTAGTTGATACACAACCGTATCGCCCCGTCCTTCTTCTTTACTATAAGCGTTGGTGCTCCCCATAATGATCCACTAGCCCAAATGAACTTTTTTGCCTTCAGTTCTTTCACATGTTGATATAGCTGGTTAAGTTCTATCGGTGACATCTGATAGACTTTATTGGAAATTGGTTCTTCTCTTGGACTCAATTCTATGAAGAACTCTACTTCTCTTACATGGGGTAATCCTGGAAGATCTTTCGAAAATATATCAAAAATTTCTTCAATTATTCTGGGAAGCTGATCCCCAATTCCTGCTACTAATGCTATGCCATCTTCATGCTGGTCCCTCACTGTCATGTTGAAGATAAACTCTTCCTTGCCCAGGATGTTAAATAATACTCTACCCCTATGGCAATCTATCATCGCATGACTATCTCTAAACCAATCCATGCCTAGAAGAACGTCGAAATTACCCATAGGGAACTAGATCAACCTTGCAGATAATAAATGACCGTACACTACGATTGGACACGCTAGACATACTCTATCAACTCCTACTAGACCATTATCAGTGAGTATATTCAGCCTCTCTGGCAATGCCTTGAACTCGAATCTAATATGTGTCATAAATCATGCACATACAAATGAATGGGATACTCCTGAATTAAATAATGCTATGACAGGAAAATAAGTAACAAGAATGTTACCTGCCACCACGTCACCTGATGCCAAAGCCTCCTCCAGAGATAGGGTAAAAGCTTGCCCTTGGCCTCGCTGTGCTCCTTGTTGCTGCCTCCCTTGGATACGCAGTTGTGGTCTCTGCTACCTATATTGTTGATTCCTTTACTGGTCGTACATCTGAGTTTGCGTCGACAATGGACGCTGAGCCAAAGGCTTGACTGCCAGTGTTGTCCCCCTTTACTAAGCTTCCCTCGTACTAGTAAGGCTAATCGCTGCACTGGCCCTTCAATCCTCTGCATCATCGGACAATTAGTTATCCGATGGTCTGGACTACCACATCATAGGCACAACCCTTGTGCTGTCCTACACATATCCTTGGTATGGCCTCCCTTTCTACAATAGATACATCCGACTGGGGCTCCCAATCGTTGTTGTTGTTGTCTCGGCTGATATGGCCGAGCTGGTATTATTGCTGCTGATGCTACTGGCCTCCTCGGCGCTGTGTCATGAATGTGAACGCCAGAAGATGGTGTTGACGTCCGTTATGCTGGTCCTCCTCCTCCGCTCTGTGCATGAGAACTCTTCTAGCCTCATGTCCTTGAAGCTAACCATTACATTGTCAGCTCATGTCGCCTGGACGCGATCAATACTTCATCGAAGGTCTGGTAGTTATGGCCCTCTACCAGTTGCTGAATTTCCAGATGAAGTCCATACTAAAACCTTATCGCCCACTCTGGTTCTGTTGCCACCATTGTTGGGGCAAGCCTACTAAGCCGGCAGAACTCTGTTGTGTAGCCATCCACCGTCCTCCCAGATTGCTTGAGATTGATAAACCTCTGCTTTAGCTCATGTTGCGCTACCACTCTAAAATATTTGACCCTGAAACAGGTTCTAAAGGTCTCCCATGAGACAGGTTGTCTTAAACCAACCTCTTCTGCTGTCCACCAATCTCTGGCAAGGTCCTGGAGTTACAATCGGACCTGATCAACTTGTTCCTCAGCTGGAACCCTTGCTGCTGTCAGTATTGTCTTAATTTTCTACAGCCAAGCATCTACGATAATTGTGTCAACCGTGCTATCAAAGTACCTAGGGTTGAGTCGACAGTACCTCACCGACACCCCTGAGTCTGTTTTAACACTTCTCTCCAAGGCCGTCTGTAATCCTTGATGCAACAAGACATTTTGCTCCTGCTGTTGAAGCTGCTGATGTTGCTGATATTGCTGAGCCACCATCATTCCTCGAATAATCTCTAATAATATTAGTATATCAAGTGCTACTGGCACTACTGGTACAACCGGGGGTACTGGGATTTTTGGCACATGTTGTTCTTCATGCTCCTCTATGGGTTCTACCATGATCCCTCTAGGAATAAGTGATGTCTCTCATTGTGGGCCAACAGATCCTTATCCTGCAGAAACTATACTGGTGCTCCAACCACCGATTCTGAAAGCCCTAAAGAAAAGGATACAAGATAAATCAAGAACAAAATAAGAAATGATCGAGAAATCAATGGTATAGAAGTCAAGCTAAGTTCGAGAAGGCAGATTCAGGATTTTAAGAAGGAACATGTTTGATTAAGATTTTCTATAATTAGGCCACCCCACAAGTCTGAAAATAGACCTGCATGGGCCACCGCTAAAATCATGTAACTCCCCAGATCCATAATACTGGAGAGCCGGGGAATGACTCAGCCAACCATACCTTGTGGAATATCGAAGCAACCCACAATGTGTTAAGGTTGTCTAAAGACAAGGGGGTGCATACTACAATCAAGTCTTCTAGGCTTAAGAACTTCTATATATCAATCATTCAAACAAGTAGCAATAACATACAATCAAGTATTCAGCGGAACCCCCAGGTACGAGGTTCCAGATAAGTCATAGGCAGTTGGACTAAATCTTCTGGTATAACGCCATCTTTGGCTCATCATCATATAGCATCTTGCTTATTGCTTTCTGCAAGTACATGTTAGATGAACAAGGAAATATATAGAAGCAAATATTACATATCTAGATAATGCTGAGTTTAAGTAAAAGATATTATAGTGATTGATCGATTACCATAATGCTAAACTTAATTGATTAGCCATATTCAAAAACTTAACATAAATATTGGGCCAACAATATAAGGAATTAATGTCTATATTATCTGGCTAATATGTACCGGTTGGCTAAATGTCCAA
The DNA here is from genome assembly GCA_036927795.1 of Iris macrosiphon. Classification (NCBI taxonomy): domain Eukaryota; kingdom Viridiplantae; phylum Streptophyta; class Magnoliopsida; order Asparagales; family Iridaceae; genus Iris; species Iris macrosiphon. The sequence goes on along the minus strand of JAYESA010000004.1, from coordinate 336,834,741 downwards.
AATATTATAGTTTACGAAAGACAAGCAGTGAATGAAGGAACCCACTCGTGACCCTCAGCAACCATTCTTCTGGTACGTGCCAACAGTGAGGGAGAGATACGCTTGATCCTCTGGTACTAGCTTTAAACCTGGCCATACAAAATCAGTGGTGTCAGACCCCAAATAGCAAGTACCATAAGGAAGCATGAAATAAAGAAACAAAACTAGTTCTATAGCATGAGATGCTTAAACCAACAATCAGTAGCATATATTCCATCCATGACATGACACGATACCCCTTCACCAAACAAAGACATGAAGTGCCACATCACATCAAGATAGAATAGGTTCCTTGATTATGGTTAAGCTAGAATAACTCTATGTCGTAGTTTCAGTCCACAGGCTATCGTAACACATTAGCACAACGCAATAACCAAACAAGGACATGAGTTGAACTATCATGCCATAGCAGTCTATGTCCCTAATTCTACTAAACAGGAGGTATAATACACAAGCAGGGATACAATATTAAGTAAAGTAACATAGTGATAACAAATAGCTTTGATTCGTGTTCCGTTGTAACACAACAGCGCAACTCAACAACCAAACAAGGACATGAGTTAAACTTTTATGCTACAACGGTCCACTTCTCTGACTAAAACTGATTTAATGGCCAAACATGTATTACGGCTTGATATATGATCTCTGAGTTATCCCAGTAATACAATATATAAGTATCCTCGGATTATGCCATAATCGAGCAGGGCTGGCTGAACCAATGATATACAAGCAAGAATATATGATGCACCAGTCCCTTATAAGGGACCTGAGCTAATTTAATAATCAGTAGCAGTTCCAGGCTTTCTATAGGAAAGACACTGGCTCGACTTATACATAAGTCAGATAATGCACTCCGCTAGTGCGGATGATATACAATATTCATGATGGCCAGCCTTTACTCCCAACTAACTTAGGATAGTTCGACATGCACGATCTCGAGATACCGTTCTCTCCCAATGCTCTATAAATTAAGTTGCCTAGTTAACCCTAGTTGATTTAGAATCTCATGTCGTGGTCATATGAACATTTCTTCCTAAATGTCATACTTTAAGTACGGACACTCTTGATACAAATCTGCATTGTCTCTCAAAGTTAAATCTGGATTCACCAAAGTGTGATACAACAATCAATACTATCTAGCCACGGCTAAAGTTATTTTCCAACTATCAAATCCGTACAAAGGAAATGATTACATATATCACGTAGCAAGTATATGTGGCACGACGGTTCACTATATCAAGTAGCACTCTTGGTGCGATCAAGGGTATCAGCACGGATACAATAGTCAGGGCAAAAATAAGTTCTAGTATCAAGGTTGTGGATAAGTTATCAAGTAGCAATGTATTAAGGATATGATAAGCAAATATTGGTTACAATAATTTATCACTTTATTATATCGATAGATAAAATAAGAGTAGTGCGAGAACCCCTCGAGATCAGATCCACAATCCTTAAACCAAACAAGGACCGGGATTACAGACCCCCACTCAAGTTGAACTACGTCCCTTATTCTTTCCAACGTATAATAAGGTGATCCAGAAAAAGTAGCCTAATCAGCAAGTATGTACGTGTAGGACCATATCTATAGGCTCATGCCAGGTACGTAATCATTTAGCACGTGGTCACATCTGGGTCAAATAATTTATTTCTAAGTTAACACATGGCATCACAATCATTTAATCAAACAAAAATATTAAACCGAACATATGTCAAAGTGGACGCATGGGAACAGTTGACTCATGAGTCAGTTGGCTGAATGACTAAACTGGCAGCATGAACCAACAGACCGCATGAGTTCAAGGTCGCATGAGGTCAAGGCCACATGAGTAGAGCCAAGTCCACTCTTCGGGAAATATGTGATGCGATAAACAACAAATACAAGTCTAGTCATGTCAGAAAGTGACTGATGTGACATGTAATAAAAGTGACAGAAGAAAAGACATAGTAGAAAAATTTATGCCGAGTCAGTCAGTAGTTATGCATCCAGAAGAAGAGGGATGCATAACTCGTGGCTGCATGGTATTTTCTATTTAAATTAAAAAGAGAACTGGAAGAACTGTATTTGATTAACAAACTAAGAAAGTACAAAGAAGATTCCTAGAAGACAGTCTAAGTACAAATTTATTTTTTTGGGGATGATAATGGAGGGTTAGGAGTGTAGCAACTCTCTTTACTCCGTAGATGATCCGATGCAGCAGCTCTTCTCTCTCCCTTGAGTGTAGATTCGCAGATAGCCAGCCAGCCTTTTGTGTGAGGGTAATAACCTATTATTTATAGTTGTTCAGTGACCGTATGTATTTTGGGCCGCATGGACATTGGGAGTTGCCACGTGTCTTCTTCAAACAGAAGGAAGTTATAACTGTGCACAAGACCGGGCTTCAGCCGTCACATGGATATTTATTAAGATTTTCTTGTTGCTGAATATCTGGATGGTTCTCATCGATTGTAGGTGCAACTTGTTCAAGTGGACACGTGGCCGCTATTTGGTTGGAGAGAATCACTTAGTTATAACAGTGAGATTTGGTCGATATAGAATCTGAAATATGTGTGTCCAAAGATGCACGGGACGCATGGAGTCTGAACTCATGGGGCCAGAGACACATGGACCACATGGAGTATAAAACGCATGGGCCAGAGCCGCATGAGATCTTTTATCATGTTGTACACGTGGCTCTGCACTATCATCGGGACTTCTGTCTCTTAAGTGTGTTCTCGTCCTTTGAGGCAATCGGAAAAATTCTTTTTTGTCAGGATACTATGTCAGGCATCATCTTTGTTGTCAGGATGTCATGTCAGGTCGACCTGCGGCCAGTTGTCAGGACGCTTGTTTAGAACGCATGGGTTTTTCTTTTCTGGGCCGTTTGGTGTCCATGCTGTCCAACATCTGTTGAGTTTTATTCTGGGGCGCATGGACATTGGGCGCATGGATGCATCTTTTCTATGCTTCTACAAGACCCCCTTAAAAGTTTTTAAACTGATAAGTTTGGAATACTTTGAATAAGAAGCATGGATTTGCTACGTTCGGACTGCATGGACATTGAGCCGCATGGGCAAACACTGCCAGGCTATCCCTTATTCATTAGTTGCTAGATTTTTCTTGACCCTTGAGTAGATCATGTTCGGATTTTGTACCATCTTTTGACGTCGGGCTTGAGGCGACAGTTCCCAAGGAGATAAAAGTGGCACACAAAAATTGAGGCATAAGATCATCGCCATAACTGTCCCGTTCATCATCTCGATCTCTTTATGCGTCTCTTAGAGCCTATAAGTAGGCGACCTGGGGATGAGAGCGAACTTTGTGTTCTATTCCTCCTTCTTCGTGAAGATGCTGGATGTTGTTGCCTCTCTCGTTGAGGAGTCGGTCGAGAGCATGATTGATCCGTGGCCCCCTAATGCAGGAAACCTACTCTGAGGTAAGGGGGTACAATGTCTCTCGTGTTGGGTTGCTAAGGTCACAGAGCCACCGGTACACAGTTTTGCTGCATGGGTAGGAAGTCCTCCCCAATGTATACCGACCCTTAGCAAAGTTTTGCCGCATAGATGAATGTTCCCATTGGATATGTACAGACCTCTTCATAGAGCTATGTCGCGTAGGCGAGCACTCCTTTATGGAACACGTGCAGAACCTGTCTGAAATATGCGCCGAGCTTTGGCGAGGCCGCATGGATAAGGAATTATCTGTTTTATACGTGCAGAGACTGTATGTGGCTTGGCCACATGGGTGAGGTCTTATCTTGCTTATTCGTGCAGACTTAACTGCACGTGGCTGCGGCCTAGCAGCGATATGCGGTAGTTGTACCTTTTTATTGTCTTCGCTGAGACTGATGCATCTTCTTTATGTAGGTTTTGTCTTCACTCGTGTTGCCTATAATGGGGCATAGAAGGATATCATAACACTCATTGTTCGGGATAAAAACCAACCTTATGTGGTGGTTCGCCAAGAACTGATCCAGGAGACGCGGTCAGTTTGGCAAAAATTAATCCAGGAGACGAGGATGAACATCTCGCGTCATACGCTGGGCTGTCCTTGTTCATGCAACACGTCAGCTACTTTTCTTTCTTTTATGTGGTTCGCTATCAGCCGAAAGACTGCAGGGTCGATGACATAATTTGGATTAATTATCATTTATGTCGTCGGTCACCTCGTATGATTATAGAGTGCCTACTCCTTCTCCTCCCTTGTTATCCGTCGGTATAGATTCTTTTCTATATACTGAGGTTTGCACTATAGAGGGATGATCCAGAAAGTATTGAGTTGTGTTGTGGGCTTGACTTGTGTCAGTAGTGATGACAGCACGGAGGGATGCTTCTAATAAAAAAGTTTTGTATCAGCACGACTTTATAGAAATCCTCTAAAACAGGTTTCCATCATATGTACTCATGACCTTGAATACTAATGAAAAACTCTTGAATGTAATGGATTTCCATTATATGTACTCATGATCTTGAATATTAATTAATAAAGTCTCTCATTTTTTTAGAATTTTGTATGTTGTGGACTTTTAGGTATTGTACTAGAGATAATATGAATATAGTACCATACCGTAGATTTTTAAGGATATCCCGCTGGGGGATCTTTGGTGGACCTATTATCCTTTTGCGCACTTAGGGTACAAGTAATAGATTTAAAACAAACCCTATCAGAGATAATATGGACGTGATAGGTTATGTGGATAGTAAAGACATCCCACTGGGGGATTTTGGTGGACCTATTATCCTTTTGCGCACTTGGGGTGAGAGTAATAGATTCAAAATAAACCCTATCAGAGGTAATATAAACGTGATAGATTTTGTGGATCCATTACTTTTTTGCGCATGATAGTGCAAGTAATAGGTTTGAGACAAGCCCTGTAAGTGGTAATATGGATGTGACAGTTTTTGTGAACTTATCACCGCTGGCATACTCTGGCTTGGGTACGGGTGATAAGTTGGAAGACAATCGATATCAGAGGTAATATGGACGTGATGATCGATGGTCAAAGTCGGAAAGTTTGCTTAGAGATAATATTGACAAGGCAGACTCCGGTGGAGTAGTGTATTAGAGCGACGGTCAAGAGGTAATATGGACATAAAACAGTACCCAGGAAGATACGATATAGTTTGCTAATAGAAGAGTACCAATCTAATTTATATGTAGTACTTTTTGAGAAACTTGCCGTTGATAGGCATCAGGAGCAAGTCGTTGTTGGGTTTCGCTAGCCAGTAAGCGCCGTTGGAAAACACGATTTTCACAATGAACGGGCCCTCCCATTTAGGTTGGAATTTGCCGGCCGTCTTGTGAGTCATTACCATCGGTCTTTTTACTGTTAAGATGAGGTCACCCACTTAAAATGTTCTCTATTTTACCCATTTGTTGAAGGCTCCAGAGAGACGTGCTTGATACAACTCTATGTGTTGTTGAGCTAAGAGTCGTTTATCGTCGAGTGCTTCCAACTCCTATAATCATCGGCGGTAGTTATTGTTTGTGGTTAGTTGGTTGGATAGAGATACTCGTAGTGAAAGAATTTGGATCACGAGTGGGAGTAACGACTCACTTTCGTACACCAAAGAGAATGACGTGTTCCTAGTAGCTCTCTGGATTGTTGTACGGTAGGCCCAGAGAAATTTACCCAGTTTCTCGTTCTAGTCGCGTTTGTTGGAAGACACAAATTTTTCGAGAAGCTTGATGATGGTTTTATTGAATGCTTTCGCCAGACCGTTTGTTGTGGGGTTGTATGCCGTGGAGGCTACATTTTGGATTCAGTTCTTGTCATAAAACCGATAGAAGGCATGACTTACAAACTATGGACCATTGTCATGGACGATCTTACGTGGCAAGCTGAAGCGATATATGACGTAATGCTTGATAAAGTTAATCACGTTTGATATTTTGACCTCAGCGAGTAGAACAGCTTCCGACCATTTGGAGAAGTAGTCAGTGATCACCAAGATGAATCGATATCATTTTGATGAAGGCAGACTGATTATCCCGATGATATCCATTCTCCATGCCTAGAACGACCAGTATATTACCGTTGGGTGAAGGAACACAGATGGCTGGTGGATGAAGTCTGTGTGAATTTTTCATGCTTGGTACTTCCTCGCATAATCAACAGCATCTGCTACCATCGTCGGCCAATAGTAGCCCATTCTCCAAAGATGGTCCTTTAGCTTTGGGTCAAGTTGATATGCCCCGCAGACGCCATGGTGAGCTTCGCGGAGGGATTGTTTTCCTCTGTATTCAATAAGCATCGGAGCATAAGGCCATCATAGGACCGATGGTACAATATTTTGGTCTCCGTATCGTAATAGAAACAGAGGGAGCGTCTTCTGATTGAAGTAGCTTCATTTAGGTTTTCAGGGAGAATTTCATAGGCTACATAGCCGATGAATGGAAGCCTCCAATCTTAAGCATAGGTTCCTTTTAGGATAGACCAGCTCTTGACTGATCACCGTGATTAGCTTATGGGTGTTGTCTGGGACTGCCAAGAAAGCAGCGAGGCCGGCTAAAGCATCTGCCTTAATGTTTTTACAACCGAGGGACATGCTCAATAAAAAACATCTAGAAGGTTGTGATGATGCTAAGTGCATCTTGGTGATAGGGGATCAAGTCTTTATTTTGGACTTCGTATACTCCTCGGACTTGATTGACGATTAGCTGAGAATCTTCGTAGGCTTCCAAGTACTCTACCCGCACTTGCTTGGCAAGTTGGAGCCCGATGATCAGGATATTGTATTCTGCCACATTATTGGAGAATCTCTCCGTGAGAGAGTATGCGCGATTGATGACGAGGTCGTATGGGGAGATCAACACTATCCTGACCCCGGTGATGATATTACCTTTGGGTCCCGCTCTTGAAAAACTGTCAAAGAACATTCGCCAAACTGCTTCGTATGAAGTGATGTTGTCTGCCACTTCATTTGTAATATTTTTATAGAGCTTTGAGATTTCTGACCCCGAAAGGGATGCCAGAAAGTCGATCAATGCTTGACCCTTGACGGCCTTCTGTGGGACGAATACCATATCATATGAAGATAATTGTATTTCTCAGGTAGCTAAGTGGGAACTGAGTGCCCCAGGTTTAGTCATGAGGACCCTGAGGGGGTTGACTCATGAGATTACATGGATGGTCTATCCAGTCACGTAATATCGAGTCTTCTGGATGGCAAATACCAGAGTAAGGCACTCATTCTCAATGGCGGTATACCTATGCTCTGGATCGACCATCATCCGGCTGAGGTAGTATATGGCCTACTCGGGGCCTGAATAACTATTCTGGGCTAACAGGGCACTGAGAGAGTGATCCATTATGCGTACATAGAGCAGGAATAGATTTTCTATGATCGGGGCCAGCAGCACATGAGGGTTTGATAGGTATTCTTTGATGTTGTCGAAAGCTTGTTGGCGCTCTTTATTCCAAACAAAGGAGACACCTTTCTTCATGAGCTGTGTGACGGCCGGCAACGTCCAGAGAGGTTTGATATGAACCTCATGATGTATGCCAACCTCCCTTAGAGGCCGCGGAGTTCCCGGAGGTTCCTTGGTAGACTCATCTTTAGGATGGCATTGGTCTTGTTGGGGTCTATCTGAATACCCAGGAAAGTAAGATGAAACCTAGCAATTTTCCGTTGGAGACTCCTAGGAAGGACTTGGTAGGGTTCATCTTGAGGCGGTGTGCACACATTAAGTCGAACACAGTCCTCAGGTCTTGAAGATGATCGTCTTTGGAGTGACTCTTAAAGGTGATGTCGTTGACGTAGCATTCCACCGTCTTGGCAGATGTTCACAAAAAATGGTTCTTATAGCTCGCTGATATGTAGCACCTGTATTTTTCAAGCCGAAAGGCATGACCGTGTAGCAGTATACGCCTATCGGGGTCCAAAACGATATATGTTTCTCATCGTCGGGAAATATCTTGATTTGGTTGTAGCCTGAGAAGCCATCCATGAATGACATGAGCTCAAAGCCACAGGTGTTGTCGAATTACGTCTGTGATTGGAACAAAAAATTCATCTTTGGGACATGCCTTGTTTAGATCACGAAAGTCGATGCAGATTCGGATCTTTCCATTCTTCTTTACGACAGGCACGATATTGGCTACCCAGTCGGGGTATTTTTCCTCACGGATAAAGCCACCAGCTATCAGCTTGTTGACTTCAGCTTCGATGGAATCCATTATGTCTGGCCGGAACCGTCGTTGTTGTTGCTTGACTAGTTTAGAATTTGGCAGAATATTGAGTTTGTGGACCGCGATTTGGGGATCCAGTCCTAGCATATCTTCATAACTCCAGGCAAAGACATTAATGTATTCCCTGTCGAGTTGTAATAGGGATTTTTGGTCTTCGTCGGACAGACTTTTGCTGACGAATATAGGCTTTGGAGAGGTCTCGTCACACAGATCAACTTTACAATATCGTCCTTGGTAGGAGGTTCTCGCTGCTCAAATCATATCTTCTATTGTGAATCAAGGTGTTGGGCCCAAGGTTCTATCTTAAAGAGCTCGGGTGGATCCTCGTTGTCTTCTTCAAGGTCGGCAGATACCATGTTGGAGGACAGTGTTTGTCTGAGCACGTCCCTGATGCTGATGTCAGAGTCCGATGGATCAAGATTTTGAAGAGTGTGAGCACTCTTCATCTTCTTTATCTGGGACCTCGGGGGTTGTAGAAGGCATTACATATCCTAAGCCATGCTCAGTCTTATGATAGTAATCATCGGGCTTGCCCGCAGGGGAAGAAAGTCGTAAAGGCGACATTCGGCCTTTGCCGTAGTTTAATCCTTCAGTAACCTTCAGGTTGTATTCCATCTTTTGAATAAGATGCAGGTCTTGTGAACTGTACCGGTAGAGTGGCATTCTACCTAACTCAGATTCTGGTTCTACTTTCTTTGGGATGAAGGGCTGGGGGCATTCGACTATGATGAAGATGATGAGCTTATCTCCCTTCTTCCTAGGTGGGTGTGAGACTCGTCTCACTATTGCATATTTTTTATGTTCATATCTTGTATATATGTGCTATTGTTGTATATTGCTTCCTGTATATTTTTTGAATTTCTCTAGCTGCTCTCATATAATTTTAAGATTTGTGCATAATGTTAGCCACCCTTAATATATAACCCCTCTCTTTCTCTTTCTTCCCCATTTTTTCACTTTTTCCCTCTTTTCTTTTCTTCTCCTTTCCTCTCCCCCCTCCCTAGCCGAGAGCAGCCCTGGATCGGTCCCCTCCCCTTTCCCTTGGTAGTAGTGGTAGTAGTTAGTGGTAGTTTTAGGCAAGTACATATTACCAATGATGGAGAACTTGAACTTTTCTTTATTATAGATTTCTTGTATTTTATTAGTCTATATTGTGCTTTATGAAGTCCTATGCATGTTTACTTCTTGGTATTTTCGGCTTTGATAGCTTGGTTGGACTAGATCAAAATTTTTAGTTTAATGTGTTCTTGACATTTTTATGGTTTTGATCTCTTAAAACTTGTTGTTTTCCAAAACTAGTTATTCTATGTGAGAGAGCATCTGATTTCAAGTGGTTTAGAACTTTACTTCTTTGGATTTGAGCCAGAAATGAGGATTTTGGGGAGAATCACATTTTTAGGACTTGGAGCTTTTCCATGACTAAAACTTGCTGGTCTGGGACGTAGGAGTTCCATGCGGCCTGCTTTACATGCGGTCTAGACTCTTCGCTCCAAAACTCAGTATGCGGCCATCTTGTTGGACGCATGACTGAATCTGCTCATGGGCCCCTTGACCAAATGCATGAAACTTGAACGAAAGAAATTTCTCTAAGTTCCTGATTCCATGCGGCCTAGAGGAGCATGCGGCTAAAATTTGTCCATGCAGCCCGAGCTATGTATTTATTTTTCCAATGCATGACTCAGCACCGTCTTGGCACAATTTTTCCTGAATTTATCTTTTCTTCTCTAACACGCTTTATTGGCCAGTCACATCGATCACTTCTCTGACACGCTTTATTGTCTAGTCACTTCAGTCACTTTCTGGCCTTATATTTATTCCCTTTCAATCAACCCTTGTCCCGAGGAGTGGGCCTTGCGATGATCTATGCTGCCAGTTTTGATCCATGTGGCCAACAGTTTTGATTCATGCGACCAGTTTCTTGTATGTGAACTATTTCTTGACCGCGACTAGCTCATCTCCTAAACTTCTAGCACTTATAGTAGCAATATTTTCTTTTATTATATGTTCTCTTATGGATTATATACTCCTTGTGCTTGGCCCAATTAGTTAAATTCATATAATGCATGCTATTTCTAATTGCTTATAACCTGGATGCTACATTTACCTGAACATGGAATACCCAAAACATGAGATGTAATGGCCTGTTAAACTGATAACTCTCGGCAGCTAACTTTTACGGAATAAACTTGATCCCTGACTCCAAATATCTGACATGTACTGATAAACTTGATAGTGGCTCAAAGTAGTTCACTTCTGACATGCTCGAATCTCTAGAACTGAAATGCTTGTACTGAATAGATAAATTCCCGTAGTTGATTACTTGTCCCTGTCCTGATTGTACTTATCAAGCTATTATCCAGTCTTGCATCATATCTAAGGCAGATTCCTGAGCACCACGGTCAGGAATCCTTGATAACTTGCCAAAGTTAATAACTAAAATAATTATCTAGAAGCATCTAGAGAGATTTTCTGGCTACATGCAATTCCGGTATCCTAGCGACACCTGATGGATTTGGAGCTCTCCGTCGAGAGGGGCACACTTCCAGCACACTGTCGAGTATTACAATTTACCAGAAAATACTATATACTTAATTAGTCTATGCTATGAAATCTTACATCAAAATGAGTCATTTTATAATTGAATAAAAATGAGGAGCTGAAGATGATAGGGGGCTACAGCCTACGGATAACCCGGATAGTCTGCAGGACATGTGGTTGTATGGAATCTCAACTGTATTTGTTAGTAACCAGGATTGTGATAACCCTAGTTATTTAATGGTAGTAAATCGTAGGTCATGTTTGGCCGTGATTGCATAATTTCTTTTTCTTGTCTTGTCTTGGACCACCCAGCTACTAATCATGAACTGTACCCGTTATTGATTCCAGAACTGTTTAAGTGCTTATTTACATATTGCTCTTATTTATATTTTATTATGCCATTAAATATTTGCATGCTGGTTTTAGTTCTTAAATTAGCTCCCTTGTGGTAGTTTTCTATTTTGGGGTCTGACCCCACTGGTTTTATATGGCCAGATTTCGGAGCAACCCCATTGGATCTTCCGTACATCCCGCCTCCAGATGCTGAACACGAGGAACACTCGAGGACTTGAGTGAATTTTTTCTTCATCACCCACCTGATCTTGTACTTATAATTTTGAGGTATTTAGTCACCGAGCACGTGTTTAGCTCATGTTTTAATTTTTGACATTCTAGCCTGCGGACCTACATGTAAAGCATATTCTAGACTATAGCTATAGCTGATCATGTAATATTGTACTCTGCTAGTTCTTCATTTTGGTAACTAGCTTCATGATCATCTACATATGTATAATTTGGGATGACTTATTATTATATGTTTGTTGATCATACTTCTTGTAACTTATTGCTTGCTTGAGATTGAGACAACTATGACTCTTAACCCAGGAATGCCCGTTGGATTGTAAAGTAAACCCTCACATGTCTAGACAGCCGGGAACGTATCTCGGGATATAGAGTACTCTGGTGTACGTAGCTGGCTTTGTCCACCCCCGCTCTCCAGTATTCTGGTTCTGGGGCATGACACAGTTTAAGTGGTGGCCTATGTAGGTATGAAAATTCATAAGTGTGTTGGTTTATCATTGTTTAGATGTCTCAATCATGTTACTTCGTAATCTCTTTCGGCATCAAATTTGTATCCCAGAAATTTTGATTCAACATCTTCTTTGATCTTTGATCCATCCTGTCCTTCCGATTTAATCCTAGTGTTCTTTATCTTTCAGGGATACGGTTCCTGGTCCTTTCGATCAGCCAGCTAGAGTTTTTCCAGTAGCAGGACAACCACCAGCCAGTCAGTATCTCTTTGCGGTTCAGCTACAATATTCTGAAGTAGAGTCCAGGATGGCTCAAGATGTGGATTAGCAGGTCCAGCCATAACTACTAGTTGTACCCACAGTGGCAATCCCGTCAGTACCTACCAATACAGAAAGTGATACACAGGCCCTGATGAGGATCATCAGGCAGTTACTAGTATCTCAAGAGCAACGGGGTGACGCTCTTACCCAGCCAATATATGAGGCCTTAGAGAGAGGCGAACATCGTGCCCCCAATTCAGCAAGTAACTTCAAGCGCCTCCAACCTTCGTATTTTTTTGCTACCGAAGATGCGATTACATCAGATGCGTGGCTTAAGGACACTGAAGCTATCCCAGAGGCACCAGGAGTGCCTGACAGAGAGAAAATATCAGTAGTTTGACTGCAGTTGCTAGACTTAGCCCGAGACTGGTGGGCAGCACAGATGATTTCTCTGACAGTACCCGTCCCTTGGGCTATCTTCAGCGAGAGGTTCCAGACGATTTACTTTGACGCGGTATCGCATTATGACCTTCAGCAAAGGTTTAACAACTTGAAGCAGATATGCAGGACTGTCAACGGCTATGCAGCAGAGTTCTAAAGACTAAGTTGGTTTGCTCCTACCTTGGTGGAGAGCGAATTGGATAGAGTTAGGAGGTTCCAGCAGGGACTTCACTTGGAGATCATATTGATAATAGAACAACATGAGTTCCAGACTTTCGATACCGTATTGTGAGCAGCAAGTAGGCATGAGTATACCTTCTAAAGAATTGTGGATATAACTAGAGGAAGGAAGATGACCCACACCTCAGGAGGTTTTTACTCCCAGTCTTCAGCACCAGACCCTGAACAATTGGATCTCCGAGGAGGCAAGCATCAACAGCCTCGGTCCAACAAACGGCACCAACTTGACCCCAGCAGAAGATGACATCTTCTTTAGTAGGGTGTTCTCATTGTGGAAAACCTGGGTACGTATTTTCTGAGTGCCACAGAGCACACGGATTGTATTTAGCCTGTGGAGCTCCAGGACACAGAGTGGGATCTTGTCCATACAGAGCCAATTTATCATCGTCTTCCATGCCAGGACTACGGTATAGAGCTCCAGTGCCGGCTCAGCAAAACCAGGGTCAGAAGCCTTTGCTGACCCAATCTCAAGTATACCAGCAACAAAGGCCACAACTATATGCGCATGCCCAAGCTCAAGCACAGGCCAGACAAGGAGGTCCACAGCAGAGAGGACCAACACCGAGTGGATGAGGTCAGGCAATGGAAATTACTGTGGAAGAGCAGTTAGCTTTAGGTAAAGCAGTGGCAGGTACCATTCTCGTCAACTCTCATTCAGCTTCAGTATTGTTTGATTCGGGTGCATCAAATTCTTTTATGTATGCACGATTTGCGATACGATTTGGTTTGAAATTCGAATCCTTATTAGTAAGGCTCAATATACTTACTGGTAACGTTATCGTGGCAGTCGATAGGGTTTATTCATCGTGTCGAGTCATAGTGTGCAGGCGATAATTTCTTGCCAGATTGATAGAATTTCTTATGGAGATTATGACGTCATCTTAGGCATAGATTGGTTGAGTGCTCGATACGCGATGATAGATTGCCATGCTGGCAAGTTTATCTTTCGTATTCCCCGAGAAGAAGAATTCTTATTTTCTAGAGGCAAGATCGAGTCTTCACCAGCAACCTTGAGAAAGGAGGTTGCAGAAGAAGTACGATTCCCCAGAGTTGTTGATGAATTCCTAGATGTATTTTCAGAAGAACTTCCAAGCATGCCACTAGAAAGAGAAATTGAGTTTACCATCGATCTACTTCTCGGAACATCCCCAATATTAGAGAGAGTCTACAGGATGGCACCTTCAGAGTTAGAAGTCTTGTGCTGAATTATTAAAGAATTAAGAACCAAGAAATTCATTCATCCTAGTAGATCGCCTTGGAGAGCTCCGATGCTACTTATGAAGAAGAAGGATGGCACATCACGATTATGTGTTGATTATCGTACCCTCAATGCGGTAACCATCAAGAATAATTATTTATTGCCTCGGATAGATGACTTATTCGACCAGCTTAGTGGAGCGAGCATATTTTTGAATATTGATTTACGGTCTAGATATCATCATATCAGAGTCAGAGAGCAAGATATACCCAAGACGACATTCAGGTCAAGATATGGCCATTGGGAATTCCTAGTGACGCCCTTTAGAGCAACCAATGCACCAGCAATATTTATCAATCTTATGAATCATATTTTTATGCCTTACCTGGACAAGTTTGTGATATTGTTCATTGACGACATCTTGGTGTACAATCCGAGTGAAGCAGAGCACGAGCAGCATATTTGCGCAGTTCTTCAAATTCTCATAGAGCATAAGTTATATGCAAAGTTCAGCAAATACGAGTTTTGGGTTGATCGTATTTCCTATTTAGGCCACATCATTGCCAGAGGTGGAGTGAAGGTAGATCTCAAGAAGATAGAAGTCGTTAAAACATGGCCAATACCCAGAACAGTTGTAGAAGTTCGCAGTTTCTTGGGATTAGCAGGATATTACCGATGATTTATTGCACCCTTGACGCAGCTAACATGGAAGGATGTGCGCTTTGATTGGACAGATGCATGTCAGACCTCTTTCGAGAATCTTAAGCAGAAATTGATCACATCACCTATTTTGACGCTTTCGGACGGGACATGTGGATTCACAGTTTATTATGATACGTCTAGTAAGGGACTGGGGTACGTTCTAATGAAGCATGGAAAGATTATAGCTTATGTGTCCCGACAGCTTCGGGATCATAAAAGAAATTATCTTATGCATGACTTGGAGTTAGCGGCAGTTATTTTCGCACTCAAACTTAGAAATATTACTTATATGGAGACCGACTATAGATTTATACCGATCACAAGAGTTTGAAGTATGTCTTTACCGAGAAGGATCTCAACATGAGACAAAGAAAATGGGTGAAGTTGATGACAAACTATAATCTTGACCTTCAGTATCATCCTGGAAAGGCTAATGCGGTAGCGGATGCCTTGAGCCGGAGAGTAGGAGCTTATTTTCTCATAGCGCAGCGAAAGATTTTAGAAGATCTTCAAGAGATTGGTGTAAAAGTAGTATTTCCTGGCGACACAATATTAATGCCAGGTCTACAAGTTTAGTCCAGTATAGTAGAAAGAATCAAGGTAGAAAAGTCAGCAGATGACAAGCTTCAGCGACTCAGATCAGTGTGTGAGGCAGGGCGTAGACCCGAACTTAGCATTCCCAGTGACGGAACTCTCCATTTTGGGAATCATCTTTGTATACCTAATGGAGACCTTCGTCGTAATATTATGTCGGAGGCTCATATTCATAATATTTAGTGCATCTCGGAGGAGCCAAGATGTATAGAGACATTCGTCAGCATTTCTGATAGAATGGAATGAAGCGTGGGATAGCTCGGTTTATTTCTCGATATTTGGTATGTCAATAAGTTAAAGCTGAGCATCAGAGACCAGTAGAATTTCTTCAACCTTTACCAATTCTAAAATAGAAGTGGGAGTATATTACAATGGATTTCGTGATATGTCTACCTAGGTCCCCAGCTGCCAGTGACGCTATTTGGGTAATAGTGGACCGACTCACGAAAGTTGCACACTTTCTAAAGGACCGTGAGGCAACTCTAGAGGGAAGGTAAATAGAATACAGCGGAATAATCTACCCAATTTAAGATTATCAGAATGAAGGCAGTTGCTAACTAATAGTATATAAAGACAGTAAAGTAAGGCAGTAAAGTAGAGAGAGAAAGTAAATGCAAACATCAAGATGTATACTGATTTCTCTCTGAGAGGACTAGTCCAGTCCCGAGAACTCAAGCTCAAAGTTTCTCCATTATAATCACCAATAGTGAATCACAAGCTTTGATCTGAAGGCTTGCCACTTCTTTATACCATGATTTTGATCTGAAGTATCGCAACTTCATCGCTTGAGAGAGAGAGAGAGAGAGAGAGAGAGAGAGAGAGTAACTGATTGAACAAAGCTCTTTACAACTCAGAAGATTTTTAGACCGAGATCGCACTTGGAACTAGGAAGGGTAGGGAGTTGCTCTTTGGGATTTGAAAGTTAAGGCTTAGATGTTTGCTCACAATAGGATAGAAAACTTAAGAATAGTTGAGTTGGTTGAGTGAGTAAGAATGAGAATTCTAATCCTATTTATATGTTGTAGGCAAACAGAACTCAATCAGAATTCGGTCAGGGTTTAATTCAAATTTTCAACCATTGGGCCAAGAAATCAGGAGCTCAGGAGCTTATGAACTTGTTGATTTCTTACCAAAAGGGTAACCGAGTTCGGTCCGAGTTCAGCCCGAGTTTGGTCTCCTAGTATGGTAGACTTTGTAAATGAATGTGGCATAATTTGGTGGATAGGTTCTTTGGTTTATTTGAGTGGACTAGGTATCTGGTTTATAGGTTCTTGGTTTTGGAAGTATGACTCAGCATACATCAGTCCTAGACTCAAATAAATAAAAGACTACATTTGAATAGACACAATACAGATGACATGCAATAGCAGTGCTGTGGCTTTAAATGCGACATATCAATGCATAGTTTAGTTAACTATCAAAATTAAGTTGACTGAGACCGAATGGGCCAACACTTTCTTCCTTTCACGGTTGGCCAGTCCACATAACAGTTAGCCGAGACGTACATGAGACAGATTGTTAGACTACATGGAATGCCAATCAGCATAGTCTCGGATAGAGATTCAAGATTTACTTCTCACTTTTGGCAGAGTCTTCAACAGAGCTTAGGCACCCGCCTGAAGTTCAGTACGGCTTATTACCCCCAGACAGATGGTCAGTCAGAGCGAACCATCCAGACTCTAGAAGATATGTTTCATTCATGTACCCTTGACTTTTGTGTTTCATGAGAGGATCACTTACACCTGGTAGATTTCTCCTACAATAATAGTTTTCAGGCCAGTATCCAGATGGCACCCTTCGAGGCACTGTACGTCAGGAAGTGCAGATCCCCTGTAGCTTGGGATAATATTGGCGAAAGAAAATTGCTTGGTCCCGAGAGGATAGCCCAAACAGTTGAAGTAGTCAAGCAATTCCGGAAGCATCTTCAAGTAGCACAAGATTGCCAGCGTCATTGGGCCGATTCGCATCGGCGACCTCTTGAGTTTTTTGTCGACGATAATGTATTCCTTCAAATTTTGCCTACCCACGGAGTCATCAGATTTGGTGTACGAGAAAATCTTAGTTCGTGGTACATAGGTCCGTTTGATATTCTTGAGTAAGTAGGAGATATTTTCTATCGTCTTGCTCTTCCGCCGTCGCTTAGTGAGATACACAATATTTTTCATATATCCCAGCTATGACGGTATATTCCGGATGCAAGCCATGTCCTATATCATTCAAAATTAGTTTTTGGTACCAAAATTTTATATGAGGAGAGGCATGTATCCATTTTGGACCAAAGCGATAAGATTCTCAAGAACCAGACCATTCCTTTAGTCCGAGTTGCTTGGGGGCATCACTCACCGGCGAGTCAACTTGGGAGCGCGAGGATGATATCCGAGCTCGATACCCATATATGTTTGAATCATGAGTTATAATTGTTCGTATATCCTGTACCCTGATATTATTTTGTGCATACTTGTCTTGTTCTAGATAGCTCATAGCTTGTGATTGACACCCGTACCATGATTCTTTTTTTATTGCATGATTCTTGTAGTCTCCTTGCTAGATCATGTGCCTTATTGAAATTCTGAGAACAGAATTTTTCTAAGGAGGTGAGAGTTGTGAGACTCACCTCACTATTGTGTATTTTTCATGTTCATATCTTGTATATGTGTGCTATTGCTTTATATTGCTTCCCGTATTTTTTTGATTTCTTTAGCTGCTCTCATATAATTTCTAGATTTGTGCATAATGTTAACCACCGTTGATATATAAGCCCTCTATTTTTCTCTCTTTACCATTCTTTTACTTGTTCCCTCTTTTTATTTCTTCTCATTTTCTCTCCCCTCCTCCCTAGCTGAGAGCAGCCCTGGACCGGTCCCCTCCCCTTTCCCTTTGTAGTAGTGGTAGTAGTTATCGTTAGTTTTAGGCAAGTATATCTTGCCAATGATGTAGAACTTGTAATTTTTATTATTTTGGATTTCTTGTATTTTATTAGTCTACATTGTACTCTATGAACTCCTATGCATGTTTACTTCTTGATATTTTCGATTTTGATAGCTTGGTTGGACTAGATCTGCATTTTTAGTTTAATATGTTCTTGATATTTTTGTTGTTTTGATATTTTAAAATTTATTGTTTTCCAACTCTAGTTGTTCTATGCAAGAGAGCATCTGATTTCAAGTGGTTTAGAACTTTACTTTTCTGAATTTGAGCTGGAAATGAGGATTTCAGGGAGAATCATATTTTCAGGACTTGAAGATTTTTCATGACTAAAACTTACTGTTTTAGGACGAAGGAGTTCCATGCGGCCTGCTTTGCATGCGTTCTGGACTCCTCGCTCCAAAATTTAGCATGTGGCTATCGTGTTGTACGCATGGCTGAATCTGCACATGGGTCCCATGACCAAATGCATGAAACTTGAACGAAAACAATTTCTCTAAGTTCCTGATTCCAAGCGGCCCAGAGGAGCATAGGGCCCAAAGGAGCATGGGGCCAAAATTGTCTATGCGGCCAAAATTTGTCCATGCGGCCTGAGCTATGTATTCCTTTTTCCAATGCATGAATCAACACCTCATTGGCACAATTTTTCCTGAATTTGTCTTTTCTTCTCTGACACGCTTTATTGGCCAGTCACATCGGTCCCTTCTCTAGCACACTTTATTGGCTAATCACTTTAGTCACTTTCTGGCCTTGTATCTATTCCATATCACTCATCCCTTATCCCGAGGAGTGGACCTTGCGATGATCCATGCAACCACATGACACCCAAAAAATGAAAAGGGGGATTTTTACGAATTTATGGGCCCGGCGTAAACCAAGAGGAGGCGGGACCCGGAAAGGAGAAGGGCTGGTGTGGGGCATTTGGGAAAGTTGGGCCGATCGGGCGTGCCTCAACGCATTTCAGGGAGAACCAGCTAGATTTTCGATCCATGCGGTCAGTTTTGATTCATGCGGCCAGTTTTGATTCATGCAGCCAGCTTCCTGTATGCGGCCAGTTTCTTACATACGGACTATTTCTTGCCTGCGGCTAGCTCATCTCCTGCACTTCTAGCACTTATAGTAGCAATATTTTCTTTTGTTATATGTTCTCTTATAGATTATTTACTCCTTTTTCTTGGCCCAATTAGTTAAATTTATATGATGTATATTATTTCTAATTGCTTATAACCTGGATGCTATACTTACCTGAACATGGAATACCCGGAACATAGAATATAATGGCACTGTTAAACGAAGAACTCCCGGCACCTGACTTGTACGGAATGAACTTGATCCCTGACTCCAGATACTTGACATATACTGATAAACCAGATAGTGGCTCGACGTAGCTCACTCCTGACATGCTAGAATCTCCAGAATTGAAATGCTTATACTGAATAGATAAATTTCTGTGGTTGATTGCTTGTCTCTATCCTGATTATAGTTGTCAAGCTATTGTCTAGTCTTGCGATCATGTATAAGGCATATTCCTGAGCACCACGGTCAGGAATCCTTGATAACTTGCCTAAGTTAATAACTAAAATAATTATTTAGAAGCATCTAGAGAGATTTTTTGGCTACATGCAATCCCGGTATCCCAGCGACACTTGATGAATTTGGAACTATCCGTAGAGAAGGGCACACTTTCAATACACCGTCGAGTGTTATAATTTACCAACAAATACTATATACTTAATTAATCTATGATATGTACTTACGTCTGGATAACCCGAATAGTTTGTAAGGCATATGGCTATATGGAATCTCAACTATATTTGTTAGTAACCAGGATTGTGATAACCCTAGTTAGTTAATGGTAGTAAGTCGTAGATCATGTTTGGCCGTGATTGCATGTTTTCTAGTCTTGTCTTATCTTGGATCATCCAGCTACTAATCATGAACTGTACTCGTTACTGATTCTAGAACTGCTTAACTGCTTATTTATATATTGCTCTTATTTATATTTTCTTATGCCATTGAATGTTTGCATGCTGGTTTTAGTTCTTAAGTTGTCTCCCTTGTGGTACTTTGCTATTTTGGGGTCTGACCCCACTGGTTTTGTATGGCCATATTTTGGAGCAACCCCGCAGGATCTCCCATACATTCGGCCTTCGGATGGTGATCACGAGGAACACCCGAGGACTTGAGTGAGTTTCTATTTCATCACCCACCTGATCTTATACTTATATTTTTGAGGCATTTAGCCACCGAGCACGTGTTTAGCTCGTGTTTTAATTTTTAACATTCTAGCCTGCGGACCTATATGTAAAGTATATTCTAGACTATAGCTAAAGCTAATCATGTAATATTGCACTCTGCTAGTTCTTTATTTTGGTAACTAGCTTCATGATCATCTATGTATGTAAAGTTTGGGACGCCTTACTATTATATGTTTGGTGATTATACTTATTATAACTTGTTGCTTGGTTGAGATTGAGACAACTAGGAATCTTGACCCAGGAATGCCCATTGGATTTTAGAGTAAACCCTCACATATCTAGACAGTCGTAACCGTATCTCGGGGTATAGAGTACTCTGGTGTATGTAGCTGGCTTTGTCCTCCCCTGCTCTCCTGGTTTTGGGACGTGACAGTGGGACTAAGAAATAAGAATCCTGACTAGAGCGAAGCCGGTGCACGACGTATGTAGTGGTCACTTGTATCAGCAAATAAAGACCCAGACTGTGCTCCAGGGAGTAGAGTGTACTTATATGCGTATGCTCCGAGTAGTTCAAAGATAGTCCTTTATTGAGAAAATAAGGTATCTCTTCTGAAAAAATTACATCGTCAGGGGAAGGAATGTTGACATTAGCGGATATATACTCCTCCAGCTCATCCTTCTCCTTGGCTACCCCAGCGCAAACGAAGGCTTTGGTGGTTTTCTATGTAATTTTAGCACTAAAGGTCCGAAAGCTGCAGCCGCTGTCGGGTCTTCCTTTGGTGGTCGACTCGGCCTGTGAAGGCGAACGACCATAGGTTAGGAAGGCATAGATAGGGCAGAATCTCCTTTTGGTAGTCGATTCGGCCTGTGAAGGCTGACGGCCATTGGTTTTGGCAATGCTGAAGGTACCAGAGATTCTGGTGCCTTTCCACGTGATTTGATGATGAAGGGTGCGGCAGCATCGAGAGAGCAAGCCTTGAGGCGGATTCTCATAGGCTCCTCGGGTGCTGTTGTGGCTTCGGCTTCATCGTCGGACTTATTTCCATCTTCATCTTGGTGGACTTTCTTGTAGAGGATCAAGTCAGAGTAGTAAATCTTAAATTCCTTAAACGGATCAACATCAGCAAACTTCGTTTCGACAAAACTGTGTACGTCCACATATTTTAGGCACTGGTGGAGGGTGGATGGCACGATCCTGTGCTCATGTATCCATGAACTCCCCAATAAGATGTTATATGACGTATCTACGTCTATGACATAGCATATGACTTCTTTTTTTAAGTCACAGATCTGGCATTTTAAGAGGATTTTGTCCAGAGGGTAGCTCCTTCCATTGTTGAAGCCACTGATGGCGGTATTGGTGGCCGCTAGACGATACGTCGGGATCCCCAGGGTCTGAAGCAAACTTCTCGAGATAATGCTGATCAACGATCCTGGGTCAATATGCATCTGGTCTACCATGACATCGCCAATATATCATGCGTAGTACAGAGGTCGATCGTGCCTATTATTTTTGAGAAAAATGTCCTGTTGCGAGAAGATAATATTGGATATCGCATCCATGGTGTTGTTGCAATATGGACAAGCAGCAGGATCTTCGGCTGGTGGCTTGACTTGCGCCAGGTAGATATCGACATTCTGTAACGCTTCACTCAAGGCAGCCCGAGTGTCTTTGGAAAGTCGCAAAAGTTCAAATAGCGACAATTTTGCAAGAGTATTGGCTAATTGTGTTAAGATATCAAAGTTAAAGGGCCTTTCCAGCCCTTGTGGTGTATCCATGTGCAGCTGTTTATCGAAGTGCGTCTCCTTTTATTTGGACTTGTCCGCTGGCGGGGGCTGAGATGACCTAGGACCAGTGGTGGTAGGCACAACAACTGGGGGCGTATCGTGGTGCATCGGTTGGTATATTATGTCTGACCTTATTGTACCTACTGCCAGTTCTTCAGCCGAAGAGGAAACTGTATAACAGAATTTAGATTTTCTGCCCTTGGACTTGGTGGTGGAGGGTGTCGTCGGCTGCTTCAAGTCTGGCACGAGATCGGAATGGACCCACATGACCTTCCCACGTGGTGTGGTAAAAGGTATTAGCCCGGCCGTCTGGTCTCGAGCTGTTGGAAGGTTGAAAACTTCTATAGTCGCCTTATGGACAGGGATAACTCTGTCTTGGGCTTTCGTCGGTAGAATGTTGTCAAATTAGAGGGACACCATGTTGGCGGCGACCGTCACATCATTGAAGTCCAGGAAAAGAGCCTTGGTATCTATCATACGTTGGATGTACCGCTTTAGGGTATAGCACTTCTGCGTCGGGTGATGGACGTAGCGATGGAAGAGACAATACTTTGGGTTGGCAATTTCTGCCATCTCAGGCTGACATCTGACGTCGGGGAGCCATATTTTGCCTTCCTACATCAGCATGTCGAAGATAGGTTTGACATTAACATCTTCGAAAGAGTATGTCTCCTTTGGTTTTGGAGGCTCTGCCGGCTTTTGCTCAGGCTTCTTGGTCAAGGTAGCGTCCAAAGCCTATTTTCCCTTTCCATCGTGGCTGTTATTGCCGCCATTATTATTGTTGGTGGTGGTGCTGGGATGCTTGCCTTTTTTCTCAGCAGTAGGAATATGGATCCCCAAGTGCCGAGCGTCCTTGAGCTTCTTCTCAGCGTTGATAGAACTTACAATGAATATTGTCCCGTATTTGAACTGGCTCTCTCCCATCTAGAGGTTGACTGCCGGAAGCATGTTCTTCCGGCACATCTCTATTAGTGTGGCCTCCGGATTTCCAGGAGGCAACCTTAGTGCGGCATGTCGGAACCGCTCGATGTTGTTTTGCGTCAGTTCCTTCTCACCCTGGGCGACGCCCATCAGAGAAGACATCATCATATCATTTCCTGCCTCATAGAATCTGTTAAAGAACAGACACTTGAGGTCATCGAATAATGAGATACAGTTATCTTCGAGATCGCAAAACCAATCGAAAGCTACCTCCGCCAATGAGCCGACGAAGAGCCTGCTAAGGATAGCGTTACTATGGGGTAAGTGTTCCTTTATAATCTCGAAGTAGCTCATGAAGCGGCGAGGGGAGGACTTCCCGTCAAACATGTTTATATTGAAGGTCTTGTACTTTGGCGGATATGGTACATCCATCCACTCTATCGGGTATGGTTGTCGTACCCCAAGATCACGGAGTGAGTCCCGATTACTTATCGAATCTACTTGAGCCCGAAGTTCTCGGACCTCCCTCCTTGCTTCCTTAGCTTCATCTCCTGCTGAAGGTGCCAACGAGCCTGGTAGCAGAGGATCACCACCCCCTACGGGTGGAGCGGTTATATTTGAATCCCGTTGATCCCGAGGTCTAAATTTACTTGCCCAGAGGCTCTTGCTGGTTGGGAGGCCATGTTCGCCATGATTTCCAGCATTGTCTGGGGCAAAGCTTGCATTGATGCACTCATTTTATGCATCATGGCATCGAGCATATCAAGGCGCTGCTGGTCACTGGGGCTTGCAAGGTCGTCTCTGGCCATGTATACCATTCTCACACGGGAAAAAATATATGGGACAATGGATGTCGTGCTCCTTGTCTCATACCCTTGTAGTGAGTAGTCTTTAAGGAGGACGAAAACCATTGTTTCCTCCTCGAATTTGGAGGGGATACTACCCCCAACATAGAAGATTGTGTCATTTTGGCGGGAGTAGCTACCCTCCGGGATCTCAGAGTTCGTTTATTGGGAATCGTTGTCTCCTTGGAATAACAGGTTGTCGCGTACGTCCAGGGGGACACTACCCCCCAGCTTGGGCTACCCTCAGGGGTTCTGAGGAAGAACTACCCCCAGGGGCTGACAGCTTCTTCCTTGAGTGGGTGCCTTGAAAGACGTCTTCTGCAGGTGCTGTTGTCAGCCCTCCGGGTAGTCGCCTTCTCGATGTAGTGGTAGAGAGTGTCGGACTGGAGGTATTTGACTTTTTTCTTTCCTTGGTAGCGGAAAGCTTTCCATTTGAGTAGCATAAGGCGAAGGGCAACTCCTCCTCCTCTGATACTTGCACCTGATTTTTGGTTTATTGTCGGGTAGGTGCTTTCTGGTGCAGTCACTGGAAGGCCGACTGCGTCTGTGGGTACTGCCGCTTTATTATAGCAACAATTGATAATAATATTGGCGCAACTGTGCCTTGGAGAGGGCACGTCGCATACCGTAGTTGTTTTCCTTGTTTTGCACTTGTGAGTAGTCAGGTCACGCAAATCATGTGAAGGATATTTTACCTTTGCATCCTCTTTGTGAGTCCGGGTATCCCGGGCACACGGATGCACAAATATTGTATTTGCTCCCTGACCTAGGGTTCGTACACGAACTTACCCCGAGGTACCGATGAAAGACTTTTGAGACTGACCCTGTCCATTGGTCCCTGTGGGCCAGATGCATGGGTCAGTCCTGTACAACTTTCCGTCAAAGGATCGCATAATAGTTAGCGATGCCTATTGGCGGTCGGTCGTATGAGCAGTTGCTTGAGCTTGGTGGGCTTGTACTGCCCTGGACTTCTTCATCTTAGTGACCGCAGGCGCGTAGTATAAAGATTCCAGATTTGGATTTTTAACATTCTCAGTGGATCGTATATGATCTGTGATACATGAGATACGATCGAAAATAGAGGTTCTGTTGCTATCAGGGCTGCATACGGCTTGCTGTCTGCGACTGTGATTTAATGCCGCATAGATAGTCTTATGCGGCCTCCTTCTTGGCCGCATAGAAGTTGCCTCAGCACCAGAACATCTGGAATCATAGTATTTTCCTCTACCAGAGTCTGGGTACTGAAGAGTTTCTACATTAGCCCGGGATGCCGTATAGACATTGATGTTCTGGGTGTTCGTCCGATGACAGTCATTGGCAACAAAGTGAGAGGCTGGAAGCGTCTTCTCTGCAGCTGGGTAGGGTACAGCGGCCTTGGCCACCCACGTTCTACGTATCTTCTTGGGCTTGGCTATCCTTAGCGAATGATTAACACTTTCTTCAGAGAGCATGTCCTCGAACGCTTGCTGGTCGAAGTGGACCACCAGCATCTTTTGCGTCGACCCGAACTTGGCCGCATCGGATTGTATCACCGACTTCTCAATAGTGGAGAAGGATGTCCCCAGCAGATTCGCCATCGTGTTTCCATTTAAATCAAAAAGATAACTAGAAGAACTTAATTTGATTAACAAACTAAGAAAGTATAAAGAAGAATCCTAGAAGGCAGTCTAAGTACAAATTTATTTTCTGGGGGTGACAATGGAGGGTTAGGAGTGTAGCAACTCTCTTTACTCCATGGACTATCCGATGCAGCAGCTCTTCTATCTCCCTTGAGTATAGATTCACAGATAGCCAGCCAGCCCTTTGCATGAGGGTAATACCCTATTATTTATAGTTGTTCAGTGTCTGCATAGATTTTGGGCCACATGGGCTTGGAGTTATAACTAAAGGTTTAGAACTGAATCTTGGCTTGGAGGTCTAGAGTTGGTATGGATAGAGATTCAATCAAAACATGTTTG
Source organism: Iris macrosiphon (assembly GCA_036927795.1). Lineage (NCBI taxonomy): Eukaryota > Viridiplantae > Streptophyta > Magnoliopsida > Asparagales > Iridaceae > Iris > Iris macrosiphon. Next base: position 336,808,894 of record JAYESA010000004.1, on the reverse strand, counting down.
AAGAGATATACTATGATAATCACTAGGCTCGTCCTGCAACTTGAATATATTATGGATTTTACTGAACGAACTCAAAATCCCATACAAATGAACGTGTTATTAAGAGTAGGAAAAATCTGTGCTCGGTGTTTAAAAATCTGAGTGAAACGAGCTTGGGTAGAATACCCCGTGCAAATGAATAATGGTTTGAACCTAAGAATTGGGGCGAACATCGTGCAATAAATTTGCACGATGAATCACGTGCACTTGTACCTATGACTTTGTGAGCTGACATAGCAATTAGGAAAACGACCCTATGCCAAGTAAATGAACCAGAGTAACCGACATTACCATATTGCTTGAATAAACTATAAAAACTGGGCAGCAAGACTTAGGGTTAGACTGGAAACGATAACATGTGCTAAGTTTGACCCGAACGGATGAACGTTAGTCAGTTAATCAGATAGATCGTGCTTAATGGTAGTACAAATCTTGAATTGAGTTGGAAAGGAAAAGACTTGAATTTGATTGACCCTGTCGAAAGTATCCTTGTGATTGATAAATGAGACTCTTGAGATTTTTGCAAGTAGCTTATCCTATTTCACTCTCTCTAAGTTTGGTTGAATGCATATGTTTGAGGGATGCCTTGAACGTGTGCATGATCCAAGACTCAATGAGATGTGAAACTCGAGTGCTTGAGAGTTACCACATGTCTTCTCCTAACAGAAGAGAGTTACAACTGTGCACAAGACCGGGCTTCAGCCGTCACATAGATATTTTATAAGATTTTTTGTTGCTGAATATCTAGATAGTTCTCATATGTTGTAGGCGCAACTTGGTCAAGTGGACATATGGATGCTATTTGGTTGGAGAGAATCACTCAGTTATAACAGCAAGATTTGGTCGATATAGAATCTGGGATATGTATGACCAAAGACGTATGTGACGCATAGAGTCTGGAACGCATGGGACCAGAGACACATGGACCTCGTAGAGTCTGGAACGCATGGGCCAAAGCTGCATGAAATCTTTTGTTGTATTATACACGTGGCTCTGCACAAACCTTGGGACATCTGTATCTTACTGTGTTCTCATCCTTTGAGGCGATCAGAAAAATCCTTTTTGTCTGGATTCTATGTCCGGCGCCATCTTTTTTGTCAGGACAACATGTCAGGTCGACCTGCGGCCAGTTGTCATGATGCTTGTTTGGACCGCATGGGTGTTCCTTTTCTGGGCAGTATGGTGTCTATACGATCCAACATGATGCGGTCCAACATCTATTAAGTTTTATTCTGGGGCACATGGACGTTGGGCACATGGATGCATCTTTTCCATGCTTTACACATGGTTGATTAGGCTGCATGCTCCTCTGGGCCGCATGCACACTTGGCCGCATGAAATCTTTTGGGACAGAGAGAAATTTTATTCGTTCAAGTTTCAAGCATTTGGCCAAGGGACGCATGTGCAAAAATCTATTCCATGCGTCCAACAACATGGTTGCATGAAATCTTTTGGGAGAGAAGTCCAAGCCGCATGCAATCTGCTGGGCGCATGGAGCTCCTTCGTCCCAATCCAGCAAGTTTGGCCACAGAAAAGCTCTGAAATCCAAACCTTGTTTCTTCCACAGAAACCTCAAACGAAGTCCAAATCCAACAAAGTAAAGTTCTAAATTACTCAAAATCAAGTGCTCACCAAGCTAGAATAATAAGTTTTCGAAAACACTAAGTTTTAAGAGATCAAAATCCAAGAAAACTCAAGAACCCAAAGAAAATCCTAAAACTTAAAACTTAGATCTATACTAATCCATCCACCAAATCCAAAAATACCAAGTTCTAAATGCATGGAAAATCATATAAGGAACATAATGGAACAAAAATATAAAGGGCTTATTCATTTCTTGCAAGATGTACTTGCCTATGGAGGGGAAGAGAAAAACCTAAGAAAGAGAATGGAAGAGGAAAATGAGAGAAGAGAAAGTGAAGTTGGGTTATATATAGAGGGTTTGAGGTTTGGATCATGGGTTCAACTCATGATAAAATTAAACTAAACAAATAAACCAAGAGCCAAGGGAACCAAAGAATGGGTCTAGTCTCTCTACAACATATAACTACGCTAGAAAAAAATAATTACGTCCCAAATACGTATATTGGGAACGGGGAGTGACATTCTGTCACGACCCGCACCCGGTTTAGGGGCACGAGTGCGTGGGTACGTCCAGCCTACGCCGCAGCATCGGCGGAAGAACGCTGTCTAGGTCATGTAACTATCTAATCAACTCACGTAAATATCCAACTCCATAAGGAGACGTGGATATCATAAAATAATGCTAGAAATACTCAATCACATAAACTAAAGCACGATGAGATATCAAGGTAAGCAAGAAATACAAGACAAGTCTAACGACAAAATAATCATACCTGTAATCATTAACTTCCAATCCCCAAGTGTGTTAGAAACCAGTCTACTAAGGTCACAGTCTGGAAAAATATTTTCCAGTCAGGAAGGAGCAAAGTACATCTCTAATTAGCAGTTCTATATTAATGATATAAACTATGTAGCAGTTCTAGATGGAAATATACCAGAAGCATGTTTAGGTACGAGAAATAAAAGAATTACTGGAAATACTGTAAGTAAATGCAGGAGAAGAAATAATATGTCAATGAACAAAAACCTATGACTAAGTGTATGAGTATTAGCTTTAACATGTGATCGGCTTGGGAACTTGATCAGGCTGGTTACATGTGATTAGCTATGATTCATGTAAGGTCAGGCTAACCGTAGGTTAGCTATGATGCATGTAGAGGTTAGGCTAATCACACGTAACAGCTATGAAGCATGTAAATGGTCAGGCCGCACCCGACGTGAGATGTGGGGTGAGCTATGATGCATGTAAAGTTGGGTATGATTACATATCTACACTAAAATACTCCCCTCCCCCGACTGGTATAGTAGATCCAATCATGGTATGCTATGGCACGGGATTCCTTAGGGAGGTAGCAAGTCTCCTCGGGAATCAGTGTCTGTACATGCACAAGATAACAAGAAAACAAGTCTTGTACAAGCTACACCATGAATAAGGAATAATATCTCATGATGAGATCCGTGTATACCAATCCGTGTAACCAACGTGTCAAGAGCATGTATATCTACACTAGATACAGTGAACATAGGAGATATCATAAATTAGAAACTAATCAGAGAATGTACTCGTCTTGGGTCCTTAGCTGTCAATACCAATGTCCTGTCCCAGAGTATCGTCTGGAGAATCCGACAGTCCTATAAACATATAATAAAAATAATATTTGCATCAGACGTTCCTACCAAAATTTGTTGGAAGTTAAACTGGCGTGATCTTGAGGAGACCAAGTTGATGTGGCAAGGAGACAGAGAAGCTTAAATTTTTGGATCCTAACTAGCTCTACTTCTACAAACCAACAAAGAAACTTTGAAGAACTCCATGCCTCCATGGATACTTCCAAGTTCCTTCCAGGATCCCTCAACGAAATGGATAGACGGAGGTACGAGGGAAGTAGCCAATCTTTGGGATTTGGGCCAACTTGTGATGTCGTGCTCATAATATACATAATAGGGCCACATGACAGAGACCAGCAACACATACTGACAAAAGTCCATGTAAACATTGACCAAAGTACTCATAATTTGCCACTGGTTGCTGGGAAATTGGCATGCAATAGAAAGGTACTAGTGTCCAACTCTGTGACATACATTGTTCAAATATGTAAATTTTGCATTAACGGAGAGTGATATAAGTTGAAGGATTATCAAAACAAAAATGATATGAGTTGAAGGAGATGTATATTCACTTACTCAAACACTCTGCTGCAAGTATTGGTCTCCCTCTCCCCTAAAGCTCAACTGGTATTTTGCCGGCACTAGCAGCAATATACGTCGGGGTACAGCCGGCTTTGCACCAGGAATTGTATCTTTGCTCGTAAGTTCTCCTACGAAAGCCGAACGATGAAGGGAAATTTCTTGATCGCGGAGTTCAATGGCCGGACAGGGATGGCTGGGTATAGGGTTAGCTTCGGCCGCGGGTGGAGAATAGTTGGAGAGGGTGGTTCTAATGGTGATGGTGGTGGTGCTGGGGGTAGCCGGCCGGCGCAGCAGCCGAGCAGCAGCGGGGTCGAGCAGTAGCAGCCGGCGGCAGCAGCAGGTTGGCGGCAGCCGCAGTAGCCGGCGGTAGTGGGGGCTTGGCCGGATAGATGTTGTAGGGTGGTGGTGGTGTTCCCCCCCCCCCCTCTCATTAATTCAAAAGGGTGAGAAGGAGAAGAAAGGAAAAAAGAAGAAGAGAAGAAGAAAATGAAAAATGGAGAAAAGAGGAAGAAGAGGGATTTCATACGGTTGGGGGCTTGGGGCTAGTGTAGGTTTGGGGATTAGGTTTTCCTTGGGAAGAGGGAATGATGGGGCATTAAATAGGATGAGGGTGGGTGTAAATGAAGGGTGGTGATTGACCTATTAAATGAATGGCCAAGATTTAACATGGAGAAGTTCTTCATGGGGAATGAGGATGTGGGGTGATTAGCCAAAATTTGGAGTTCTCCATTGGGTTGAACCAATGGGGTGTTTACACCAAATGTAAATTTGTAAATTAGCCCCCATAAATTTGGGTATTTGCACCGACGCATAAAATGACAAGAATTTGGCGAGCGATTCGGTGTTCGGTATTTTGTAGGGTCAGGGGGCGCTGTATATTTGGTACGGGATTAAATAGTAGGGCATTGGAATTTATCGGGATTTACGGAATCAGATAAAATGGTATCCTCAATTTAAATAGAAATAAATTCCAGTTGTGTTCTAAAATTAATTAGGAGTACATGGGACCAAAATCAGGTCGGGTTATCAATACCAATAGTGAAGAAGACTCAGAACAGAATATTACCCTAATTTGGGTCGCACGAAAAATAGGTCAAGATTGCCTCCAATTTCGATTGGAACGCACAACGATACAAAATAGGAATTTATTCAGAAATTAAATAAACGTCCGCGACGATTTTTGTGCGGCTAAAAATAAGGTACAAAGAGCATAATTATGAGTTACAAAAATAGCAGAATGGAAGGCGGGCATGTCTAGGGCAATGTTGTAAAATTTGTTGGAAGGCAAAAGTCAGGGTAGCGCTCGAAATATCGAAGCTAAAGCAAGGCGCAATAATTAAATAAATTACGGTTGATAATTACGACCTCCAATAAATTAAATCCTAAATAATACAATTAACACGAAATCCCAAATAATTCGGACAGGTGTTGGTCTAATGGCTTTTAGGTCGAGTCTACCAGCTCAGACATTAAGAACACAGTATATAATATATTATATTTAATTACCTATCTCACGAAATTAATTTATTTAAATACACTTATCAAGAAATCATTTAATATGAATACCACAATACTAATAATTATAAAAAGTCGAAAATACCCCTATTTTTAGAATGTGGTAGTGACACATTCTCCAATGCAAATGTGAAGTTGGTTGTGAAGTTGACATGGCAATGACATGACAAAGAACAATATAAAGTTTGTTGTCTAGATCTAGATAATGGACTTCACAATGACTTAATTTCACATCATCAATTATGAATAAAAATATGTATAAAAAAATAAAGAAGTAAAAAATGTGTCTTGGAAGTTGGAAAAAGTAGTTTTTATTGTCTTATAAATATTTTTGCATTGGAGAACATATTTCTATCTCATTGTCTTATGTGAATATAAAGGAAAAATATTGTCTTGTGTCTCATGTCACATAGGAATCACAACACAAAACAAGACAATAGGGTTGGAGATGCTCTAAGTATGGATGCTTTCTTTGAAATATCCCTTCGTTCATTGCTTCATTTTCTATTTTATGATAATTGTAATTGCCATAATTATACTACCAATATTAGCATTAATAATAGAATTATTTGGGTTGGAAAAGTCCATGTACAAGGAAAATTAACCCAAATTGTAATAAATTATCTGCCAACCCCAACAAATATTATTACCAACCCTATTGAAGCTAGCCATGCATACTTATATGCAACAATTATAGGCCAAAGAATTAATGACATATTATTTGCAAACCAGCAACCTAACAATCATTAAGAAGGAAAAGCAGAACAATCCATACATGTCTATCTTCAAAAACTGTAACCCATAAAAATTTCAAACACAAAAAGGGAAGAGAACTATGTAGTGATCTCAGTATGGAGAAAACATCAAAAACTTAAAGAGAAATTTTGAGTTACCCTCCACTTTATTTGCCATATTTCATGGTGTACCCTACTATTTTTCTTTAATATACAAATTCTTTCACTTTCAATGGAATTCATCCATAATTGACGGCCAATCCATTTAACCAAGAATTTTGGATAAAAATATCCTTCTCTTCCCCCTTATACTTCACCCCGTGCCCTAGAGCTCGGCCCCGCCCTCCTTCTATGCCGCCTCTCTCATACCCGCAACGACGCACTCGCCCTAACGCTCACCCCCGCGCCACGGAGCTCGCTCAAGCACCATCGAGCTAGTCCCGCGCAGCCGCGCTCCCCGCCACCGTCCCCCTTCCCCTATCCCGTGTTGGGGTCTAGTCTGGATTTGGTGAATTTTGGAGCCCAAATATGGTTAAAGATTTGATTTGATATAATTTAAAAATCTATATTAAATATAAGATTTGATTAGATTTTAAATTTGTATCAAATATTTAATTTGACCATATTTGGATAACCATAATTGGTGTTGGGCTATTTTAGGTAAAATATGTTCTTATTTTAAGATTTTCTATTTAGAAAATCCTATTATGACCTAAAATAGGATTTCTCATCCTATAGATATATGAGGAGGGTGGAGGCAGAAAATACAGCATAAGTTAGAGATTCGGGGAGCTCGTCCACAGAAAATCTAAGAGAAAGTCCGTGCTTTGCTCTTAGGACTTTGCCATCCAAGACAGAAGAAAAAAAAATCTGATTGAGGAGTCGTCGCCTTAGCTGTGGAAGATTGCTACGGGTTGGAGAGTTATTTCAATTATAATCTCTTTATTTTCTTCTTGAGTGTGGTGAGGGGGTTGAATCTATTAAGAAAAAGGATTCAATATTTATTCTGTCAATCTTATAATTTCACCTGAGTTATAAATGTTAGAATTTGTCCAGATGACATAGTTACCGCCATATACTTGTTTTTATCTGTGCTTGGTATTCGTTAGACATGGGTTGGTTATCTCATGTGGGTTGGCCTAAAGTTTTTGTTGCAGGCACTCTCAGACGCGGTATCAGAATGCTTGCAGGGCGTATCCGATTTTCAACATCTGGTATCAGATCCCTGGTCTGTTAGTCTGATACCAACATCTGGTATTAGAACTACTGGTTTTGGTTCTGGCAACTATGTCTATGGAGCAGATGAACACTCGTATGATCACCCTCACAGAGGAGAATTGGACGATTTGGAAGAAAAAGATGGAGGATCTACTTTGGTATAAGGACTTGTATGGTATGTTGAAGGGCGACAACGCTAAGACATCGACCAAAGCTGTTGAAGAGTGGAAACAACTGGAACGAAAGGCTGTTGGATTCATCCGCCAATGGCTGGACGACTCGGTGTTTCATCACGTGCCCATGGAGAGTTCAACAAAAAGTATTATAGGAGAAGCTGCATTCGCTGTACGAAAGGAAGACTGTTGGCAACAAGGTATTTTTGATTTGCCAACTCGTCAACTCGAAGTACAGGGAGGGTACTATAACGACCCCTAATTTTATAGGATTTTTCTTTTATAATTGTAGAAGCATAAAAAATATGCTGGGGAATTATATGCATAAAATCCCCTAACATGCATGAAGCCCACGTAAAACAGAGCTCCAACACTGTGTGGCGTAAAACATGACTTCAGAGCCATTGGCGTACAGTAGAGCTTCAACGCTATTCAGCGTAAAACATAGCTCCAGAACAACCCGCGTAAAGTAGTACTTCCAGACTACTTCGGCGTAAAAAGATTGCTACATCGCCACTTCGGCGTAAAACCTGTCTGCTTTTAATGCAGCGAGAAGTTATACGAGGAACTCTTCGTATTCCTCGAATGAACCTGTCAGACGAAGCAGTGTACCTGACTCCTGACAAAGAGTACTGCACGACGATCGAGAGGACGACTGTAATGATGATTCTATACAGAGCCCCAGACTGCCGTTTAGTGACATAATCCTTAAAATAAGTCATTTTTACGCATTCAAGGATACGCTGCCTATTCTACACAGGCAGAGATAAGATTTTACGCTTAGGATGAGACGAAACAAAAACCGTCACGTCAAAAGTTGTTCTTCGTACAGAACTCGAGGCACGTCTCTGCAGTTAATGCACGAGATAGGGGCAGATCTCTACATTTAATGCACTACTTTTAATGACTGGGAGAGCTATAATTAGGGCTAATACGCTCACATCACCATCCCTGCATATTACGCCAACCAGGCTATTTTCAGCTATAGGAGTACGCCGTATGCTATCTCCTCGAAATACGCCAACCTGTCTATTTTTAACTATAGGAGTACGTCGTATGCTATCTCCTCGAAATACGCCAACTCAGGCTATATTTACAAAGGTGCGTGATAAGGCTATTTGGCCCAGAATACGCTCAAGACCTCAGTCAAAGAAGGATAATTGGCTATCTTTACGCTGGTTACCTATCCATGCAGCATCAAGCTTTACGCAGAACTTGGCTTCTACGCCAGCAAGACAGCTATTTGGCTTCTACGCCAACAAGACAGCTATTTGACTTATATGCCATCAAGACAGCTATTTGGCTTCTACGCCAACAAGACAGCTACTTGGTTTTTATGCCATCAGAACAGTTATTTGGCTTTTACGCCAACAAGATGACTATTTGGCTTTTACGCCAACGTGACAGTTATTTGGCTTTTATGCCAACCTTCTCTACACGAGGGACAGTTACCTACGTGGCTTGATTGCCGTGATCTTCGATGAGCGATTATACATATTACCTCATAATGGGACACACGTCACACGCCGATTCAGGAGATCATTCATACGTGGGTAGCAGTTATTATAACCGCCGCGTAAAAGGTGCAGCTCTTTTCGCTGTTCAGTTTCTACACCGACTGGTTAGTTACTTGACCGAAATCTATAAATAGAGACCTCCGGCCACAGAGGTCCAAGGTCGAAAAAAAGTAAGGGTCAAATACAGAGGTCAAGGTCAAGAGAGCACATATAGAGAGCTTTGACAACGAGAGTTCAACCTTTCCTGCAGCCTTTGAAGCTTCTTTTCCTTCTTCTATAATACTTCTTCGTCATCGTGTGGTCCAAGGGATAAAGTGATTGACCGCAGATCAGTCTCCTATAGCAATATTTTTCCAGAATTAAATTTTTGTACTTAACATCCTCGTATAGGATTAATTGTACTTTTTTTTCTTGTTTGTAAAAAAAGAAAGGGTTTCGTATAAAACTAGTTTCAATTTCTTTCGTTTATTATCAAACACAAGATGTCAACTCTGCTGGGGACTACTTTCTCATCTGTCGAGAAAGTCATTGCTCAATACGATGCTGTATCCGTCGGATCAACGAAGAAGACTCTGGTCGTCCAATTCGACCAATCTGCTTATGAAGACATGCTTCGCGCAGGGGGTGGCTCTCATTCCCTCTCTGTCAAAGACAACAGAAAGTTGCGTAAAGTATGGATGCCCCGGACATCCTCTACACTTCCTGCAGGCTCTCTCTCTGACCAACAAGGTTGTGACATCACAACTTGTGCGCCTCATGCGTAAAACTTTGTCTCCCGTCTGTGACGTGGCAGACAAAGCTTCTGGCAATGCCTTAGTGCTAATCCAGAAGTCTACACCGTAACTTGCACGTAAAACTCTGTCTTCCGTTTATGACGTGGCAGACAAAGCCTTTGGCAATGCCTCAGTGCCAATCCAGAAGTCTACACCGTGCCTTGCACGTAAAACTTTGTCTCCCGTCTGCGACGTGGCAGACAAAGCTTCTGGCAATGCCTTAGTGCCAATCCAGAAGTCTACTCCGCGCCCTGTGCGTAAAACTTTATCTCCCGTCTGTGACGTGGCAGATAAAATTTCTGACAAGGCCTCAGCGCCAAGTCAGAAATTCCAAACGCGCCCCGTACGTAAAAATATATCTCCTATCCATGATGAGGCAGATGGTCCCTTCAATCATCGCAAGGGAAAACAAGTGGCAAACCTCCCAACCTCTAGGCTTTTACGCCTTCAAGAGAAGAATTTGCCCGCTCTTCAGATTACGCGGAACGCTGAAGGCCGATTGAGGACTTCCTCAGTTTTACGCCAACCTGTGCAAAGCTCAAGATTACACCAGGACAAGCCCTTAGCGTAAAGAAGACCCGATTCACGAGAACATACGCTCCTCAGACGGATGACGGATAGTATTCTACTCACATGGATGAACTGCTGTATTTTTATGGTAGGGAGAGAGTTATGATTCCCAATCTCCATATCCCAACTGATGTAAAAAGGCAAAATAAGCCTTCTTCTTCTTCTCCTGTTAATCCCCCTGATTTGCGTAATTTTTTGATCCAGAAGCGCAAGGACAGGAATCTTCTAATATGTCTATTACGTCTCCTAGGGAGCACTATTGTAATAGTCATAAAGTTGTAATTAACTACTGCTGCTCTAAGACAAAATGGTCAATTTTTGACCGGTTGAACTACTCTTTGCCTCTACAGGAAGAAGATCCGACATTCGCATCAGTGAACATGGCTTCATACATTCCTAGAGGAAGGTCAAGTTCAAGACTTTACCCCTCTAGAACTCCAAGCCAAAGGAGATTTGACAGGCTCCTTGAGAATATTGAAGCAGGTGTCTTTCGGAATACTCGCTCGAGGTCGCGATAACCGGCTTCATATTCCTCCGATTCTGACACTGGGGGTCGCCAGTTTCCTGAATATGATACTGACAGTATAGACTCGATCTCCACAGAGATCTATACCAATCCCTCAGAGGTACCCAGAGAAATAGGAGTTTATGCCATTGGAGATGAACATGAAGAGGCTTCCCCATCAGGAAGTACTGAGCAACGTATTGCTGTATTGGAAACATCGCTGAAAGAGATGCATTCCATGATGGAGAATATGCACCAGATGATGGTGACTCAACATGTAGCTACTATAGCTCAAGCATCGGTTCCTCCAACTCAATAGGCCCCTCTATTCTACCGGATACGTCGGTTCCATGGAGGTAGACCGGATTCATATAGATCCGGGATCGTCGATCAGTATTATCCCTCATAGTCTGCTCAAACCGTTGAGAATTCCTACAAGCGAACTGGCTTACACCACCACTACAATCATGGGCTTCAACGCCAGGAAAATTAAGCCATTGGGGAAGATTCGTCTGAGGATCCAGATTGGGGACCTTAGATCAGTGGCTACTTGCTACGTCATTGATTCAGAAGTGTCCTACAATATTCTGTTGGGCAGACCATGGATCAATGAGTACAATATTGTTCCTTCGACTCTACATCAATGCTTCAAATATGTAGACATGCAAGGGACAGTAAGAACAGAGTTTGCTGACCTCAACCCGTTCAAAGGAGTTGAGTCCTACTATTCTGATGTCATGTTGTACACCCAAGACTACATGAAGGAGGTGTCAGGCAAGATCGAGGAGGAATCCCACCGGGAGCCAGGAGAATCATCTGCTGAGCAACCTCTGTCGATCCAGGTGAAAGGGCGAACTACCCGTCCGAAAGTCATGGAACCCATGGATATCCACTTGAACACAACCAAATCGGGAGAAGGAAGTGATCCCCTAGTGATCAATCTAAATCAGAAGCCTCCACCTTTGGTCATCAACCTTTGGCACAGTACGCAGCCGACTGATAAAGATTCTCCTTTCCAGTATTCTGATGCTCAATTTCCAAATCAGGAATCCTCCCCTCATAACGATATAGATCCTATAGCACAAAAATTCTTGGAAGCTATAGACTCCTATCATCCGTATGTGTGGAAAGTAGCGTCAACATCTAATGTCATCATGACATACGGGCCACATGAAGATTCTATCTTTATTATCCCGCCTACTCGCAATAATCAGCATCGAATAGTCTTCGGTCTCATGTGGAACAGACCGATTATACAAGAAGCTTCTCATGAGTCCGATGCTGGGAAAATGTAGGTTCACAGATATAGCCCACAAGCTCTGAAGATTATGCAAAGCATGGGTTATGACCTAAAGTCAGAGCCAGGCCTCAACTATGGGAAAGGCAGGCAAATATCGTTGCATGGCGATCCCTACCGTCAACGAACTCACTTCGGGTTAGGGTATACCACATCTCTTGCAACTTCTGAGTCAAGTGAGGATACCATTTCCTCTTCTCAGGATGGTTCGTCATCCTCCGGTTCATGTGTCGATCCCGAACGAGTATTATCAGCAAATACGGTATTGACAGATTCTCTCAAAGCAGAGGAACAAGAATTTGAATTATTTGAAAATGACTCCTGGGCACAGCAAATAGATACACAATGGGAACTTCGGTTCGAGCAGAGAGGACCGTCCACTAAAGATAAAGTTATCCAAATCGATGTTGGGGATAAATTTTTACCGAGGCCGATATTTATCAGTAACAATCTTTCCGAAGAAGAAAGGAAAGAAATAATCCAGCTGATAAGAGAATATATCGACGTCTTTGCGTGGAATTATGAGAATATGCCAGGTCTTGATCAAAAAGTAGCTACCCATAAGCTTAACATACTGCCCAATCCAAAACCTATAAAGTAGCACCAACGCCGGTTTTGCCCGGATATGATGGATGCCATTGAAGCTGAAATCAAGAAGTTGATAGCCTGCGGGTTCATCTAGGAAGAACAACATCCTGATTGGGTCGCTAATGTTGTCTCGGTCATGAAGAAAAGTGGAAAAGTTCATATTTGTATCGACTTTCGAGATCTCAATGCGGCTTGCCCCAAGGATGAGTTCCCTCTTCCCATCACAGACGTCATGATTGACAATACCTGCGGCTTTGAGCGCATGTCTTTCATGGACGGATTTTCAGGATACAATCAGATTAAGATGGATCCTGAAGACGAGAAGCATACTGCCTTTCGTACACCACTGGGGTATATTGCTACACAGTCATGCCTTTTGGATTAAAGAACGTCGGGGCTACATATCACCGAGCTATGAGTAACATATTCCATGAGCATCTATGCAAAACGATAGAATATTACGTAGACGACATCGCTGTCAAAAGCCGCCTCAAGGGTACTCACATCCAAGACTTGAAGACAGTGTTCGAGTTGATGCGCCAACATCAACTCAAAATAAACCCTACAAAGTCCTTCCTCGGTGTATCTAGTGGCAAATTCCTGGGATTTGTCATCACCGCTAAAGGCATTCAAGTTGATCCTGATAAATTAAAGGCTATCCTAAAAATGCGACCGCCCCATAATCTGAGAGAACTCAGGAGATTTCAAGGTCGTCTAGCTTATATCAGGAGATTCATATCCAGCCTCTCCGGAAGGTGTCAACCTTTCTCCCGCCTGATGAATAAAGGTGTGTCGTTCGTATGGGATGAAGCCTGTCAGCAAGCGTTTAATGATATCAAATGCTATCTCACTAATCCCCCAGTTCTGGTGCCTCCCGTCATAGGAAGACCATTTTTGCTGTATATTAGAGCAATGGATCATTCTTTAGGAGCTCTCCTCGCACAGAAGAACAATGAGGGTCATGAACAGGCTATCTACTACCTAAGAAGGATGATGGTCGGAGCTGAACACCGGTATAATCCAGTGGAAAAAGAATGCTTGGCCCTAATGTTTGCCATTCAGAAGATGCGACATTACGTCATAGGCCAAACTATTCATATCATCTCCAGAATCAATCATCTTCGGGTATTGATGAACAAGCCGAGTGTCCTTAATTTCCGACTCACGACTTAGGCGATATTATTAATACCGTATGATATGGTGTACGTCCCTCAGAAGTTCATAAAGGGTCAAGCCTTGGCTGATTTCTTAGCTGCTCATCCGATTCCGGAAACCTCCAAACTATACGAGGACATTCCCGACAAAGTTGCAGAATGTAACTCTGTAATGGAAGGTGATACATGGCAGCTATTCTTCGATGGCGCCTCCAGGACTGGTCCTAAGGGAAACGTGGTTTCAGGAGTAAGAATTATCCTAGTAACCCCCTAATAAACTCGTTATCTATCGAGCATATTCTCATAGCGAACCCTGCTCTAATAATATAGCAGAGTATAATGCTCTACTAATCGGGCTTCAAGTCGCTAAAGAATTGGACGTCGAATACTTAGAAGCTTTTGGTGATTCCCAGCTGATCGTCAATCAGGTCAGAGGAATATATGAAGTCCGCAATCCAGACCTCATTCCTTATCACCAAGCAACGATCGAGATAGCCATGTCTTTTAAAGGATTTTTCCTAGAACATGTGCCTCGATCTCAAAATTTGGAAGCTAATGCTCTGGCCAGTCTAGCTGCAGATCTAGCTATTCCTATAAGGAGGCAGAATTCGGTGAACCTTCTCAACAGAGATCTATTCTGCGTGAAAAATAACTTTAACATAGAACGCAGCTACGCCGCAAGCACGGTTCCTCCTAAGAGAGACTGGAGAAGTCCCTTTATAGATTTTGTGGCATACAAAATATTACCAGAGGATCCTAAAGAATCAGTATCTATCAAAAGACATTATGCTTCTATTTTGATGCTTCTTCACAAAGTCTATATCGTCGAACATACGATGAACTACTGCTACGATGTCTCTCCGATGATGATGCAAAACGGGTTATCCGTGAAGCTCATGACGGTGTATGTGGAGCACATCAATCCGGTCCTAAATTACAGGATCATATCAGGAGGATGGGCTATTACTGGCCTACTATGATCGCAGATGCTGTGAAGTATACAAGACAATACAAGACCTGTCAGGTTCATGCAAATTTTATACATCAGCCTTCTGAGTATCTACATCCTACCATTGCATCATGGCCCTTTGAAGCATGGGGTATGGACATCATTGGTCCTATTCACCCGTCATCTTCTAGAGGACATCGGTTCATATTGGCTATCACCGATTATTTCTCTAAATGGGCAGAGGCGATCCCCCTTGCTGAGGTAAAGACATACAATGTGATCAGCTTTATCAAGCACCATATAATTTATCGCTTTGGGATACCCCGAAGGATAATTCATGACAATGGGCCCCAATTCATCAGCCAAGCATTTTATCGATTTTGCGATAAGAATTGGATACAAAATATGGCCTCTACGGCATATAATCCTGCTGCTAATGGTTTGGCGGAAGCCTTCAACAAAACCATTATCAAATCCTTAAAAAAGTTCATCTCTTCGAACAAAAGAGATTGGAACGAGAAGTTGGAAGAATGCCTCTGGGCATACCGCACAACGGTACGAACACCGACGGGTTATACCCCATTCTCATTGGTCTATGGGTGTGAAGCAGTTCTTCCCATTGAAATCCAAATTCCGTCACTCAGAATAGCAGTGGCTAATGAGTTGACTCAGGAAAATAATGATCGACTACGACTTCAAGAGCTAGAAGGATTAGACGAGAAATGCCTTCAAGCTCAACAGCGTATTGCATTCTACCAGGCACGTATTTCCAGAGCTTTTAATCAGAAAGTGAAGGAAAGAGTATTCAAAGTTGGTGAGCTAGTTTTAGCTGTAAAGAGGCCAATGATCATCACACACAAAAGTAAGGGTAAATTCCAACCCAAATGGGAGGGCCCTTATGTGATTGAAATGACGTTTTCAAACGGCGCTTACAGATTAGCCAAGCCTAATGGAGATCTGATAATGGCTCCTATCAACGGCAAATTCCTGAAGAAGTACTATGCTTAATCTCCCTTATTTAAACAGAGTATGGTGAAGATCTCATTCTGATGATACTACGTACAAAGACTGGTTGGATCATATTCTATCATGTTCTTATGACCTCTGAATAGATATGTTTAACTAATTTGGAACTTCAAAACCTATCACGTCCATATTACCTCTGATAGTGTTTTGTATACAAATATAGTTGGATCATATTCTATCATGTCCATATAACCTTTGAATAGATATATCCAGCTGAAGCTTACCAAAAGTATATTACGTCCATATTACCTCTGATATCACTTTTACCCTAGCCTATCATTTATATTCAAAAATGATGGGTCCACAAAGTCAGATAAAGCCTCTTTATTATCTCCGGGAAAGCAAATTACAAAAGAAGCAAAAAGTACATCATTGGGGAGGAACAGTTAAGTCACGAATCTATTGTGCCAAAGCAGCCATCCTCTCATTCCTGGAGTTCAAGATGTTAGCGCGAGCCCGTTCCAAGCGTGCCTTGTCATCGCTCAAGAGGGATAGTTCGGACCGAGCATGAACAAAATTAGCGCGGATGACACCCGCATGTACCAAGTTCTACTGAGCTGAATCCATTCGGCCCTTCAACACATCTCGAGTTGCCAACGTATTGAGAGCCCGCTCCCTTGCCTGAGCAAGTTTAGCTTCCAAGTTGCGAACCCTCGCGTCATTTCCCTCACATTCAGCCTCGCACTTCGTTAGCTGAGGAATAACCTCCGCCAAGACAGACTGCTCTTCATCCATCTCTTGCTGCTGTTCCTGGATGGATTTGTTCAGAGATTCTATCCGCTCAACAAGCTTCACAGTCAAGGAGTCATACTCGGCCTGAACCATATCATCGATGCTGCCTTAAGATAGTTATAAATATTCGTTAATGGGTTGTTCTAAACTATTAACTATTTGCTCCAGCACATCAGCTCTTTCAGCGTTGTTGAAATTTCTGATCGGCGCTATCGCAAGCTGGGAGGATGTCAGCAGAGTATCAAAGCTCAGGATCTGTCACGCCCCGGTCCCGCCCGGGCTGCGGCTCCGCCCTGCCCGGCCCCGTGTGGCCGGGATTAACGAACCGGACACGTATCACCGTGCCTCGGCGCGCCGGAAGCGATTCACCGCGCCCGTCCCGCGGGTGCGAGGGAGGAAGGGAGCCAAGTGAATGGCCCGTTCGAGCTTTCGGGGGACGTGATGCCGCACGGGCCTGGGGTTGCGCCCGTGCAAGGCCAATCGTTTAAGTTGATAGTTGGCTATCATCGCATCAATCGAGTTAGCAGCGGAAAGGGACTTGTTGCAATGCAATGCATTAGCCAACTGAGCGTTCGGGACAAATCGAGGCAACTTGGGTTTCCTTTAGCAAAGGCACACGTTCGTTCCATTCATTATGCCCCCTTATACGATAGCATTCTCGGGGCAACAATCGAAACCAGGATTCCGGGTCTTAGGGACTGTGGCACGCCTATCGCTCCCTCGGACGATCTAGTACCTGCAAGCAAGTAAACTGTTGGTGGGTCAGCACTTTATACAAGTACTGGTGAGATAAATCAACTGAACAGAAACAAACATTCACTCAAACAGACACTAAGTAATCATGTTACAAAATATTGCATTACTAGTGATCTTTCTAGTTTTTACCTAGGTTCGTTTCATGCAGTTCTAGCAGAGTCATATTACATTATTTGGAAACATGTTTGGAAATAGAGTTTCATATTGAATATGCAAGCAAGCAAACCGTTCATGTTTCAGGGTGTGCGCAGCGTGTCTCGTGCAACTCGAGGGTCTGATGCATAGCTAGACACACAATGCACATTCTTAGGGGCAGTCACTATCCAAGCCAACACAATGACTTAGCTATATGCAGGGCGGTCCCCGAGTATCTCAGGATCGACAGCTGATGGAACAGCATACCAATGACTCATTCTCTGATGCTAATGGCAGCTGTGACCCATGGTGGCTATGACGCATGCAGTTCAGCTCTCCACCAAAAGCCATTGTCTGACCGCGTGCAAATGCATGGAACACTATCAAATAAACTCTAGTATGCAGACGAGATGAACCATCAGAATACACTCGTTGTTGTGGGGAAATCTGACTTATCACTTGAACACGTTCAGGCACAGTATGGTTCTCTCGAAGCATAGACGATAGTGAACATGTTCATGCACTCTAAGCAGGCGATTCAGGATTCTCGTTAAGTAGACATTGTTTCAAAGACAAGCTAGGTGAGTTCGTTCATTAACATGCAAGGCAGGTTCTATCATTCTCTTAAGAAAACATTGCAAGCAAAAAACTCAGGTTATTATTAAGGCGTGCAAGAATCAGAGAACGAAGTTCTGTCCACTCACCTTGATACATAACGCCGGCGCGGAGCGGGGCGTTACATACTTACCAACCAACAAAAAGTTTCGTCCTCGAAACTTCAAGGATAAACTTCTCGATATCCCGAGTAGCGATAGTGCCGTCCCTCGCCGTACTCAATCGAAACAATCAAGCAATTCAAATTCAGGAAATATTTTGCACTTTGAGAATATTTATGGACTTATTGTATGGAACGCTCTTTGCAAAATTATATCAATAATGTCTCAGAGTCATAGCAACGAATTTTGGGCCAAAGAATCGATTCCGCTCTGATACCATTCTGTCACGCCCCGGTCCCGCCCGGGCCGCCGTTCCGCCCTGCCCCGTCCCGTGTGGCCGGGATTAACGAACCGGACACGTATCACCGTGCCTCGGCGTGCCGGACGTGAATCACCGCGCCCGTCCCGCGGGTGCGAGGGAGGAAGGGAGCCAAGTGAATGGCCCGTTCGAGCTTTTGGGGGACGTGATGCCGCACGGGCCTGGGGTTGCGCCCGTGCAAGGCCAATCGTTTAAGTTGATAGTTGGCTATCATCGCATCAATCGAGTTAGCAGCGGAAAGGGACTTGTTGCAATGCAATGCATTAGCCAACTGAGCGTTCGGGACAAATCGAGGCAACTTGGGTTTTCTTTAGCAAAGGCACACGTTCGTTCCATACATTATGCCCCCTTATACGATAGCATTCTCGGGGCAACAATCGAAACCAGGATTCCGGGTCTTAGGGACTGTGGCACGCCTATCGCTCCCTCGGACGATCCAGTACCTGCAAGCAAGTAAACTGTTGGTGGGTCAGCACTTTATACAAGTACTGGTGAGATAAATCAACTGAACAGAAATAAGCATTCACTCAAACAGACACTAAGTAATCATGTTATAAAATATTGCATTACTAGTGATCTTTCTAGTTTTAACCTAGGTTCGTTTTATGCAGTTCTAGCAGAGTCATATTACATTATTTGGAAACATGTTTGGAAACAGAGTTTCATATTGAATATGCAAGCAAGCAAACCGTTCATGTTTCAGGGTGTGCGCAGCGTGTCTCGTGCGACTCGAGGGTCTGATGCATAGCTAGACACACAATGCACATTCTTAGGGGCAGTCACTATCCAAGCCAATACAATGACTTAGCTATATGCAGGGCGGTCCCCGAGTATCTCAGGATCGGCAGCTGGTGGAACAGCGTACCAATGACTCATTCTCTGATGCTAATGGCAGCTGTGACCCATGGTGGCTATGACGCATGCAGTTCAGCTCTCCACCAAAAGCCATTGTCCGACCGTGTGCGAATGCATGGAACACTATCAAATAAACTCTAGTATACAGACGAGACGAACCATCAGAATACACTCGTTGTTGTGGGGCAATCCAACTTATCACTTGAACACGTTCAGCCACAGTATGGTTCTCTCGAAGCATAGACGATAGTGAACATGTTCATGCACTCTAAGCAGGCGATTCAGGATTCTCGTTAAGCAGACATTATTTCAAAGACAAGCTAGGTGAGTTCGTTCATTAACATGCAAGGCAGGTTCTATCATTCTCTTAAGAAAATATTGCAAGCAAAAACTCAGGTTATTATTAAGGCGTGCAAGAATCAGATAACGAAGTTCTGCCCACTCACCTTGATACATAATGCCGGCACGGAGAGGGGCGTTAAAGGTTCTTCTCCAGCACCATGGAAATCAACTCCTCCAAACTGCGGTAGAATAGGCTGGTATATTGTTCAATTAGTATATCAAAAACCGGATGCACGCTGGGAGTGGCTGCGATACCAGGAAATCTTCTTTCAGGAATGACCGCAGAGGATGTTGCCCCGACCGTCGATTCAACAGATGGCACGACAAAAGAAAAAACACCAGCAACGGTTGAAGTTGCTGACGTACTCAACGAAGGAGGCACAGTCGTGATGATAAGCTCATCCTTCTCTGATGATATCTGAACTGCTGTTGGCGAGACGACACCCAAAAATGTTGCGGATGAAGGATCGGCAGCTTCAAAGCATGCCTCTTCAAGGTCGAGCACCACCGTTTCATCGGCAGGATCCGCAACAAAGTCAAAGGTTGCGTCAACTCCGCCCTCCCCAGAGATGTCTTTGCCTGAAAAGGAGACAAGAGAAAGTTAATATCTATTTGATGTTAATTTTCCTGAAAGAGGCGTAAAGACAATATTTACCCATGGCCGGTAGTATGTATGTTGCGTTCACAGCCTGTACAGCTAAATTATTTCTTAATGATGCTAAGCAAGCTGTCATACCTAGAGAAGAGGGTGCACCAACTGATTTTGGAGGATAGTCATCCCAGTCGTCACCAAGATCCACTCGTAGTTCATCGGGTGGAATCTCGCTGGAAATACTTACAGACGAAGGAGGGGTTATTCCCATTATTTGTCTGGATAAAGGTATCCTTAATATGCTCGGCCTCGAAGGCGATCTCGTAGCACTACCAGAAGTAGTAGTAGCAGCTGCGATCTCGAGCAAAGAATTTCCGGCACTGCCAGCCGAAACTATGGAGGTTCCCTCTCTAAAAGGCGAAAGACCTCTGATCAAAGAATCATCCCCAACAGGGGAAGCGACAAGCTCGCTCCTAGAAGCCCCCTTGGTGGAAGCCCTTTTTGGACCTCTGGCAGTCTTCTTCTTGCGGGGGGAAGGCTCTTTCAGAGTGGAAGCCTTCCGTTTATTGGGGATAACGAGAGGCTCTGCTGGCGGAGCTATTATGCCTCTCGGTATTATTAACAAGAACTCGTCTGCCCCGGTGGTATCTTTATTCTCATCCGAGGAAACAGACAGAATCTCCTCCCTTCCAGTGGACCAATGGGAGGGCATCCGAAAACTTCCATGCACATCAAAATTGCGATGGAAGTTATTGATGGACGCATAGAACTGCGCGTATGAGTGAAGGATATGCAACTCCATGGAGAGAGAAGTCGCGGGCACAGCAAAAGTTGTACCAGTACATCCCGTAATGAAGTACCGCCATCCTCTGGCTTCATCAATAAGTCCACCTTTGGACTTGAAGCTGGTATGGGATTCTCCACATGCAACTGGTCGTACCCAAACTGCCTGGTGAACTGACTGGGCAGATAAGGCTCCAAGTAGCAGTGGTCCTCACTTCTGTATAGCAAATAGGAAGGTCTAATGCAGACCAACCAGTAGAAGGCTTCAGGAGAAAGAATGGTCCTTCCTTGACCTCCATCCTTAAGTTTCATCCCCTGTTGATTGATATGTACGGGGGGACGGTACAGAAGAGCTTCCAGCTGTGGGCAACGTTTAATGCCCGCCGACAATCTATGACGGTCGCCACATTCCAAGGGGAATTCTTGTAATTCAACAAAAAGTTATTTCCCGAACTGCTGGCAGAGCCGGGATACATCACCCTGGTATTGTGAAGGATTAACCATCCCATCAGGTACAGGAAGGGTAATTCCACTCTGGGAAATCCTTTACACTGCGTCTCATCTGCGAGCAGCCCATCAGTAAGGGCCCTCAGGCCTGCTTGTATTCTACATACCATAGAAGAAAGCAGGCCCAGTCTTGCTCCGAATACCAAACGCACCACGGACCATAAGGTGTTATGATGGATGCGATCTACAGACGCGATGCCAGGTACTACCCATCGGCGTAGCCAGACAGAGAGGAAGCCAGCCAATTGAGCTTCCCTTGACAGAGGCTTGCAACAATGCCTCATATAACTGAAGGCTTTAGTGCCCGCAGGATAACCCCCTATCTCCTCATCGAGAATATAATCTGAAGCCCCTGCATCTTCAATAAGGTCATCGACCGTGTTGGCGCTGAGCATACTCAGGAGGTTCAAGGGCTTATCTCGGCTATCTACCACCTTGTCCGGCTTAGCATTTCTGGCCTGGTGGAAGAAGAGGTAGGTTCCCCACTTGTTGATGTGAGCCAAATCAGAGGGCTCCTTGTAGAAAGTGGTGCAGGCAAGATAGTGGCTCATCAGCTCTTGATATACTGCCACTGCCCGAGGGTTTGTATCCCTCAGCTCCCTGTTTGTAGGTACTTACTCTTCGTAAGGAGCGTCCCCCATTGGCAGCTTTGAAATCTCTGCCATCTCATGAAGGGCTAAGCCCAACTCACCCAGCGGAGTGGCAAAAGTCCCGGTGAGCGAGTTGTATCACTCCATCAAGGCTAAGAACAAGTTGGGGTTGACAGGCAGCCCAACACTTGTGGCACTCACGGCCGCGAACAAACCAATACTTTCCATCTCCACCTGGAAGTGCTTCAGGGCCCAGACAGTTAAACTGGCCCATCGAAGATTCCCCAGGCTAAGCCATCCACTGGTCCGAGGGTTGACCTTGGGGTACATTCCTTCCTGCCCCATAAAGTCAATGCAGAAGGTCGATATCTGAACCGACTAGATCAGCGAAGTGTCCTCACTCGGGACACTACCCGGTAGTAATCCCCTAAAGGGCATAACAGGGCCCGAAGGACGGCTCATATAGGCCCCTCGGTCGTATCCCTTATTGTATAAGATCTTCCCCGGTCGGCCGTGAATATCTGGAGTCAGAGCCCACATCATCTTCCTAGGATGTGTGGCATGGAAGAAGGCCGAGATAGGGTAATCCCTGGGCATCCTGGGCAGATACCTGACCGTGCCCTCTGTCACGCCCCAGTCCCAAAATACCGTGGGACCGGACGCGTGATAATGGCCAGCAGTACGCACCGATGGACAACCCAATTTAATGGATCCATCAGGGCATACTTAAGCTGTAAAATCAAGTCTACGACAATCATGGCACAACTAATCTCATCCACACAAGAAATAAAATATGATCCACAAGATAAATAAGGAATATAAATCATCATCTAGTCTCACAAAGTACTTCGGGGAACAACCCGATAAATATCTAGTACAATGGTTCAACAGACCAGAATATAAAAGACTGAAATAAATAATAAAAGCTGAGCATGGAACATGGATGCTCAAGAGAAGTCTTCAGCTAAGACCTCGTCCTCAGATGGTGGTATAGCTCCTGGATCAGCTCCTGCTCCGGTCCCGTAAATCTCGGGATAAACCTCGTCTGCAAAATCTGGGGACAAAATCCGGATCCAGGTCCTCAGGGGACATAGCAAGGTACAAGAAAGCTCATGCCAAAATGAGTAAATAAACAGTGCAGCAAATAAATAACTAAATAAAGCAATAGGGTAAATATGTAATCAATCTAAGTGAAATGCAAGTGAGAGCATCACTAGTCTCGGGCTGAGCCACTACAAGCTCTGTGTCGGGGAGCCGGTAGCGGTAATAACCGGTAGTGGGTCTAGCTCTGCTACGAGAGTCTACGACCTCTCAATAATAGAAGATATATATATGTAAACAG
Source organism: Iris macrosiphon (assembly GCA_036927795.1). NCBI lineage: Eukaryota > Viridiplantae > Streptophyta > Magnoliopsida > Asparagales > Iridaceae > Iris > Iris macrosiphon. The sequence continues at coordinate 336,785,393 of JAYESA010000004.1, read as the reverse complement.
CCTGTAGCCTGTATGTCTCTCCCCACCCAATGTAACCACGCATATCATGACCATAACGTCTCATGCCCATGTCAAGCGCGATCATAACTAATGCACAAGTCATAAAGTATCTATGAATATAATGTCCATGTCCTGTATCCTATACAGAATCACCACGAATATCTCGGGAAAATCCTGTCTCATGAGTAGTGTCAAGTGTCCTGGGTCAATGTGTACTTGGTAAGACAAGTACGAGAATATAAAGTGTCACGAATGTCCATCTCTAGATGACCGTACCCAACACCGCGTACAGTGTTGGCACCCGACTAATAATCGGACGCTAAGTACGTCACACGGTCCTAGGTTGAGCATGCACAGCACTAAAGTAAAGCAAGGAATATAAGTAATAATACTGCAGAGTTTGGCAAGGTACACTTGCCTGATGTCCGAATACCAACAACTGTCCCTGTATCAGTGGATCCGGTAGGTGCTACTCCAAAAGCTGTAATAAACATCACCGACAGTCTCAGAAGGTATCAAATTGCTAGAAATGTCTGTCCTTACGTCCAATTTGGACACAGGGGCAAAAAGGTTATTTTCGGACTAAAGCGGGGTCCACATGTGGGCCACTTTGCACCAAAAAGCGCGTCAGGGTCCAAGGTCTCCAAATTCTGCAAACTCAGTGTCTACAAGTCAGGAACGATGATACGAACCCAACGGAACTTCCAGAATTGAATTCCGATGAGCCGATCTCAAAATCATCCGTCAAGTGGAGCCTGTGGGGCCCACGATACGTGATTTTGTCAATATTCTCGGAATCGGACCAAACTTGGGTCACAGGACCAGCTTATTGCTACGAGTTCGATGGCGCAAGTTTCGTCTCGATCCGACGTGTGTACACAAAGTTACAGCATATTCCAGAAAGGACGGATACGGAGTGTCGTCGGCGGATACGCGTTGATTCCGGGGTGCACGCACCTCCGAATCGACTTCTGCGAAATCCTACACGACCGTATCAACGTCGCGCACGGTTCGGTAAAGATCGCGTGCGACCAAGTCGTCCCGATTGGCGGGGCGGACTCAGTTCCGGGGTGAAACAGGGCATTATTTTTCCTGTTTTTGGATCGCGGTGTGCGATCACTACAGGACGCGATGCACCGAGCGAGTTACACGGGCACCGAGAGGGTTACACAGTCTACGCATAGCAATTGACAGAAATGAAATCGGAGTTGCGATGAGGAAGAAATTGGTACCTGAACAGGGCTCCGTGAATCTGAATTTCACGTATCCGAAAGCCAATCTGTGTCCTGGTCGTGTCCTCGCACGCTGCTGGCGTCCGATTCTTCCTCACTCGTGTCCGCTGGATCTCGGAGTCGAGTCCCAGGTTCTGTCTCCGGTCAGCGGAGCGACGCTTGGGAGGCGTCGGGGTCGGGTCGACAAGGGGGTGCTCGGGGTATCGACGCCGCTCGGGGCGACAGCGGGGCCGGAGGGGGACTACTGGGCGACGTCGCTCGGGACGACAGCGGGGCCGGAGGGGGACTGCTGGGCGACGTCGCTCGGGGCGACAGTGGGGCCGGAGGGGCATCGTCGAAGGGTCGAGGGGCTGCTCGTCCGGTGGGGAGCACAGCGAGGGTCGGGGTCGATGAAGTCGGCTGGGCTTGGGGGCGGCGGAGGATCTAGGGTTTCAGCACGAGCGGCGGCTAGGGCTTGGCACGAACGCCAAGGGGGGGTTTTATAGGCTATGCACAGTAGAATCCGGCGGCTAGGGTTTCCCTTGCGGTTTCGGGTCGGGTTGGTTCGGTTTGGTTCAGCAACCCAATAGCTCATTTGAGCTGTAAAACTCGTTTTCGGGGTCCAAATAATTCACCGAAAAATACCGTAGGTCCGGTTCTCCATTTTACACAGTAAATTATTAATTCCAGAATATTTTATCAATATCTAGCAGCACTAGAAATTCTTTAACCTACAATTTCCCTTGCTATAAATTCCAGAAGAACACCGAAAATACGAAAAAAATTATATTGAAAATGATTCTGAAATTTAGGGTGTTTACAATCTTCCCTCCTTAAAAGGATTGCGTCCTCGCAATCAAAGAATAGGCTACCAATTAAAGAATTTTGGAAATACAAGGTGGCCTAGTTTACAACTGCCTCCTCGAACAAGTGGGGGTATCGCTGGCGCATACTATCTTCTCGTTCCCAAGTCGATTCTCCAGGGGAATGATATTTCCATGCTACACGAACCAGTCTGATCGTCTGTCCCCGCAATGTCTTCTCACTGACGTCGAGGATGCCAACTGGTTGTTCCTCATATCTCAAGCTTGGGCCCACTGCAATCTCTGAATGATCGACTACGTGACTTGGGTCGGTCACGTACCTTCGCAGCTGCGAGACATGGAATACGTCATGCACTCCCTCTAAGGATGGAGGTAATGCAAGACGATAAGCCACCTCACCAACGCGCTCTAGAATGTCAAATGGCCCAATATACCTTGGGCTCAACTTGCCTCTGCTCCCAAATCGAATAGTACCTCGAGTGGGCGAAATCCTCAAGAATACGTGATCTCCTTCTTTGAACTCTAGGGGACGCCTGTGTATATCTGCCCAATGCTTCTGTCTGTCCTGAGCTGCTCGTAGATGGTTCTGTATCTGCTTTACCTTCTCCACTGTCTGCGTTACCAATTCAGGACCCAGTATTTGACGTTCACCAACGTCACTCCAACATATAGGTGATCTGCACTTTCTTCCGTATAAAGCTTCAAATGGTGCCATCTGGATGCTGGCCGGATAACTGTTATTGTAGGAGAACTCCACTAAGTGCAAATGATCTTCACAAGATCCTCCAAAGTCTAGCATACATGATCTCAACATGTCCTCCAATATCTGAATGGTGCGCTCCGATTGGCCATCTGTCTGCGGGTGGTATGCCGTGCTGAATTTGAGTCTGGTGCCCAGACTCTCTTGCATGCTTCTCCAGAAATGAGATGTAAATCTCGAATCTCGATCCGATACGATACTAACAGGTACTCCATGTAATTTGATGATTTATCGTATATACATGTCGGCTAGTACCTCTGTGGACTGTCCAACTCTAAATGGCAAGAAGTGTGCCGATTTAGTGAGTCTATCCACAATAACCCATACTGCATCTCTTCCGCTGGGGCTCCTTGGGAATCCTGTGACAAAATCCATCGTGATATGTTCCCACTTCCATTCTGGTATAGGAAGCGGCTGTAACATACCTGCAGTTCTCTGATGTTCGGCCTTTACTTGCTGGCAGACTAAGAATTTGGCCACAAATCTTGCGATCTCTCTTTTCATTCCATGCCACCAGTAATACTGTCTCAAGTCTCGGTACATCTTGGTTCCTCCTGGGTGAACAGAGTACATAGAGCTATGTGCTTCAGTCATTAACTCCTGTCTCAATTCTCTATTTGGAGCATACAGGCGATTTCCAAACCTCAATGTCCCGTCTTCGTGAATGCGAAGTCCTGTCTGTATGCCGGCTTCTGTCCTTTCTTTGAGTCTTCGAAATCTAGCATCGGTGGGCAATGCTTCCTTAATCCTCTCCACGAGTGATGACTGAATCTCAAGGTTAGCCATCAAGCCTTCCTGTCCTGGTAAAACAACCTCTATCTGAAGCTCATGTAGATCTCTCAATAACTCTGGCTGCATCATCAAGAAATAACCGTAGGCTTCCTGCTGAGTGCGTTTGCAACAACATTCGCCTTTCCCGGATGATACTGCAGATCTATGTCAAAATCTACCATCAATTCAAGCCAGCGTCTCTACCTCATGTTAAGCTCCTTCTGAGTATACACATACTTTAGGCTCTTGTGATCAGTAAAGATTTCTACCCTCTCTCCATAAAGATAGTGCCTCCATATCTTCAATGCAAATATAACTGCTGCTAGCTCCAGATCATGTGTCGGGTAGTTCCTCTCGTGGACCTTCAACTGTCTTGACGCATAAGCAATGACTTTGCCATGTTGCATCAAGACACACCCTAGTCCACTGCCTGATGCATCACTGTAAACAACAAAACCTCCTGACCCTGAAGGAAGAGTCAAGACAGGTGCTGTTGTTAATCTTCTCTTCAATTCTTCAAAAGCCTTCTGGCAGTCCTCTGTCCATATAAACTCCTGGTCCTTGCGTGTCAGCTTTGTCATCGGTTCTGCAATCCTCGAGAAATTCTCTACAAACCTTCGGTAATATCCCGCAAGTCCGAGAAAACTTCTCACCTCTGCGACTGATGTGGGTGTAGGCCAAGTCTCTATCGCCGTAACTTTCTCTGGATCCACGGAAAATCCTTCTCCTAAGATGATATGTCCCAAGAAAGGTACTTTGTCCATACAGAACTCACACTTACTGAGCTTGGCGTATAACTTCTCCTGTCTCAAGGTCTCTAACACGATTCTGAGATGCTCCTCATGCTCTTCATGGCTCTTGGAATATATGAGAATGTCATCTATGAACACCACTACGAATTTATCCAAGAACTGATGAAAGACTCTGTTCATTAAGCTCATAAATACTGCTGGCGCGTTGGTTAAACCAAACGGCATCACCAAGAACTCATAATGCCCATACTTCGTCCTGAAAGCTGTCTTCGGGATGTCTTCCTTCCTCACCTTGATCTGATGATAGCCGGATCTAAGGTCAATCTTCGAGAATATCCTTGCACCACTCAACTGATCGAATAGATCATCAATGCGTGGTAAGGGATACCTGTTCTTGATGGTCACAGCATTTAGTGCCCTGTAATCAATGTACAACCGTACTGTTCCATCCTTCTTTGGCACAAAGAGTATGGGTGCCCCCCAAGGTGAAACACTGGGCCGAATGAAACCCTTCTCCAAAAGATCATCAACCTGTTCCTTCAACTCCACTAACTCCTTAGGTGCTAGCCGATAAACTGATGAAGTGATTGGCTCTGCTCCTGGAGTTAAGTCTATTGTGAATTCTATTTTCCGATCAGGCGGTAAACCTGGAAGATCATCAGGAAATACATCCACAAATTCTGATATGACTCTTGGGTAACCTGTCTCCCCTTCTACAGATAATACCCAAAGAGTAGGCTGAACTCCTTGCTCTACTGCTCCTCGGAGAAACTCAAATTCTGGATGTCCAGGTGGTCTAAATATAACCCGCCCAAGTCGGCAATCAAGAGTCTCATGGTACTGACTTAACCAGTCCATACCAAGTACGACATCATAATCCGGCATAGAAAATATCAGAAACTGCGCTCGTATTTCTCGGCCACATACGACTACAGAACATGATCTACAGACGTCACTAACCGGAATAATTCCACCTCCCGTAAGAATCCTCTTCATCTTCGGGAGGGGTGCGGTAGCTACTCTATGGGTGGCTACAAAGCTAGCTGCTATAAATGAATGCGATGCTCCAGAATCAAATAATGCTACAGTTGGTAATGAAGCTACTAGAATAGTACCTGCGATAACCTCGCCTGCTGTAGCCTCCTCCTCAACCGCTAAAGTGAATGCCTGTCCTCGCCCCTGTGCTGGGCCTCGCTGTTGCTGAGCCTGCTGGAATAAAGCTGCATGTGGTGCCAGGGGTGGTCTCTGCTGGTTCCCTCCTGGGGCTGGTGGTCTGACCCCAACAACTCCTGTCTGCTGGGCTCCTGCTGCTGGATAAGCTGGTCGTGGTGCAGGCAATGCTAGTCTTGGTGCTCCATCTCTGTGTTCGGAACAGTCCCTGGAAAAGTGCTGGCTGGATCCGCAGCTCAAACATAGTCCCAACTTACGCCTGCATTCCTTCTCAATGTGTCCTACCTTGCCGCAGTGGTGACAAGTAGAAAGAGGTCTGTCCCTATGTGCTGCTCTATCTGGCATACCCCTCTGGGTTCGCTTTGCTGAATCCCCATGTGCTGGCCTGGATGGTGCTGATGTGATAGGCCTCTTCAGATTAGACTCTCTTCTAGTGACGCGCTCCAAGCGTCGGGCTGCTGCAAGGACATCGGTATAAGATGTAGGTGCTACCGATCCAATCAATCTCTGAAGCTCGAACTTTAAGCCGTCAAAGAACTTCTCTGCTTTTTCTTCTTCCGTCGAAATCAATGTCGGGGCAAAGCGGCTCAGGCGAATAAATTCTGCATTGTATTCCTCCACTGACATGCTGCCTTGGATAAGGCGGTTGAACCTGTCTCTGAGCTCTGACCGTGCAACGGCTGGAATGTACATCTCTTGGAAAAGTCTGGAGAACTCTTCCCATGTGACTCTGTCCTGTCCAAGCCTCCTCTCTTCTGCTAACCACCAGTGATACGCATTATCAGTTAACTGCATTCTGACGGCAGTCATCCACTTCTCTCTTGGAAGTTCAGCGGCTTCCAGCTGATGCTGAATGTTTGTGAGCCACTCATGAACTTCCGTTGGCCCTTCTTTACCAGAAAATATGCGAGGCTTGAGATGACGGAAATCAGTGATAGATCCCGTCGCTGTTCTCCTTGTTGGGGAATTTGCCTGCTCCAATGCGGATACCAGGCTGGTCCTCAGATACTCGGCCTCCTGCCGATGGGCCTCTTGCTGAATCTGTTGCTGTGCTTGCATCATGGCATACATTATCTGGAATATTTGTTGCCCGTCCATGGCTTGTCCGGGCAAAAATACTGGCATCTGGGGAGTGAATTGTGATGGAGGTGGGATGTCATCTCTCCGGAACCTTGGATTAGGCTGACCGGTTTGATCACTCTGCGATGCTTGTCCTCCATCCCCTGGTGTCACTCCGTCTCCATAAGTAACCACAGCGTCGTGTGGCGTATCCAAAGGAATATCATCTCTGTTCCCGGAATCCATTACTCTGCAATCAAAATATAAACTGTAAGAACGCACAGAGGAATCAATACAGGATGCAGTTCAAGTAAAAATTTCAAGTCGATATAGAGTTCAACGATGGATTAAATAATGGATGAGATCCTAGAACTTATCCTATCCTTAGGGCAGGCTGGTTCAGTCCCTAAGTTGAAACTGAACAATTTAGTCGTAGACCTGCATGGGCCACCACAAAAACTATGTCACGCCCCAGTCCCAAAATACCGTGGGACCGGACGTGTAATAATGGCCAGCAGTACGCACCGATGGACAACCCAATTTAATGGATCCATCAGGGCATACTTAAGCTGTAAAATCAAGTCTACGACAATCATGGCACAACTAATCTCATCCACACAAGAAATAAAATATGATCCACAAAATAAATAAGGAATGTAAATCATCATCTAGTCTCACAAAGTACTTCGGGGAACAACCCGATAAATATCTAGTACAATGGTTCAACAGACCAGAATATAAAAGACTGAAATAAATAATAAAAGCTGAGCATGGAACATAGATGCTCAAGAGAAGTCTTCAGCTAAGACCTCGTCCTCAGATGGTGGTACAGCTCCTGGATCAGCTCCTGCTCCGGTCCCGTAAATCTCGGGATAAACCTCGTCTGCAAAATCTGGGGACAAAATCCGGATCCAGGTCCTCAGGGGACATAGCAAGGTACAAGAAAGCTCATGCCAAAATGAGTAAATAAACAGTGCAGCAAATAAATAACTAAATGAAGCAATAGGGTAAATATGTAACCAATCTAAGTGAAATGCAAGTGAGAGCATCACTAGTCTCAGGCTGAACCACTACAAGCTCTGTGTCGGGGAGCCGGTAGCGGTAATAATCGGTAGTGGGTCTAGCTCTGCTACGAGAGTCTACGACCTCTCAATAATAGAAGATATATATATGTAAACAGCCTGTAGCCTGTGTGTCTCTCCCCACCCAATGTAACCACGCATATCATGACCATAACGTCTCATGCCCATGTCAAGCGCGATCATAACTAATGCACAAGTCATAAAGTATCTATGAATATAATGTCCATGTCCTGTATCCTATACAGAATCACCACGAATATCTCGGGAAAATCCTATCTCATGAGTAGTGTCCTGGGTCAATGTGTACTTGGTAAGACAAGTACGAGAATATAAAGTGTCACGAATATCCATCTCTAGATGACCGTACCCAACACCGCGTACAGTGTTGGCACCCGACTAATAATCGGACGCTAAGTACGTCACACGGTCCTAGGTTGAGCATGCACAGCACTAAAGTAAAGCAAGAAATATAAGTAATAATACTGCAGAGTTTGGCAAGGTACACTTGCCTGATGTCCGAATACCAACAACTGTCCCTGTATCAGTGGATCCGGTAGGTGCTACTCCAAAAGCTGTAATAAACATCACCGACAGTCTCAGAAGGTATCAAACTGCTAGAAATGCCTATCCTTACGTCCAATTTGGACACAGGGGCAAAAAGGTCATTTTCGGACTAAAGCGGGGTCCACATGTGGGCCACTTTGCACCGAAAAGTGCGTCAGGGTCCAAGGTCTCCAAATTCTGCAAACTCAGTGTCTACAAGTCAGGAACGATGATACGAACCCAACGGAACTTCCAGAATTGGATTCCGATGAGCCGATCTCAAAATCACCCGTCAAGTGGAGCCTGTGGGGCCCACGATACGTGATTTTGTCAACGTTCTCGGAATCGGACCAAACTTGGGTCACAGGACCAGCTTATTGCTACGAGTCCGATGGTGCAAGTTTCGTCTCGATCCGACGTGTGTACACAAAGTTACAGCGTATTCCAGAAAGGACGGATACGGAGTGTCGTCGGCGGATACGCGTTGATTCCGGGGTGCACGCACCTCCAAATCGACTTCTGCGAAATCCTACACGACCGTATCAACGTCGCGCACGGTTCGGTAAAGACCGCGTGCGACCAAGTCGTCCTGATTGGCGGGGCGGACTTAGTTCCGAGGTGAAACAGGGCGTTATTTTTCCTGTTTTTGGATCGCGGTGTGCGATCACTACAGGACGCGATGCACCGAGCGAGTTACACGGGCACCGAGAGGGTTACACAGTCTACGCATAGCAATTGATAGAAATGAAATCGGAGTTGCGATGAGGAAGAAATCGGTACCTGAACAGGGCTCCGTGAATCTGAATTTCACGTGTCCGAAAGCCAATCTGTGTCCTGGTCGTGTCCTCGCACGCTGCTGGCGTCCGATTCTTCCTCACTCGTGTCCGCTGGATCTCGGAGTCGAGTCCCAGGTTCTGTCTCCGGTCAGCGGAGCGACGCTTGGGAGGCGTCGGGGTCGGGTCGACAAGGGGGTGCTCGGGGTGTCGACGCCGCTCGGGGCGACAGCGGGGCCGGAGGGGGACTGCTGGGCGACGTCGCTCGGGGCAACAGCGGGGCCGGAGGGGGACTGCTGGGCGACGTCGCTCGGGGCAACAGCGGGGCCGGAGGGGGACTGCTGGGCGACGTCGCTCGGGGCGACAGCGGGGCCGGAGGGGCGTCGTCGAAGGGTCGAGGGGCTGCTCGTCCGGTGGGGAGCACAGCGAGGGTCGGGGGCTGCTCGTCCGGTGGGGAGCACAGCGAGGGTCGGGGTCGATGAAGTCGGCTAGGCTTGGGGGCGGCGGAGGATCTAGGGTTTCGGCACGAGCGGCGGCTAGGGTTTGGCACGAACGCCGAGGGGGGGTTTTATAGGCTATGCACAGTAGAATCCGGCGGCTAGGGTTTCCCTTGCAGTTTCGGGTCGGGTTGGTTCGGTTCGGTTTGGTTCAGCAACCCAATAGCTCATTTGAGCTGTAAAACTCGTTTCCGGGGTCCAAATAATTCACCGAAAAATATCGTAGGTCCGGTTCTCCATTTTACACAGTAAATTATTAATTCCAGAATATTTTACCAATATCTAGCAGCACTAGAAATTCTTTAACCCACAATTTCCCTAGCTATAAATTCCAGAAGAACACCGAAAATACGAAAAAAATTATATTAAAAATGATTCTGAAATTTAGGGTGTTTACACCCTCAGCAGTAAATACCCAATCCTCCTTCTTGGACTTGGTCTGGGATTGTTTGTCGATAACATCCCCGAATAAGAAACCCGGTTTCTTATACTCCGTCCCATCTATGTATGTCAGGGGCTCCCCACTGATCATACTCAGCAGCATGTGTTCTCCCTGGGATGAGATCAGGGTTCTCTTTTCTTCAGGATAATTGGCTCCAGAGATGGGGAATGTCACATAGGAAAAGTCCTCCAAATAGTTTGAGTTCAGCATTCCGACAGCAGAGCCCATCACCTCAGCCAAAAGAGGGATCTGCAAGTCTACTGCAAAATACAAGAAAACAAGTCAATTTCTACACTAGACGCTACACTCTTGCAGTTACGATAAATATTATCAGTCTGAGCTTTTACGTCAAGACTGTAAAAACTTGAATCTTTACGCTGGAACCTATTTTCGAGGCGTAAAATTCAAGGTTGGCAGTATACACAAAAATCTAACAGTCTGAGTTTTTACGCCAGACTGCCAAAATTTGAGTTTTTACGCCGAAATTTACATCCTGCGCGTAAAATTCAAAGTTTATAATATACGCCAAAATTTTGACAGTCTGAGTTTTAACGCCAGACTGCGAAAAGACGGAGTTTTTACGCTGACACATTAGAAATATGGGTGTATTGTTTTTGCATATACGTACAACGTGTGCGGAGGGTTCTCGGTTTCTTCTTACAATCTCTACCTGTAACGTCCGGAGCATAGCTCGACGGTGGAGCACTGCGTTCCGATCGAGGCTCGCTCAGCCTAATGGGAGTTGCTCGTGCTTGAGCAGTGGAGCGAGATGAGGAAGTGACCTTCTTTCCCTTAGCAGTGGAAGCCTGTTTAGGTGCCATGGCGAATCTGAGTTCTCAAGAAAGAGACAAAGAAGAAGGGTTTTTGGAAAGCAAGGGTTTTGCGAAGACAGATAAAGAGTTTCTCTCTCAAGACCTTGGGCTATTTATAGAGTTCGGATAACTCTTCGAATCCCTAACCAAATTCAATATATAATATTCGGTTATGATTTGGGACCACATCAGCCTATTACTTGAAAAAAAAAGAAGGACAGTCAGCGGATCTATGATTTTACGCTCAGAAGCTTTTATGCTCAGAGGCTACAAATCTACGGTTTTACGCTCAGAGGCTATAAATCTATGGTTTTACGCTCAGATGCTTTTACGCTCAGAGTCTACAAACCTATGGTTTTACGCTCAGAGGCTACAAATCTATGATTTCACGCTCAGAAGCTTTTATGCTCAGAGGCTAAAAATCTACGATTCTACGCTCAAAAGCTACAGATGGGCAACTACAAGGATTTACGCAGAAAATGCTATTTCTTGGCTACAAAACATTCCAAGTGCCTGAAACACACAGAGTTCAGCATTGAAGATGACTCTTCTTCTTGGGCCATTGGAAGTTTATCCAAAGCCCAGTCAGAATCTTTTACAAAAGTTCAAGCATGGCCGGTTCAATGGACATTTCTTGCCCTATTTCAAGGGATTTTTGGAAAACCATTCTTGAAGATGATGGTCTGAAAAGAAAATTCTTCGTATCAGAGAAGTGACTGTTCAGAATTCTTCGCGACTCCTCGTCCAAAACAACATCACAGTTTGGATCTTCAAAGACGACTTAATGCTAAGGAGTTTTCTACGCGTCTTCCGTTACGCGTAAAAGACGGGACATGATCAGATACTATTTTATTAGAGTCGGCGTAAAATTATTTCAGATGTGCCGAAGCTGCACATTATCAGACTTTCTCACAGCAAATATGGCAAATCATCAGATGCGTAAAAGAAGACAAGTCTATTAATCATGATTACATATGATGGAAATCCAGTCTACAAAGGATTTTTTATCTTCATGATTACATATGATGGAAATCCTTTTTCTATAGAGGGTTTCTCATTTTCAATTAAGATCACACCAAGAATCTATTGTGCCAGGTTCTCATATTGGTGTAGATCTTTTTCGTCTTCTACAGCAGTTCATCGGCTTCGGCGGTCGATTAACAAGAAAATGATTAATGGTGGAAGGATACAAAATTGGGCATGTATCAATTACTCAAGCCCACCCCCCATACGCCATGGTAGGCATGCCCTAGATTTGTGTTAGGGATTCATACCCAACACAATACTGGAAGACAGGGCCAAACTGCCTACCCTCGTCTAACGCCATAATGGGAGAGAATACAGCTTGCAAGCTGTGTAGCCAAATGAGACCCTTCCTCTCTCCTGGACGAATCGCCATATAAAATTGCTGATCATCCCGAGTAAAGGAAGCTATGATATCCTTCCATGATCCATCATTGCAGAGGATATTTGCTCGAAGACGCCTCTTTTTATGGCTCCTTACATGCTGGAAGAACATGATCTTCTTCTTCCTCAAGTCAGCCCGACGAATCTCGGCAACCATCTCTTTTTGGTGAAGGAAGTGTGGGAAAAAATAGGTTAACTCACTCGCCTTTATATAGGCAGAAGAGAACATACCAAATCCTAATAAATTCCTAAAAATTCGTCGAGAAATCAGCCTCTCAGAATAAGTCAAATTTGACCGTTTCATGCTTCATTCAAAGTGTTTCAAATTACAAGGAATTTGAAAACTTTGAATGGGGTCTTGTAGAAGCATAAAAAATATGCTGGGGAATTATACGCATAAAACCCCCCAACATGCATGAATCCCGCGTAAAATAGAGCTCCAGCACTGTATGGCATAAAACATGACTTCAGAGCCATTAGCGTACAGCAGAGCTTCAACGCTATTTAGCGTAAAACATAGCTCCAGAATAACCCGCCTAAAGCAGTACTTCCAGACTGCTTCGGCGTAAAAAGATTGCTACATCGCCACTTCGGCGTAAAATCTGTCTGCTTTTAATACAGCAAAAAGTTGTACGAGAAACTCTTCATATTCCTCGAATGAACCTGTCGGACGAAGCAGTGAACCTGACTCCTGACAAAGAGTACTGAACGACGATCGAGAGGACGACTGTAATAATAATTCTACACAGAGCCCCAGACTGCCGTTTAGTGACATAATCCTTGATATAAGTCGTTTTTACGCATTCAAGGAATACGCTGCCTATTCTACACAGGCAGAGATGAGCTTTTACGCTTAGGATGAGACAAAACCAAAACCGTCAAGTCAAAAGTTGTTCTTCGTACAGAACTCGAGGTATGTCTCTGTAGTTAATGCGCGAGATGGGGGCAGATCTCTGCATTTAATGCACGAGATTTGGTTCTACTTTTAATGACTGAGAGAGCTATAATTAGGGCTAATACGCTCACATCACCATCCCTGCATATTACGCCAACCAGGCTATTTTTAGCTATAGGAGTACACCGTATGCTATCTTCTCAAAATACGCTAACCTGGCTATTTTTAACTATAGGAGTATGCCGTATGTTATCTCCTCGAAATACGCCAGCTCAGGCTATATTTGCAAAGGTGCGTGATAAGGCTATTTGGCCCAAAATACGCTCAAGACCTCAGTCAAAGAAGGATAATTGACTATCTTTACGCTGGTTACCTATCCATGCAGCATCAAGCTTTATGCAGAACTTGGCTTCTACGCCAGCAAGACAGCTATTTGGCTTCTATGCCAACAAGACAGCTATTTGGCTTCTACGCCATCAAGACAGCTATTTGGCCTCTACGCCAATAAGACAGCTACTTGGATTTTACGCCATCAGAACAGTTATTAGGCTTTTACGCCAACAAGATGACTATTTGGCTTTTACGCCAACGTGGCAGTTATTCGGCTTTTATGCCAACCTTCTCTACTCGAGGGGCAGTTACCTACGTGGCTTGCATGTCGTGATCTTCGATGAGCGATTATACGCATTATCTCATAATGGGACATGCGTTACACGCCAATTCAGGAGATCATTCATACGTGGGTAGCAGTTATTATAACCGCCGTATAAAAGGTGCAGCTCTCTCCGCTATTCGGTTTCTACACCGACTGGTCAGTTACTGTGACCGAACTCTATAGATAGAGACCTCCGGCCACAGAGGTCCAAGGTCGGAAAAAAGTAAGGGTCAAATACAGAGGTCAAGGTCAAGAGAGCACATATAGAGAGCTTTGACAACGAGAGTTCAACCTTTCCTGCATCCTTTGAAGCTTCTTTTCCTTCTTCTACAGCACTTCTTCGTCATCGTATGGTCCAAGGGACATAGTGATCGACCGCAGATCAGACTCCTATAGCAATATTTTCCTAGAATCAAATTTTTGTACTTAACATCCTCGTATAGGATTAATTGTACTTCTTTTTCTTGTTTGTAAACAAAGAAAGGGTTTCGTATAAACCTAGTTTCAATTTTTTTCGTTTATTATCAAATAATAATAATAGGAATAATAGTACGTATAATGGCAACGTACCAATAATTAGTAGTAATAATAAAAAAAATTAAAATAAAATAAAACAACTATTTATATAGAAATAATAGTAATGATAATAACCATAAGGGTGTATTTTGTAATAACACTAATAATAATGATGATATATAAAATTAATAAAAAAAATTAAAAGAAAATAATGTGTTTTAAATAAGAATTTCAAAGCAAGTAGAAAAGAATAGAAAAGAAAAAGAAAAAGAAGCTAAACCCTAACCCAACAACAATAATAACAAACCACAACACAACCAACAACAACAGTAGCATATCCTACCCGACCCCCCCTTTCCTACGCGGACCCGATCTAAGAAGTCCCCCATCTCGATTATATATATATATATATATATATATATATATATATATATATATATATATATATATATATATATATATATATATATATATAAACAAAGCTAAACCCTAACCCTAACCCTAACGCTAACCAAAGAGCAACCGCCTCCAGACCTTCCTCTCACACCGGCGCAACCCCACGGCCCCTGAAGACCCCCACCGCTGCCTGCACAGTAGCCGCACAGCCACGCGTCCACCGAAAAATAGAGCACCCTGTTTTCGAGTTCAGTTCAGGTACCCATTTTCTCTGCTAAATTTTTTCCTACATGTGCGATCAAATTTTGATCTATTTAATCTTACGAGAAGCCCCCATGATCTAGTTTATGATTATATAATCCTTTAGAATAATATCTGATTAAACAAACATGATAAATTTCTCAAAAAAATATAAAAATTTGGTCGAATACAAAGGAACAATATGACAGTTTAGATGTTAAAACACCCCTTAGGGAAGGCAATTTTCTCCCAATCGGTTTAACAACAATTTGATTTTCTTTTTGGGGCATAAAGTCAATATAACCAGGATCAAACCAACCTACTATTTGTATATAGTGACTCACAAATTCTGTGCTAAATCATTCGTTAAAAATTACGAAAAACTTATTTCAAAAACTTAGAAAACTAGCGATACGAAGTGCGTTCCGACAAACCGGACAACCTCATCACGTACCAGTTGCACCAAAAGGCACGTATGGTATTCCCTAACATAGGATTTTGCGAAAGTTGATTTGAACGCGTGTGCACGCCAAAATCGACCTATATCCATAAAAAGTCTTATATATCGATGTTTTCTAAAATATCCTAAAAGTTTGAAATTGCTCATCGGAATGCGACAAAACTTATGCCAACAGATCTATGGTATCACGCTGGTCCTATGACCCAAGTTTTAAGTAATTTCGAGACAATTGACCGAACCGCTTATTCGTGGGCCCTACGGTTTGACTTGATAAGAAATTTTGTGATTGACTCACCGGAATCCAAAATTGGATATACCATTGAGTTTGTATCATCGTTTAATTGATCTATAATTTGTCCAATTTAGAGAGCCTCGCTGATTCCGGAGACGTTGGTGATATTTATTTCAGCATCCAGAAACGTTCATTCAGAGTCCCTACTTTTCGGTTCCTTGTGCTTGTCATCTGGACGTCTATATTACTCTGATTGCTTGATAGAAAAGTAAACCTTGCCATAGTACCGTTTAGTTATATTCCTTTGCTATATATTTATTTTCTGTTGTTTATTTCTATTTATTTTGCTATATAAAAATGTGTGTCTAAGAAAGACTTGGGTGAGAAAGTTGCGTCATCTTTTGTCTTTATTTATATTATGCATGTTGACCTAGTTTTACGAGACCACCCAATGAGTTGAGATATTATTATGTTTTGTTTGGCCGTGACACATTTGTTACACGAGTTGTGAGTCTCATGTAGGACACGAACTTGCGTATTAGGCTGGCCACCTGTACGTAAAGGTCGTACGACGGATAAGAAATAACTGCTAATAAAAATATCATGTTTAACAGACTTAGCAGTTACTAGAGGTGTTGTGTGTTATGGATGTGACATGTTAGTAGCATTGGGTAGGGAGAACAATAAGTAAGCGTATGTGACTCATTTACACTGTCCCTTATTTGACCGTAAGCTCCGCTAGAGACGCGAGGCATTATGACCCCTTATATATACTACAGGCCTATGAAGATCGAAAGACGTTATGCCCAAGGTCCCTGGATCTCCAAGAGAACTATGCCCACCCCATTATTTTCATCTAGATAGTCCATACACATGAAAGTTGTTCTTAAATTCATATCACTTAGACTAGTTAGGCGATCATGTTGGATGTTTACTTCCAGTACATTATTGGAATGCTTCTATGTATCTTTTTACGTCCTGTCATGACCCGCACCTGGAATGAGGGCACGAGAAGTGATCAACGTCCAACCTACGCCACAGCAACGATGGTAGAACACTGTCTGGGTCATCCATAATCTAATATCTCATACAATATATGCATGGTACCTGTCAGTCATCTCAACTCCAAACGGAGGAATAATATGGTAACTAATAAATGTAAACTATGCTCAATCACAATGCAAACTAAGGAAGATAAGCACGAGATAAAATAACGAAGGAAAAGAATCACAATACAACCACAAGTCCGAGATAATATATACATTCCATAAGCCTTAATAAAAGTCTAAGACACGTCTAAATAGATAATATAAACCTCCTAAGACTCTGGTACTAGGTCCTCCTGCTCTAAAGGAGTATCCTCTAATGACACGTCGTCTTATGGCCCATAGTAGGTGGGACACTGGTCCACAAGCCAATCATCTGAAAAATATATCCAGTCAGAATTGGAGCAAAGTAAATACCTTTGAAAGCAGTTTCAAATACATAATCGAGCATATATAATAGATAATAGAAAAGAATACAAGAAAACTAAACATCAGAATATAATAAACTATAGTGAACATGTAATATGCTGGAATAAAGAACATGCAATAAAATAACTACAATAAGAAAAATAGATAAAACTAGCCAATGTGCCATAGAATACAAGTTTATTGTGTGATCGATTTGGGTTGAACACGAATACAATATGGTAACTCGATTACACGTGTGATATGTAATCGACATTTACACGAATACACTTGGGCTTGATCACAAAACCAACTCCTATTCTCCCATCCCCAACCAATACTTATGGATCCAATCATGACACATTAGAAACAGAAATATAGGCACACTGAACATGAGACGTGTTTGAACACAAATTACAGTAAAATTAATACCCGATACACAAGATAAAATAAATGTGAAGGAATACCCACTAAATACGGTAAAGGAACAACATCTTCTGACAGGATCCATATAGTACCAGTCTGTGTAACCACTGTGTCTGAATCAAGTATACAGTTCTAGAACATATGATATATACACTATTATAAAATAAAAACTAATATAGAAATGTACTCGCCTCTGGTCCGGAATAAAGGAGGTAACTCAGTATCCGAGCTGGTGCCACACAGACCTATATATATAAGATATTAAGTCATTGGTGTGCTGAAGGGGAAATGAGTTAAAGAATGCACTAGCATGCACTTCTAGGCCATTTCTAGGTCAAAGCTAAGGTTATAAATCTATATTGGTCATTAATTACCTTATACTAGTTAGTCAATTCTGACTTAGCTAATATCTAATATTAACTAACACAACAACACTAGCTGATAATACCTATAACAACTATTGTTACTAACTAACCTTCACTAATGCTAACTGATAACCCAATAGCTGATACTAACTGATACCTGATAGCTACCTACATAACTTCTATTGGTATCTTGAATAATTAATTGCCAGATACACTGACACTATACTAACTATAACCTCAACTAGCTAATAACTAAGCAACTAAAGATACACTGACCACCTATCACCTACTAATACACTAATGTCTCACTTCACTCACCAAGCTCGAGCCAATTACCCCCTATACTGGACTGAGGTACACCTAATACCTATGTGGACTTCACAGTTGCTACAGATTACTTCATAAACTCGACCCCCAACTCCCTGGCAATTCCACACCTAGGATACCTTAATGCCCAAAATGGCTACTGCTCACTGAGATTGCTACTATAAATGCTTGCTCATGCTGTTCTTGCAACTGCTTGAGCATCAAAATGCTTGGCATAAGCTGGACATCCTTACAACTTGCTGATACTGCCATCCTTAGCCCGATACTCCAACCTCTAAATACATCTACTAATGCAGTTGTAACTATTGCTACTGCAACTGATCTAAAGTGTATCAGTGCACACTGTGCACTGATACACTGCTATTGATCTACACAATCTCTAGAGTTGAAGCCTGGTTATCTCTTCCCCTCACACAGTCACTTCACCACAGTCTCAAATAAAATACTTACCTAGAACCACTCCACCCCCCCCAAACTCACAGTACACAGATACACATAGGGTCACTTATGTTCTGATACTATTATACCTATATTTATTCACTTAGGCATATATGCACTGCACTCCTTATTCATTACTGCATCAGTGCATTTGCACAGTTCAACCAAAATGAGCCCCGTGTCATACTGTATTATAATTTACCATGATACGGTCTACACGTATCTATTTGTGGACACATACCTAGTCCCATAATCCCGATCTATGTCTAATTAGATCTAATTGGTCTCATGACATACAATTGATATGTCAAATTCGTAATTTTTCCAACTTGCACACAAAATACCACATAGAACTCACAATACATAGCCAATTAGCCTAGTGCCATGGGATCATTTCTAATAGTCAAATGCATGATTAAGAAGCTATAATGAGAGAAAAATTCAAGAATTACCAATTGGGATATGAATTCCTAATAAAAATGTAATTGGACACGATCTCTAGCTCCAAAACTCCTCCTCCTTGTGCTTTTTGCTTCTCCAAGCTCCAAGAGTGGTGAATTTGAGAAGAAAATATAGGTAAATTGAGTAAAAAATCAATGGAGGAAAAATAAAAATTGGGGATCTAGAATATGAATAAAAAATGAATACAATTGAGAAGAGAGAGAGGAGAACGCCTTCTAATAGTGGTCGGCCTCCTCTCCCCTTCCCCAAGTCATTTGCAAAGGTCCAAGTTACCCCTACATGGTGAATTATGAGAAATAATTAAGGGTGGCTATTTTTGAAAGTCCCTAACTAATTATAATTAAACTAATTCTCCTTAATTAATTAGTGGAAATGACTAATGGGCTTGGGTCCAAGTTGGGCTCACTAATTGTCATGACAAGTCCAAATGGTCCATATGTGTCAAGTCTAAATATTGGCTAGTCTCTCTAACTAAACTAAATAACACAAGTCTCTAATTAAATAACTAATACTAGCCACAAATAATTATAGCTCAACATAATTAAATAATTAATATAATTAATACAATTATCACATTAATATTCAATATTAAATCCTAAAATTAAATATCCATGCCAAATTACCAAACTACCCCTAGCTAAAAAAGTGAGGGTGACAATCCAACCCACCTTAGAAAAATTTTGTCCTCAAAATTAAGGAAGAAACTAACTACCAAGAATAATAAATACAAGCAAGAAAGAAATATACCTCACGGCTTAAACAGATAAGGATATCGCTCGTGCATCTCGGCCTCTCGCTCCCAGATGCTCTCTCCTGGCGAGTGATGCCTCCACGCGATGCACACTAAAGGAATAGTCTGGTTCCACAACACCTTCTTCATGTGGTCCAAAATCTCTACGGGCTGCTCTGGGTAGCTGAGAGTCGGACCAACCTCGATCTCCGAGTGATCTAGTACATAGCTAGGATCTGCCACGTACCGTCTCAGCTGCAATACGTTAAACACGATATGCACTCCCTCTAATGCAGGCGGCAAGTCTAGTTTGTAGGCCACTACACCGTCCCTTTCAAGAACACCAAAGGTTCTGATGGACCGTGGACTAAGCTTTCCGTCTCCACCAAAGCGAATCATGGCCCGTATCGGAGAAACCCTCAAGAATACCAGATCGCCAACCTAGAATGAAACATAGCCTTAGCACTCTAACTAAAACAAGCAATCACAAGCAATACAAAACAAAATCTATACCTCAGACTCCAATGGTCTCTGGTGGCTATCGGCCCAATGTCGTTGTCTTTCCTGTGCTACTCGAAGTCTATCCCTGATGAGCTTCACCTTCTCAGTTGCATCCATGACTATCTCTGGTCCCAATAAGGCTCTCTCACCAATATCATCCCATGATAACAGAGTATGGCATCTCTGTCCATACAATGCCTCAAATGGTGATATCTCGATACTGGCCTGGTAGCTGTTGTTGTAAGAAAACTTTACCAAGTGAAGATGATCCTCCCAAGAGCCTCCAAAATCCAAAATACAAGTGCGTAGCATATCCTCGAGAGTCTGGAGAGTCCTTTCCGATTGCCCGTCTGTCTGAGGGTGATATGCGGTACTGAACTTGATCTGAGTGCCTAAGCTAGCCTGCAAACTCCTCTAAAAGTGGGACGTGAAGCGACTATCCTGATCTGAGACTATGCTTACAGGAACTCTATTCAATCTGAATATCTGACGCACATACATCTCTGCGAGCTTCTTCGTAGACGTACCCACTTTAAATGGCAAAAAGTGAGCTGATTTGGTCAACCTGTCTATGATGACCCAAATTGTGTCATTTTCTCCTAAAGAACGTGGAAGCCCCTAAATAAAGTCTATCGTCACATGCTTCCATTTTTACTCTGGAATGGGTAAACGCTGAATCAATCCATCTGGCCTCTATCTCTCTGCCTTTACCTGCTGGCATACCAAGCATCAGGATACGAAGCTAGCCGCCTCCCGCTTCATACCATACCACCAAACTTGCTCTCTCATATCCCTATACATCTTGTTGGCACCTGGATGCATAGAGTACTGAGATCGATGCGCCTCCTGAAGAACCTCCTCGCGCAATGCTCCACTCGGCACATACAATCTTGTAACGTACCACAATAATCCATATCTGCAATACTGAAGTCCTCTGCCAATTCCATCTGGACCTGTGCTCTAATGCTCCTCAGAGACTCATCCTTGAACTGTGTGGCTCTGATCCGGTCCATCAACTCTGACTGCACCTGGAGTCTCCACACATGTATCACAATTCCAGGAACTAGCACCTCAATACCCAAGCTATCAAGATTAACCAATAAATGTCTGTCCCTTGTCAAGTACATAGTCACTGGGTACCTGCTCAAGGCATCCACGACTACGTTGGCCTTCCCTAGATGATACTGCAAGGAAATATCGAAGTCCTTCATCAAGTCCAACCACCATCGCTGCCTCATGTTGAGCTCTTTTTGTGTAAACACATACTTCAAGCTCTTGTGATCTGTAAAGATCTCTACCCGCTCTCCATATAGGTATTGCTTCCACAGTTTAAGAGGAAAAATAACTGATGCAAACTCTAAGTCATGGGTAGGATAATTCTTCTTATGCGGACGTAATTGCCTGGAAGCATATGCAAACATCTTTCCGTTCTGCTGCAACACACAACCTAAACCCTTATCCGATGCATCACTATATATAGAAAATTCTCCTATCCCTGATGGCAATGTCAACACTGGAGCTGTAGTCAACCTCTTCTTTTGTCACTACCACATTTTAGGAAAGAGGGTATTTTAGTAATTTCCTATTTAAATAAATATTGTGCATGGTAAATAATTTTTGTTGTATTATTTAATTATTGTTGGATGTTATTTAATTATTTTGGACTTATTTTAGTAGACCCAACTAGTTTAGTTTGGACCCATGGACCAACATGAATTAAATAGTTAGACTTGACCAATTTAGAAAGCCCATAGTTAAGGAGATGGATTAAATTAATTAAATGATTAGACTAGAAGCTTCCTTCCTTAATTATTTCTTCATGAGAGGCCCCAAGGGGTACATTGAACATTTTACAATTGCTTGGGAGAGGGGCAAGGCCGGCCTATTAAAAGAGGGGAGAAATTTCTCTCTTCTCTCATTCTTATTCCAAATCTAGATTTAGAATTTCCCACTCCCAAATTCCCTCTATTCCCGTTCAAATTCATCCCAAATTCTTCCCAATTCACCATTAGAAAGTTGAGAAGCAAGGATCTAGAAGGAGGAAGCAAGGATCTATAAAGAGGAGCAATGATCTACAATTTGGAAGCAAGTTTATCTCAATTGGAGGTTTCATTGGGAATCCATCTCCCAATAGGTATAATTCAGTTTTTCCCATTAAAATAGCTTCTAAATCTGAGATTTAATCATGTAAAATTAACCTATATGTATGTACTACCCATAGGACTTTGTTTTATGTTCATAGGAGACCCATGGAGAAAGTTATGGTACTTTTTGTGTCAATTTTGTTGGAATTCCGAATTTATATTTTGTTATGTGTGTCAATTGATCCTATAGATCAATTGGGTATGTGCTTATGTGTTTGGGGCTTGTTTCGTGTCCATATTTGGGTACATGTGGTTCGTATCCCAACTATTTGGTGATACGTATCATTTTGGGGATTTTCTCCGACACGGGGCTTTGAACATGTCGTATTTTGACACGAACACATACATCTACTTTTGACACTTTGATTTGTTCATAAATATTATTTGTGACATGTTTGTGTCCTTCGGGGTGCAATTGGTTGTGTGTTAGACTCGTGTCACATGCGTATCCTAGATCTAGTGGGATACGGTGTGATACTCTCCAATTTGGTGTATTTATGTGTAGATCTAATTATTTATACTTTAAATTCTTCATTTATAATTAGTAAATATATATAGATATTATATATTATTTTAGTGTATTTATTATGGTATTTATTGTAGCATAGATCTATAGATATTTCTATGTGTTCTAATGTGGTGTATAAATATATGTATGTAGCTTTCTTGCATGCAATTATATATGTTACTACTTGTTAATAAAATAAATTATACATAAATATTTTATAAAATATATTTATGTGTTTAAATGTGTAATTATATTATTTATAATTATTATATAATTATTTTGTATATTAATGAATGTATTTTTATGTGTGCTTCTAGCCATGTAAAATACATACATTAATATGTGCATGTGTTATGTAACTATTGATATTTAATTGTGTAAGTTTATATGTATATATATATATATAAGTATATAGTTATTAAATTGTTTTATATATATATGTATTTTGATTTATATATCTTATATATATATGTGCTTTTGTGAGGTATAATGCTAGTAGTAATATATTATATTATTTGTATAAATATTGGTTTGTATATACTTTATATTAGAGTGTATATTATTTATACTTTGTGTGGGTACCAATTGGGATCAAGACCTTGATTCCTAATTGTGTATTTTTATTCTATATTATTTATATAGATTTCTTGTGAGGTTGACCTTGGTTTGACCATGTTTGACTTTAGTTGACTTTAGAGTTGACCATAGTTGACTTTTGACTTAGAATTTATTTATTGACCTAGAAGTTGACTAGTTTGACTTGTTCTCTTTCCGGAACCTTGTATTAATGTGGTATTCTATATCTAGGTCTTCGAGGTACCGAGTCAGACATCTGTGAGACTGTTCTTTGAATTTCAGGCGAGTACATTCTCTGATAGTTTTTCATTTATGATATCCTCTATGTTCGTTGTATCTAGTGTAGATATACATGTTTCTCTTGACACTATGGTTACACGGATTGGTATATCCGGATCTCGTCATGAGATGTTATTCCTTGGTATATGGTGTATATAGTGCAAGTATTGTTTCATTGGTTATCTTGTACATGTACAGACACCAATTTTCGGAAGGAGTCGCTCTCTTCTTGGGAAATCTAGTGCCATAGCATACCGTGGTTGGATCTATTATACCAGTCGGGGGTGGGGAGTATTAGTATAGATATGTGATCAAATCCCTATTGAATAAAGTATTGGTAAGCGAATAGTGTTGATCATGCACCGCACGTATGATTAGCCAGGCCGCATTGTATCTTGCCCAAGCCGATCACATGTTAAGCTAGTACTCACACACTTAGTCATTAGTATTATTGTTTCATTGGCATATTGTTCATTATTGTATTTCTTTCCAGTATTTCCTTATTTTCTATATATCTCTTGTATCTATTTTGTGCATCTTATTTATCCATAGCTATTTACTGTTACATAGTTTTTATCATTAATTAGAACTGCTGTTAGAGATGTACTCTGCTCCTTTCCTGACTGGATATATTTTTCCAGATGACACTGAGGAGTACCCTACCTATTATGGACCCCAGGATGTTGTGGGTTTAGATTCTGAGACCCTGGCTCAAGAGGGACTTATCCCAACTGAGATAGTTGACCCTGGAGTGTAGCTTTGTAGTATGATAGTATTCTTTTGTACTGGATTTGTCTCCAGCTTATTTGTTACTCTTCAGACTCATTAATGTATTATTTTAAACTCATGAGTTGTATGATGACTATTATATTCTTATCTGATTCGTGCTTATTCTATCTTAGTTCTGTGATTGAGTATTCTATCATTATTGGTGGTTCATTACATTAGATAGACTATCTAGACAGCGTTCTACCGCCGATTCTGCGGCGTAGGCTGGGCGTTGTTTCCGACTAGTATCCTTACACCGGGTACGGGTCATGACACGTTTTTGGTGGTGGCCCATGCAGGTCAAGCTTCACAAGTATGTGATGTCATGGTAGTGCGACAACTTAGTTGTACTACTGCGAGCTTGCAATAGGATATAAGATATAGGCTGAGATACTCTATCACATCTAGGAAAATTCTTTTGATTCAACTATACTCCTTTGACATTGATACTTGATCCCTTAAACTGTCCTTTTCTTGATGTCTTACATCTTGTGCCATATTGATCCTCATTCCGTCTTTTTATGAGACATACTCAGAGATACTTGCGGAGGCACGCAAGGTTGAGCGGGATCTGGGTTTGAAGACCAAGAGAGACCGTGATTCTTTTCTGGGGGCCAACGGCAGTGCAGTATCTGCCAAACGTCCTCATTTCCAGTCCAGACCTTTCCAGCAGCCACAGCAGAACCAGACTCCAGCTAGAGCACCTTTTCACCAGGCACCTCAGCAGTAGAGACAGTTACAGCAATCTCCATGCAACTTCTGTAAGAAGCTCGGCCACATCTGGGAAGTTGCAGGAGGAGGCTAGGAGTTTGTTTGTATTGTGGTACTGAAGAGCATCAATCGAGGGAGTGTCCTCGTCGTGCAGTTCAAGGAGCAGCTCCAGCTCCGAGGACACAGACGGGACCACTTGCAGCACAACCGAGGGGACCGCTTCCGACACAGCAGCATCGTTTTGTCCAGCATCAACAGCAGGGAGGTGCTCGGCAGGGACGAGCGTTTGCTATGACCGTCGAAGAGGAGGAACCCACCGGAGATGTTATCGCAGGTTCTATTCTTCTTGATTCTATTCCAGCTTTAGCTTTGTTTGATAGTGGTGCTTCCCATAGTTTTGTATCTGTTTCTTTTGCTCTGAAGCATGGTTTGGTAGCTGAGTCTTTGCTTAGGACTTGCAAGATCATGACCGGGGGAGGCATTATCCTGGTTAATGATATTTGTAAGGATCGGGAGTTACTCTGGGAGGCCGGGAGTTGAGTGCGTGTCTACTTGTAATGCCACTTCTGAGCTACGATATTGTACTTGGGATGGATTGGTTGAGTAGGCACCGTGCTAGCATAGACTGTAGAGGAGATAGAGTTTTGTTTGGTTCGCCAGGAGAGCCAGAGTTCGAGTTTGCTAGAGGAGCTGCGGAGCAGGGAGAAGGCATTATTTATGGAGCTATGGTGGAAGACAAGGAGTTGCCGCATCCGTTGATAGCAGAATTCTTGGATGTGTTTCCTGAGGAATTGCCAGGATTGCCACCAGATCGAGATGTTGAATTTTCTATAGACTTGGTGCCAGGTGCAGAACCAATTTCGCAGCATGTCTATAGAGTAAACAACAGCGAGCTGGTCGAGTTGAAGAAGCAGGTGGACGAATTGCAGGATAAGGGGTTTATCAGATCGAGTTCTTCACCATGGGGAGCCCCGGTATTGTTTGTACCGAAGAAGGATGGATCGGTGCGTATGTGCATTGATTACAGGGCTTTGAATAATCTCACTATCAAGAATAAGTATCCTTTGCCACGGATTGATAATATGTTTGATCAGTTGAGTGGTGCGAAGGTATTTTCTAAGATAGATTTGAGATCAGGCTACCATCAAGTGAAGGTGAAGCCGGAGGACATACCGAAGACTGCTTTTAGAACTCGGTATGGTCAGTACGAGTTTATGGTGATACCGTTTGGTTTGACTAATGTACCGGCGGTATTTATGAACTTGATGAACAAGGTGTTCCACCAGTACCTTGACAAGTTCGTGGTGGTGTTCATCGACAAAATACTCATATACTCGAGGACACCGGAGGAGCATAAGGAGCATTTGAGGATTGTGTTGGATGTGCTGAGGAAGGAGAAGTTGTATGGGAAGTTGTCCAAATGTGAGTTTTTCTTGGACAAGGTAGAATTCTTGGGGCATGTTGTGACTGGTGATGGTATTTCAGTGGATCCGAAGAAGATTTCAGCAGTGGAATCTTGGAAGACTCTGAGTTCGGTAGCAGAGATCAGGAGTTTCTTGGGATTGGCAGGCTATTACAGGAAGTTTGTGCAAGATTTTTCGAGGATTGCCGAGCCGATGACCAGACTCACAAGGAAGGATGTGGAGTTTGTTTGGAGGGAGGATTGCTAGGTTGCTTTTGAGGAGTTGAAGAAGAGGTTGACGTCTGCTCCTATTTTGACGTTGCCATCAGGGTCCGGAGGTTTCACTATTTATAGTGATGCATCGGGAAAGGGTTTAGGTTGTGTTCTTCAGCAGCATGGGAAAGTGATTGCCTATACATCCAGGCAATTGCGTCCTCATGAAAAGAACTATCCTACCCATAATTTGGAGTTGGCAGCCGTCATCTTCGCTCTGAAGTTGTGGAAACATTATTTGTACGGAGAGCGTGTGAAGACCTTCACAGACCACAAAAGCTTGAAGTACGTTTTCACGCAGAAGGAGTTGAACATGAGGCAGCGTCGGTGGTTGGAACTGATGAAGGATTTTGATATCTCTTTACAATATCATCCTGGGAAAGCCAATGTAGTTGCCGATGCTTTGAGCAGGTATCCGGTAGCTATGTTCTTAACGCAGGATCGATATTTGTTGGAGGACTTGGAGAACTTGGGAATTGTGGTGATTGTTCCTGGGTGTGCTATGCAGATGTGGGGATTGCAGATACACTCAGATTTGATGGACAGGATTAAGGCAGCACAGTATGATGATATATCTTTGAGGAGTATCAGAGCTCAGGTGAGAGCAGGATTGGAGGATGATTTCACTATTGCAGATGATGGATCTTTGAGGCATGGAGTTAGATTATGTGTGCCTAGTAGGGAGTTGCGAGAGGAGGTATTGCAGGAAGCGCATCGCTCTCAGTATTCCATACATCCAAGTGCTAATAAGATGTATCGGGATATGCGAGAGAGTGTGTGGTGGTATGGCATGAAGAGGGAAGTGGCACAGTTTGTATCCAGATGCTTAGTGTGCCAGCAGGTGAAAGCCGAGAGGCAGAGGCCAGGAGGGTTACTTCAGCCATTACCCATTCCAGAGTGGAAGTGGGAACACATTACTATGGATTTTGTGTCCGGACTTCCACGATCTCCAGTAGGAAAAGACGCGATTTGGGTCATTGTTGATAGGTTGACCAAGTCGGCCCACTTTTTGCCTTTCAAGGTGGGTTTGTCTACGGAGAAGCTGGCAGAGATGTATGTGAGGCAGATCGTTAGGATACATGGAGTTTCCGTCAGCATAGTCTCAGATCGAGATAGTCGTTTCACTTCTCATTTCTGGAGGAGTTTGCAGGAGAGTTTGGACACTCAGCTCAAGTTTAGTACTGCATATCATCCCCAAACAGATGGGCAGTCTGAGCGGACTATCCAGACTTTCGAGGATATATTGCGCACTTGTGTACTAGATTTAGGGGGTTCTTGGGAGGACCATCTCCATTTGGTAGAGTTTGCTTACAACAACAGTTACCAGGCCAGTATAGAGATGTCACCTTTTGAAGCTCTATATGGTCGGAGGTGTCGTACTCCTTTGTCTTGGGACGATGTTGGAGAGAGAGTTTTTCTTGGGCCAGAAATGGTTGTGGATGCAGCGGAGAAGGTTCAGTTGATCAGAGACAGACTTCGAGTGGCGCAGGACAGACAACGGCATTGGGCCGATAGCCATCGGAGACCTTGGAGTTCGAGGTATAGTTTAGATTTTGTTTATGATTGTTCTTGTTTGTTATAGATTAAGTTCTTAAGATGGTGTTTTGTTCTAGGTGGGTGGTTTGGTGTTTCTGAGGATTTCTCCGACACGAGGCACGATTCGCTTCGGTGGAGGCGGAAAACTTAGTCCGCGATTCATCGGACCTTTCACTATTCTAGAGAGGGTCGATGCAGTTGCTTATAGACTAGACTTGCCCCCTGCATTGGAGGGAGTGCACAACGTGTTTCATGTGTCGCAATTGAGACGATACGTGGCAGATCCTAGTCATGTATTGGATCACTCAGAGATAGAGGTGGGCCCTACTCTTAGCTATCCAGAGCAGCCAGTTGAGATTCTGGATCGGAGAGAGAATGTGCTGAGGAACCAGACTATTCCTTTGGTGCGCGTCGCATGGAGGCATCACTCTCCGGGGGAGTCTACCTGGGAGAGAGAGGATGACATGCGAGAGCGTTATCCATATTTGTTTGTACCTTAAGGTATGTTATTTTCTAGTTATGTTCTGTTCATTGTTATGTTCTGTTCATTAGTTAGTTGTGATTCTTTAGTTCTGTTCTGTGTTTTTCTGGGGGTAGTTTTCGTCTTTGAATTTCGAGGACGAAATTATTTTAAGGAGGGTAGACTTGTCACTACCACATTTTAGGAAAGAGGGTATTTTAGTAATTTCCTATTTAAATAAATATTGTGCATGGTAAATAATTTTTGTTGTATTATTTAATTGTTGTTGGATGTTATTTAATTATTTTGGACTTATTTTAGTAGACCCAACTAGTTTAGTTTGGACCCATGGACCAACATGAATTAAATAGTTAGACTTGACCAATTTAGAAAGCCCATAGTTAAGGAGATGGATTAAATTAATTAAATGATTAGACTAGAAGCTTCCTTCCTTAATTATTTCTTCATGAGAGGCCCCAAGGGGTACATTGAACATTTTACAATTGCTTGGGAGAGGGGCAAGGCTGGCCTATTAAAAGAGAGGAGAAATTTCTCTCTCCTCTCATTCTTATTCCAAATATAGATCTAGAATTTTCCACTCCCAAATTCCCTCCATTTCCATTCAAATTCATCCCAAATTCTTCCCAATTCACCATTAGAAAGTTGAGAAGCAAGGATCTAGAAGGAGGAAGCAAGGATCTATAAAGAGGAGCAATGATCTACAATTTGGAAGCAAGTTCATCTCAATTGGAGGTTTCATTGGGAATCCATCTCCCAATAGGTATAATTCAGTTTTTTCCATTAAAATAGCTTCTAAATCTGAGATTTAATCATGTAAAATTAACCTATATGTATGTACTACCCATAGGACTTTGTTTTATGTTCATAGGAGACCCATGGAGAAAGTTATGGTACTTTTTGTGTCAATTTTGTTGGAATTCCGAATTTACATTTTGTTATGTGTGTCAATTGATCCTATAGATCAATTGGGCATGTGCTTATGTGTTTGGGGCTTGTGTCATGTCCATATTTGGGTACATGTGGTTCGTATCCTAACTATTTGGTGATACGTATCATTTTGGGGGTTTTCTCCGACACGGGGCTTTGAACATGTCGTATTTTGACACGGACACATAGATCTACTTTTGACACTTTGATTTGTTCATAAATATTATTTGTGACATATTTGTGTCCTTCGGGGTGCAATTGGTTGTGTGTTGGACTCGTGTCACATGCGTATCCTAGATCTAGTGGGATACGGTGTGATACTCTCCAATTTGGTGTGTTTATGTGTAGATCTAATTATTTATACTTTAAATTCTTCATTTATAATTAGTAAATATATATAGATATTATATATTATTTTAGTGTATTTATTATGGTATTTATTGTAGCATAGATC
Organism: Iris macrosiphon; assembly: GCA_036927795.1. Classification (NCBI taxonomy): domain Eukaryota; kingdom Viridiplantae; phylum Streptophyta; class Magnoliopsida; order Asparagales; family Iridaceae; genus Iris; species Iris macrosiphon. The sequence continues at coordinate 336,755,137 of JAYESA010000004.1, read as the reverse complement.
TATAGATATTTCTATGTGTTCTAATGTGGTGTATAAATATATGTATGTAGCTTTCTTGCATGCAATTATATATGTTACTACTTGTTAATAAAATAAATTATACATAAATATTTTATAAAATATATTTATGTGTTTAAATGTGTAATTATATTATTTATAATTATTATATAATTATTTTGTATATTAATGAATGTATTTTTATGTGTGCTTCTAGCCATGTAAAATACATACATTAATATGTGCATGTGTTATGTAACTATTGATATTTAATTGTGTAAGTTTATATGTATATATATATATAAGTATATAGTTATTAAATTGTTTTATATATATATGTATTTTGATTTATATATCTTATATATATATGTGCTTTTGTGAGGTATAATACTAGTAGTAATATATTATATTATTTGTATAAATATTGGTTTGTATATACTTTATATTAGAGTGTATATTATTTATACTTTGTGTGGGTACCAATTGGGATCAAGACCTTGATTCCTAATTGTGTATTTTTATTCTATATTATTTATATAGATTTCTTGTGAGGTTAACCTTGGTTTGACCATGTTTGACTTTAGTTGACTTTAGAGTTGACCATAGTTGACTTTTGACTTAGAATTTATTTATTGACCTAGAAGTTGACTAGTTTGACTTGTTCTCTTTCCGGAACCTTGTATTAATGTGGTATTCTATATCTAGGTCTTCGAGGTACCGAGTCAGACATCTGTGAGACTGTTCTTTGGATTTCAGGCGAGTACATTCTCTGATAGTTTCTCATTTATGATATCCTCTATGTTCGTTGTATCTAGTGTAGATATACATGTTTCTCTTGACACTATGGTTACACGGATTGGTATATCCGGATCTCGTCATGAGATATTATTCCTTGGTATATGGTGTATATAGTGCAAGTATTGTTTCATTGGTTATCTTGTACATGTACAGACACCGATTTTCGGGAGGAGTCGCTCTCTTCTTGGGAAATCTAGTGCCATAGCATACCGTGGTTGGATCTATTATACCAGTCGGGGGTGGGGAGTATTAGTATAGATATGTGATCAAATCCCTATTGAATAAAGTATTGGTAAGCGAATAGTGTTGATCATGCACCGCACGTATGATTAGCCAGGCCGCATTGTATCTTGTCCAAGCCGATCACATGTTAAGCTAGTACTCACACACTTAGTCATTAGTATTATTATTTTATTGGCATATTGTTCATTATTGTATTTCTTTCCAGTATTTCCTTATTTTCTATATATCTCTTGTATCTATTTTGTGCATCTTGTTTATCCATAGCTATTTACTGTTACATAGTTTTTATCATTAATTAGAACTGCTGTTAGAGATGTACTCTGCTCCTTTCCTGACTGGATATATTTTTCCAGATGACACTGAGGAGTACCCTACCTATTATGGACCCCAGGATGTTGTGGGTTTAGATTCTGAGACCCTGGCTCAAGAGGGACTTATCCCAACTGAGACAGTTGACCCTGGAGTGTAGCTTTGTAGTATGATAGTATTCTTTTGTACTGGATTTGTCTCTAGCTTATTTGTTACTCTTCAGACTCATTGATGTATTATTTTAAACTCATGAGTTGTATGATGACTATTATATTCTTATCTGATTCGTGCTTATTCTATCTTAGTTCTGTGATTGAGTATTCTATCATTATTGGTGGTTCATTACATTAGATAGACTATCTAGACAGCGTTCTACCGCCGATTCTGCGGCGTAGGCTGGGCGTTGTTTCCGACTAGTATCCTTACACCGGGTACGGGTCATGACATCTTTAGCTTCTCAAAAGCAATCAGACAATCCTCAATCCAGACGAACTCCACGTCCTTCCTAGTTAGTCTAGTCATCGACTCTGCAATTCTGGAATTTTTTTGAACAAATCTCTGATAATATCCCACCAATCCAAGAAAATTTCTGATCTCCGCCACTGAACTCAGGGTAGACCATGATTCAACTGCTGAAATCTTTTTTGGGTCTACTGAGATTCCGTCTCCTGTAATCACATGCCCGAGGAATTCAATCTTATCAAGGAAGAACTCACACTTCGAAAGCTTGCCATAAAGCTTCCTGAGGGTCTCCAGAACTATCCTCAGGTATTTCTAATGCTCCTCCGATATATTCGAATAAATCAATATATTATCAATGAATACTACCACAAACTGATCCAATTACTGATGAAACACCTTATCCATCACGTTCATGAATACCGCCGGAGCATTGGCCAACCCAAATAGCATCACCAAGAACTCAAACAGCCCATACCGAGTTCTGAAAGCTATCTTCAGAATATCTTCCTTCTTCACTTTCACCTAGTGGTACCTCGATCTCAAGTCTATCTTTGATAATACCTTCGCTCCACTCAACTGATCAAAAAAATTGTCAATCCGTGGCAATAGATATTTGTTCTTGATAGTGAGGTTGTTGAGTGCCCTATAGTCGATACACATGCGTACCGACCCATCCTTCTTCGGTACAAATAATACCGTAGCACCACACGGTGATGAACTGGAGTGGATGAAGCCCTTGTCCTGCAACTCATCCACCTTCTTCTTCAACTCCGCCAGTTCGTTGTTGTTCACACTATAGACATGCTGGGATATCGGCTCTGCGCTTGGCACCAAGTCTATAGATAACTCTACATCTTTGTCCGGTGGCAACTCCGACAACTCCTCCAGAAAGATGTCCATATACTCTGCAATCAATAGATATGGGGCTACTGCTCTTCCACCATAGCTCCACAAAAATCTCATTCGCTCTGCTCTGCTGCTCCTCTGACGAACTCAAACTCTGGCTCTCCTGGCGCCTGAAATAAAACTCTGCCTCCACGATAATCAATATTAGCTTGGTGCCTACTCAACCATCCATCCAAAGTACTATATCATAGCTAGGAAGTAGCATTACGAGTAGACACATGCTCAACTCTTGGCCTCTTAAAGAAACTCTTCGGTCCTTGTAAATATCACTAACCAGGATAATGTCACCCCCGATGGTGATCTTGCAAGTCCTCGCCAATGGTTCAGTCTCGAGGTGATGTTTTAGAGCAAAAGATACAGATACGAAACTATGTGAAGCACCGAAATAAAATAAAGTATGAGCTGAAAAAGAATCAAGATAGAATAAACCTGAAATAACATCACCGACTGGCTCCTCCTCCTCGATGGTCAAGACGAAAGCTCGTCCATGTCGCTGGGCACCTCTCTGCTGTTGTCGGTGCTGTAAACCCCCTGAATTTTCAAAATTTTAAAAACTGAATTTTTCACAATTTTCTGGAATTTTCTGGGAATTTTTTGTAATTTAAAAACAAGATTTTAATTATTAAATGATTTTTAATTGATAATAAATAATATTAAAATATTATAAAAATAATATTTTTGGATGTAAAATGGAAAACTGGACTTAGGGCAATTTTTCTGGAATTTATTGGGCCCCGGACCTATTTTTAAACACCTAAAAATAATTATTAATTATTTAAACTATTTATTTATTTATTAATTATTTATTTTAATATTTAAACCCTGGCCCAAACCGGCCCAGCCCAACCCCAACCGGGCCGGGCCCAGCCCCAACCCGGCCCAGCCGTGGCCTAGCGGGTCGGGCGGGTCAACCAGACCCGCTAGCCCACGCCCGCAACCCGCTCACCCGCTCACCCACGATCCCCCAGCCCCCGCGCGTCCCGGCCGCTCCGCCGCACGTCCCGGCCACGTCTCCGCCCAGGCCGCCCCCGCACGCCCCCACGACCCGACGCCTCGCCGCCTTCTCCGCCACGTCCCCGGCCAACCCCCGCCCGAGCCCCTATATATTCCTCCCCTCCGCCCTCTTCCTCCCCCAAACTCGACCTCCCCTGAACCCTAACTCCGACTCCGACCGCCTCCCCTCGCCGCAGCCACCCGCTCGGCTTCGCCTCCGGCCGCCGCCCTCCTCCGCCAGGCCCGCAGCCCTCTCCTCCTCCCTCCTTCCCCCAGCGGCCACAGCAGGTCCCGCGCCCGGCGCCGCAGCGCCTCCGGCGACCCCCGCCGCCTCCCAGCAAGCCGCCGCCCCCGGCCGAGCTTCCCCCCGCCGTCCCCTGCCTCCCTCCGGCCGCCAGCAGCCGTCGCAGCTCCGGCGAAGTCCCAAACCCTAACCCTAACCCTAGAATCCTTCCCTGTGTCCGACACGAGTCGGACACGTGTCGGACACGAATCGACGCTGGTTTTCGGGTCCCCTTCAGGTGCGTGTATCTTTTTGTTCGTAGCTCCATTTTTGATTCCGCAAATTGCGTTGCGAAGCCTGTATGACCCTCTCGGTGTCCGAACAAACCGTTCGGGGCATCGCGTCCTGTGGTGATCGCACACCGCGATCCAAAAACAGGAAAAAACCAGACCCTGTTTCACCCCGGAACTGGGTTCGCCCCGCCAAACGGGACGACTTGGTCGCGCGCGGTCTTCACAGATACGTGCGCCTCGTCGATACGGACGTGTGGGATTTCGCGAAAGCTGATTCGGGTGTGCGTGCACACCGGAATCAACGCGTATCCGCGGACATCGTCCCGTATCTGTGCTTTCTGCAACGCGCCCTAACTTTGTGTACACACGTCGGATCGAGACGAAACTTGCGCCATCGGACTCGTAGCGATACGCTGGTCCTGTGGGTCAATTTGGTTCAATTCTGAGAACATTGACGAAATCGCGTGTCGTGGGCCCCACAGGCCCCGCTCGACGGGCGATTTTGTGAGCGGCTCATCGGAATCCAATTCTAGAAGTTCCGTTGGGTTCGTATCAGCGTTTTTGACCTGTTGACATTGAGTTTGGTGAATTTGGAGACCGTTGACCCTGACGCATTTTCCGGTGCAAAGCGGGCCCGCATGTGGACCCCGTTTTGATCCGAAACTGCCGTTTCTGCCCTTGTCTCCAAATTGGACCCAAGGACAGGCGTTTCTAGCTGATTGATATTTTCTGGATCTGATGGTGATGTTTGTTTCAGCAACCGGAGTACCGCCTGTAATTCCCGCCGAAGTCAGAATTGCAAACATAGCCGGAACCACAGGCAAGTGTACCTTGCTAAAACTTGCAGCTTTGCTACCTATTTCCTGGACTTAGTTATATATCAGTGGGCAAGTAAAGCTTGCCAAATTCTCAGATAATTCTGGTTAAAGTATTCTACTTGATTGCTTGTAGTTTCATAAGTAACTTGCTTAACTGCTCAACCCAGGACACCTGACACTCTTCATGTGACGGAATTGCCTGAGATATACCTGGTGATTCCATATAGGCTACATTTTTATGTCATTTCCAGTTTACATGCCTAGATTCTAGCCTGACTCATTGCATTAGTTCAAACTTGCGTGACTTGTACCTGATATATTCTGGAACTGTGACGTGAGATTACATGGGGTGGGGAGAGTATTACCATATCAAGGCTGATTATAATGTAAATAATGTTATCTGGAGGTGTCTTAGTCTCTGATACAGAGCTTTGGCACAAGTTCTGGCTCTTCGAGAAAATACTGCTATGGTTTCTTCGACACTGATCCTGTAGTAGTCTCAGCCTGAGTATGACTAAAACTCTCACTTGCATATCACTAGCTGGCTTACATATTTACCCTGCTGTTTATTTTATTGCTGCACTGCATATGTTTGGCTTGTATTTTTCTGTACCTTGTTATGTCCCCTGAGGACCTGGAATGGACTATGTCCCCAGGTATAACCGAGGAGAACTACCCCGAGGTGTACGGTACAGGAGCACTCCTTGGAGCAGAACCCGGAACCGAGGACGAGATAGTTGCAGAAGACTTCTCCTAAGCACCGGCTTCATATTCACAGTATTTTCATTTTAGCATTTTATTTCCTGTCTTTTCCTTAAAATGTAACAGAATAATTCTCGGATTTGTTTCCCGAGACACTTATTTGATATTGCTTATCTATTCCCATTGTATTATTTCTGGCAATTAATCTGTGTTTATTCTGTGGATGAGATTAGTAATACCTGAGACTTGTACTTAGTACTGCTAGACTACAGCTTAAGCATGCCCTGATGGATCCATTAAATTGGGTTGTCCATCGGTGCGTGCTGCTGGCCATTGCTCTCGTGCTCAGTCCCTCGTCATTTTGGGACTGGGGCGTGACATGGTTTTTGTGGTGGCCCATGCAGGTCCACGACTAAATTGTTCGGTTTCAACTCAGGGACCGAACAGGCCTGCAATAAGATAGGATAAATTCTAGGATCTCATCCACTTGCTTGAATCATTTTTGATATCTGTATCGTATTCGAACTAATTTGAACTTGCATCTTGCCTTGATTCCTGTGCGCCTCTTATTGGTTATTTTGGATACCGGAAAATGAACCCACAAGAGTGCAACGAGACTCCCGTCGGAACACCACAAGCTACAGGTGTCACCTACGACGATGAAGTGACACCAGTCGGAGGAATTCCACCAACTCAACAGAGCCAGCAGGCAGGTCAACCTACCTCCCGATTCCGGCGCGATAACATCCCACCTCCGCCGCAGTTCGTCCCACCAATGCCCGTGTTCCCACCAGGACAGCCGATCGACGGGCAGTAAATATTCTAAATGATCTACGCGATGATGCAAGCACAGCAACAAGTCCAACACGAGGCTCAGCATCGCGAAGCTAATTTCTTGAGGGACAGCATTGTGACTGCACTAGAGCAGGCCAACCTACCAGCTCGACGGCCAACTACAGGCTCAATCACTGACTTTCGCCAACTGAAGCCCCGCACTTTTTCTGGAAAAGAGAAGCCCACAGAAGTTCATGAGTGGCTCACCAACATTCGGCATCAACTTGAAGCAGCTGAACTTCCACGGGAACGCTGGATGACTGCCGTCCGAATGCAATTGACGGACAATGCCCATCACTGGTGGCTATCCGAGGAGATGCGACTCGGACCAGACCGAGTCACCTGGGAGGAGTTCTCCAGACTCTTCCAGGAGATGTACATTCCTGCCATCGCTCGATCAGAACTGCGGGACAAATTCAATCGCCTCACTCAGGACTCCATGACGGTAGAAGAGTACAACGCAGAATTCATTCGTCTGAGCCGCTTCGCCCCCACCCTGATCCCGACTGAGGAAGAGAAGGCCGAGAAATTCTTCGACGGACTGAACATTGAGCTGCAGAAACTAATTGGGTCCGTCGCACCAACATCATACTCGGACGTCCTTGCTGCGGCTCGACGCATAGAGCGCGTCACCAAGAGAGAGACCAGACTGAAGCGGTCGTCCCCATCCGCACCAACCAAAGCAGCACAAGAAGAATCTGCAAAGAGACCGCACCAACAGCAGAAAGCATGTACACCACCAGTGGTAGTCCTCCTTACTTGTCATTACTGTGGCAAAGCAGGCCATATCGCCAAGGAATGCCGACGCAGACTAGGATTGTGTTTGGCATGCGGATCCCGTCAGCATTCGGTAAGGGATTGCACTCAACGTGGAGAAGGAACACCAAGGGCGAACCAGCAAACTCCACCAGCACCTCGAGCAGCACCCTACCAGCAAGCTCAGCAGCAGCAGAGGAATCTACCTCAAGGACGAGGGCAAGCTTACGCGATGACTGTGCAGGAAGCCGATGCGAGTAAGTGATTTGTAGTTATCCATTTTAGTCTTGTTGTAGTTTGTGCCCGCTGGTTCGTGACCTCAGCCCCAACCTAGTAAAATGCAACTTGTTAATAACAACCTGGTTTTCATAAAAGTTATAGTTTTAACTAGATTTTCCTGGAAAGTGTAAACTTTCAATTTTTAGGAAAACGGTACTTCCCTAAGTATCTTGTGATGTGTTTTCAAACGATGTTTGCGATCGCGTCATCTCTGTTGACCGGTTATTCTTTGATTGCGAGGACGCAATCCTCTTAAGGGGGGTAGATTGTAAACCCCCTGAATTTTCAAAATTTTAAAAACTGGATTTTTCACAATTTTCTGGAATTTTCTGAGAATTTTCTGTAATTTAAAAATAGGGTTTTAATTATTAAATGATTTTAATTGATAATAAATAATATTAAAATATTATGAAAATAATATTTTTGGATGTAAAATGGAAAACTGGACTTAGGACAATTTTTCTGGAATTTATTGGGCCCCGGACCTATTTTTAAACACCTAAAAATAATTATTAATTATTTAAACTATTTATTTATTTATTAATTATTTATTTTAATATTTAAACCCTGGCCCAAACCGGCCCAGCCCAACCCCAACCGGGCCGGGCCCAGCCCCAACCCGGCCCAGCCGTGGCCTAGCGGGTCGGGCGGGTCAACCAGACCCGCTAGCCCACGCCCGCAACCCGCTCACCCACTCACCCACGATCCCCCAGCCCCCGCGCGTCCCGGCCGCTCCGCCGCACGTCCCAGCCACGTCTCCGCCCAGGCCGCCCCCGCACGCCCCCACGACCCGACGCCTCGCCGCCTTCTCCGCCACGTCCCCGGCCAACCCCCGCCCGAGCCCCTATATATTCCTCCCCTCCGCACTCTTCCTCCCCCAAACCCGACCTCCCCTGAACCCTAACTCCGACTCCGACCGCCTCCCCTCGCCGCAGCCACCCGCTCGGCTTCGCCTCCGGCCGCCGCCCTCCTCCGCCAGGCCCGCAGCCCTCTCCTCCTCCCTCCTTCCCCCAGCGGCCACAGCAGCTCCCGCGCCCGGCGCCGCAGCGCCTCCGGCGACCCCCGCCGCCTCCCAGCGAGCCGCCGCCCCCGGCCGAGCTTCCCCCCGCCGTCCCCTGCCTCCCTCCGGCCGCCAGCAGCCGTCGCAGCTCCGGCGAAGTCCCAAACCCTAACCCTAACCCTAGAATCCTTCCCTGTGTCCGACACGAGTCGGACACGTGTCGGACACGAATCGACGCTGGTTTTCGGGTCCCCTTCAGGTGCGTGTATCTTTTTGTTCGTAGCTCCGTTTTTGATTCCGCAAATTGCGTTGCGAAGCCTGTATGACCCTCTCGGTGTCCGGACAAACCGTTCGGGGCATCGCGTCCTGTGGTGATCGTACACCGCGATCCAAAAATAGGAAAAAACCAGACCCTGTTTCACCCCGGAACTGGGTTCGCCCCGCCAAACGGGACGACTTGGTCGCGCACGGTCTTCACAGATACGTGCGCCTCATCGATACGGACGTGTGAGATTTCGCGGAAGCTGATTCGGGTGTGCGTGCACACCGGAATCAACGCGTATCCGCGGACATCGTTCCGTATCCGTGCTTTCTGCAACGCGCCCTAACTTTGTGTACACACGTCGTATCGAGACGAAACTTGTGCCATCGGACTCGTAGCGATACGCTGGTCCTGTGGGTCAAGTTTGGTTCGATTCTGAGAACGTTGACGAAATCGCGTGTCGTGGGCCCCACAGGCCCCGCTCGACGGGCGATTTTGTGATCGGCTCATCGAAATCCAATTCTGGAAGTTCCGTTGGGTTCGTATCAGCATTTCTGACCTGTTGACACTGAGTTTGGTGAATTTGGAGACCGTTGACCCTGACACGTTTTCCGGTGCAAAGCGGGCCCGCATGTGGACCCCGTTTTGACCCGAAACTGCCGTTTCTGCTTTTGTCTCCAAATTGGACCCAAGGATAGGCGTTTCTAGCTGATTAATATTTTCTGGATCTGATGGTGATATTTGTTTCAGCAACCGGAGTACCGCCTGCAATTTCTGCCGAAGTCAGAACTGCAAACATAGCCGGAACCACAGGCAAGTGTACCTTGCTAAAACTTGCAGCTTTGCTACCTATTTCCTGGACTTAGTTATATATCAGTGGGCAAGTAAAGCTTGCCAAATTCTTAGATAATTCTGGTTAAAGTATTCTACTTGATTGCTTGTAGTTTCATAAGTAACTTGCTTAACTGCTCAACCCAGGACACCTGACACTCTTTATGTGACGGAATTGCCTGAGATATACCTGGTGATTCCATATAGGCTACATTTTTATGTCATTTCCAGTGTACATGCTTAGATTCTAGCCTGACTCATTGCATTAGTTCAAACTTGCGTGACTTGTACCTGATATATTCTGGAACTGTGACGTGAGATTACATGGGGTGGGGAGAGTATTACCATATCAAGGCTGATTATAATATAAATAATGTTATCTGGAGGTGTCTTAGTCTCTGATACAGAGCTTTGGCACAAGTTCTGGCTCTTCGAGAAAATACTGCTATGGTTTCTTCGACACTGATCCTGTAGTAGTCTCAGCCTGAGTATGACTAAAACTCTCACTTGCATATCACTAGCTGGTTTACATATTTACCCTGCTGTTTATTTTATTGCTGCACTGCATATATTTGGCTTGTATTTTTCTGTACCTTGTTATGTCCCCTGAGGACCTGGAATGGACTATGTCCCCAGGTATAACCGAGGAGAACTACCGCGAGGTGTACGGTACAGGAGCACTCCTTGGAGCAGAACCCGGAACCGAGGACGAGATAGTTGCAGAAGACTTCTCCTAAGCACCGGCTTCATATTCACAGTATTTTCATTTTAGCATTTTATTTCCTGTCTTTTCCTTAAAATGTAACAGAATAATTCTCGGATTTGTTTCCCGAGACACTTATTTGATATTGCTTATCTATTCCCATTGCATTATTTCTGGCAATTAATCTGTGTTTATTCTGTGGATGAGATTAGTAATACCTGAGACTTGTACTTAGTACTGCTAGACTACAGCTTAAGCATGCCCTGATGGATCCATTAAATTGGGTTGTCCAACGGTGCGTGCTGCTGGCCATTGCTCTCGTGCTCAGTCCCTCGTCATTTTGGGACTGGGGCGTGACAGGTGCTGAGCGAACTACTGCTGTTATGGTGGTAGAGGAGGTCCTCTCTGCTGTCTCGCTGGTGGTCTCGCCGGTGCTCTTTGTGCCTGGGTTCCGCCCTGAGCTGGACGAGATAGAGCTTTAGAACAAGCCATCAACTGATGGTCTCCTGATCCGCAGAATAAGCACTGGCCCAATCTCATCCTAGACACATCCTATCCTTGTCCTTGCTTCTTACAGAATGGGCAAGGAATAGCTGGCCTCTGGTTTTGGTGCGTCTGCTGTATTGGCGCTCTAGCTGGTCCCTGATACTGCTGCCTCGGCTAATGGAAGTGCCTCTGATGTTGCAGCTAAAAGTGCGTCCGCTTCATTGGACTCGTGTTTGTACTGGATTCTCTTATGTCCCTTGGCCTCTTAGAGCCAAGCTCTAGATTATCCTCTGCCCGCTGTGTCTGTCTCAGAATCTTCTCAAAAGTGGCAGTGGGGTCTCCATTCGTATGTGATTTGATCTCCTTGTTCAGGCCCTTCCTGAAATTCTTGGCCCTTCCTTTGGGGTTCTACCCCTCCATAAAGTGGCCTAATCTGTAATACTCTGCCGCATACTCATCCACTGTTATACCTTCCTGAACGAGGTACTGAAACTGGCTCTCTAGAGATATCAGAGCCACATCTAGAAAGAACTTTTCCTTGAAAAGGTCCTTGAAAGCTTACCAAGTAAGTCCCGGTGCTGAGATCCTAGGGTTCGTCCTGAACCAAGTCAGTGAGATATCAAACATCATACTCCCTGCGGCTTCTACCTGTAACCTCTCTGGAATCTACGCCAGTCGCAGGTTTCGCTCAATATCTTCTATCCAATCATCTGCATAAATAATCCCTTAAGTGCCTTTAAAGTCCTTCAGCCCCATCCTCTTAAAATTTATGATAGTCCCCGGCCTCGGCTGTTGCAGGGTGAACTGAGGTGGTACCGTGTGTGGCTGGACTAAGGTGACTCTCTCGACTGCGACAAGCGCAATCTGGTAAGAATTCTCAATGCCCTACCTCATAACCTCTGATTGACGCTGGTGCACCTCCATTATCTGCTGAAAGAATACAAACATCTGTGTCTGATCGATTGCAGATGGTGGGGGTGGAAGATCCTCTGAAACTGTCGGTGTTGCCCTCTATACAGGAGGTGGAGCACCTCCGAAAGCTGCTATGGAAATGCCCACCTGGATCAGTGAAGCAGACCTTTGGAATATAGCTGCTGGAACAGCATCTGCTGGTGCTACCCTCATAGGGTATATTACTATATGTGTGTGTGTATGTTACTATGTGGTATTTTATACAATTTACAATGTATAAGTGTATGTATAGTTATATATAGTTTTATATGTTTATTGTATAAATATATATTATGGGTTATATATATGTATTTAAATATATATTGTATATATATAAATATATATGGTGGGTTATATATATGTATTTATATATGTATATATATATATGGTAATTAATATATATATAAATATGTTCATAATTGGTATTTGTATTATAGTATACTATATATGTATATATTTAGTTGTAGCATATAAATTTATTAGAATAGTTAGTATATTTTAGTTATCAATTATTATGAGTATCTTTTATATATTATATATTTGTAGGTATGTATGTACGTATATATGTATTAATAGTTAGTGTGTAGTTGGTAGTTAGTATTATTCTATTAGTACATACTAGAGTTATATTAGATTGATATATGTAATTATTGATGGGTAGTTAGTATATATATGAGATTTTGACAATTACCTTGAGATATCAAGGTAAGTATCAAGATATACCAAGGTATGAGTAGTAGGTATTGGCATAAGTAATAGGATAGTTGTAAACTAATTATGGGTTGGTATTAAGGTGACTAATATAAGGTATATAATATTATATAAATATTAAATACATAGTAGTTTATAATTTTTGTTGGGTTGTTAGTATAAATAAGGTTTTGAATTTACCTTGAGATGCCAAGGTAAGTATCAAGGTATTGGAGGATAATCAAGGTATTGGGTTTTGATATCAAGATAGAGGTTTAGTATTGCGATACCAAGTTGGTTCGAAACCAAGGTATCCATTTAGCATTTGTAATTAGGATTTTATATATATAATATTGTTTGATATGTACATATGTGTTATATTTATCTCTTGTTTGCGTATCCTGAGATACGGTATCTTAGTATCCTAAGATGTAGCTTGTGTGGCCTAGATTCATAGTGTGTGAGCCTAATATCTTTGAGTTAGACTCATGCAACCTAGAAATAGGTAGTTGACCATAATTTGACTATAGTCGACCATAGTTGACTTAGAGTTGACCTAGTTTGACTTTTGACTTAGAAATGAATTTATGACCTAGAAAGTTGACTAGTTTAATTTATTTCTCTTCCCAAAAACTTGTATTAATGCAATATTTCATATATAGGTCTGTGACACCAGTTCGGACATCATTATTTATCATTTGCTCTGGACCACAGGCGAGTACATTCTCTGATAGTTTTTATTATTTGATTACCACTATAATTCAAGTATTTAGAAATATTACTTATGATTCTTGACACGATGGTACACGGATTGGTATTGTTATTGGATCGTTAGTCATGGGATGTTACCTTGATTATGGAGATGGTATCAGATACTGTCCTTGTTGGTATTGGATAACATTGAATATTGTAGATTAAACATTGGATACATTGGCTAGTGACGTGTCATGATTCGATCCATCATATCAGTCGGGGCGGGAGAAATACCAATTAAATATGTGATCAAGAAACTATCGGCTAGTAGTGTAATCATTGGCTACTAACTAACCATGCAATTCACGTATGGTTGAGTTAGCTCCTTAGTGTAATCATTAAATCTCCCAGGCCGATCACATATTTAGTTAGTATCTCAAATCACATAGTTATTATAGATTCCATTATTCAGTTCATTGATTACCTTGTTCTATTCTGACATTATAGTTTATTCCTTTATTCTTGTACGCATTGATTATATTCTGTTGTTAGTATTGACTATTCTCTCATTGTTCTTGATTATTAGTTATATCCTCATCGTAGATAGCATCTTCTATTCTACTGCTTTATAGTTTTTGTCAATTAATTGAAACTGCTATTGGGTTGTACTTCGCTCCATTCCTGACTGAAAAACATTTTTCAGAGGATCCGGGAGATTGGTGTCCGACATACTACGGACCTCAGCCTATTGATGGTGCAGACTTGGATCCACTAGTTCTGGGGTGACTGTCGAGAGATTTAGCCGGATTCACTAGTTAGCATAGTTAGTTCTCTTTAGCATTTTGGTACCGGATTTGTTTCCGGCATATATTTGTGTTTGGATATTATTTCTATTTGTTGTTGTTATATTTTTAACTGCTTAGTTATGTTAGACTTCTGTGATATCTTCTCGTGCCATAGAAATGTGATTGAGTATTGTGTTGAATTAAGTTGATTACTCTCTTCTTGGAGTTGAGATATTATTGGAGGATTATACATTTTGTGAGATAATTAGATAGTATAGTTGACCAAGACAGCGTTCTACCGCCGATGCTGCGGCGTAGGCTGGGCGTTGTTTCCGACTTGCATCCCTACACTGGGTGCGAGTCGTGACACATTTTTAGTGGTGGCCCATGCAGGTTAGGCTTCGCAATATTGTGATGTCGTGGTAGTGCGATGACTTAGTTGTACTACTGCGAGCCTGCGATAGGATATAGGACATAGGATACTAGGAAGAGAGAGGGATACTCAATCACAACTAGGAATTTCAATCTGAATTGAATCGCTAATTTTGATTCCTTCTGAATACTTTTGTCCTTCCTTGATGATATCTTATCTTGTGTCGAATTAATCTCCTTTGTTTCGATCTGTCTTTAGGATGCCGCCGAAGACTAGATCCCATCGATAGGGAGCAGTTTCTACGAGGTCTGCCACCTCTCAATCTTCCACTCAGGCAGTAGGGTTTGTACCTCCTATGACATCAGTTCATGTAGGAGTCTCGGCTGCCTTCGGGGGTTCTCTTCCACCTATTCCGAGGACTACTCCAGTTGCTTCGGAGGGACTTCCACCACCTCCATTTTCAGGAGATACCGCGTCGATGGTTGCATTATTTAGAGAGATGATGGAATTCCAGCACAGGCAGTCAGATATGATGCGGCAGAGTATGGAAAACGTCCATGAGATAGCTATAACAGCAGTTCAGAAAGAGGCTCCTCCACAGCCACAGGATATTCAGATCAAGCCAGGCAACATTCAAAATTTTAAGAAGCTTGAGCCTCGAGTTTTCAAGGGTACAGAAGTTATAGTCTATGCTGACGATTGGCTTGAAGATATCGAGCGACTCATGAAGGTGTCCCGTCTTGCGGAGGATCTGAAGGTTGAGGCGGTAGGACTTCAACTATTCGACGTTGCCCGTACTTGGTTCAGGAATGAGCCAATTCTTACTGATGCGGGGCAATCTTGGGAGATATTCAAGGATCTCTTTAAGAAGAAGTTCTTTGCTCGGACGGACAGATTGGAATTAGAAAGGCAATTTGAGAGCCTTACACAAGGAAGCATGTCCGTAGAGGAGTATGCCGCAGAGTTCGGGAGGCTGAGCCGATTTGCGGAGTACTTGGTGAGAGAGCCAGAAGTTCGGGCTATCCGTTTCCGCGAGGGTCTGAATTGGGAAGTCAAGATTCTCATTCCGTCTTTCTACGAGACGTATTCTGAGATACTTTCGGAGGCACGCAAGGTCGAGCGGGAGTGGAACTTGAAGCCGAAGAGGGACCGTGATATGTTTGGGGGTGACAGTAGTAGTGCGGGACCGACAAAGAGGCTGCGGTTCCAGCAACAGCAATTTCCAATACAATTTGGAGCCTATCAGCAACAATATCAGATGTCAGAACCAATTGTTGCTCCAGTACAAGCTCTAGTACAGCAGATACCATAGCAACCTCAGAGACAAGTGCAACAGGCTCCTCAATGCACCTATTGCAAGCAGACTGTGCACACTTGGGAGATGTGTCGGAAAAGACTTGGAGCATGCTTACATTGTGGATCGACGGAGCATATGGTGAAGGATTGTCTCTGGATAATTCAACGTCCAGGCCAGGATGCAGATCGAGGCCAGAGAAGTGGAGTTAGGCCACCTGTAGCACCACAGATTGCTCATCACCCGCAGAGGGAGCTACCTCGGCTGGGCGGAGCATTTGCGATGACGGTCGAGGAGACCAATACTACAGGTGATGGGTTAGAGAGTCTGTTCTTTCTTTCTGTTCCTTTCATCTATTTTGATTGATTGCTTCTTTAGTACCTTTTGGATGCTTGTGTTATATAGTTAGTGTAGCTATAGAATACCCTGACAGAGACAACAGTAATAAGACAGAAGACAGGTGGAGACCATGACCATGCATGTTATTCTTTGCATAGGACTGTTCTTAGTGAAATAAGACCTTATTAGACTATGATTGCTGAGGGTTTGACCTAGAAGGAGTACGATCACCTTTAAATTTCGAGGACGAAATTATTTTAAGGGGGATAGACTTGTCACTACCGTATTTTCTAGAAAAGGATATTTTGGTCATTTTATAATTAATTAAATATTGTGCATGTTAAATATTTATTTATTATATTATTTATTTATTATTAGCATGATAGATTTATTTTTTTGGAATTGTGTTAGTGGACCTAACTAATTTAGTTTAGACTCATGGACCAACATGTTTTAATTGTTAGAATTGAGCCCAACTAGAAAGCCCATTAATTAGGAGGAGGATTAAATTAATTAAACCATTAGACTAGAAGCTTCCCTCCTTAATTAATTTCTTCATGAGAGGTCATAAGGGGTATTTTAGACTTTACATAGTAGCTTGAGGGAGGGGGCAAGTGAGGCCTATATAAAGGGGATGAAAACTTTCTCTCTCTTCATTTTTCATTCCAAATCTAGATCTAGAATTTCTCTCAACCAAATTTTATCAAATCCCTACCAAATTTCCACCTAATTACTTCCTAAATCACCATTGGAGACTAGAAGAGCAAGGATCTAGAAGGAGGAAGCAAGGATCTACAAAGAGGAGCAAGGATCTACAAGTTGGAGGCCAATTTCACCAATTTTGGAGGTTTCATTGGGAATCCATCTCCCAATAGGTATAATTCAGTTTTTCCTCTTAAAATAGCTTCTAAATCTGAGATTTAATCATGAATAATCAACCCATATGTATGTACTATCCATAGGATTTGGTTTTGTATTCATAGGAGACCTATGGAGAAAGTTATGGTACTTTTTGTGTCAATTTTGGGGAAATTCCGAAAATAACTTTTGTTGTGTGTGTCAATTGATCCTATAGATCAATTTGGCATATGTTTATGTGTTTGGGGCTAGTGTCGTGTCCATAATTGGGTACATGTAGGTCGTATCCCAACAATTTGGTGATACGTGTTATTTTGGAGGATTTTCCTCCGACACGGGACTTTGTACATGTCGTATTTTGACACGGACACATAGATCTATATTTGACACTTTGTTTTGTTCATAAATATTATATGTGATTTGTTTGTATCCTTCGGGATAAAATTGGATGTGTGGTGGACTCGTGTCGCATGCGTATCCTAGATCTAGTGGGATACGGTGTGATACGCTCCAATTATTATGTGTTTATGTGTAGATCTAATTAATTGTGCTTTAATTCTTGAATTATAATTGTGTATGTATCTATATATATTATATATGTATTATGTATATTTATTATAGTGTTTATTGTATCATAGATCTATGTATTATATATGTATTAATAGAATATATATTATGTAGCTTTCTTCTACATGCATTAATATATATGTTATAATATATGTTAGGGATGTAAATATATGTATATATTTTATATAATATATGTGTATGTTTAATTAAGTAATTAGATTATTTATATATGATTATTTATATATATATATATATATATATATATATGTATGTAGATATATATTTATAAGTGGTAGCATATGTATATATAATATAGTAGATATATTTATATGTGGTTATATATATAGTTATATTATATATTGTTATGTATTTATATTATTATATGATTATATATATGTATACATATATGTATAGTTATATATACATATTACTATATGTGTGTGTGTATGTTACTATGTGGTATTTTATACAATTTACTATGTATAAGTGTATGTATAGTTATATATAGTTTTATATGTTTATTGTATAAATATATATTATGGGTTATATATATGTATTTAAATATATATTGTATAAATATATAAATATATATGGTGGGTTATATATATGTATTTATATATGTATATATATATATGGTAATTAATATATATATAAATATGTTCATAATTGGTATTTGTATTATAGTATACTATATATGTATATATTTAGTTGTAGCATATAAATTTATTAGAATAGTTAGTATATTTTAGTTATCAATTATTATGAGTATCTTTTATATATTATATATTTGTAGGTATGTATGTACGTATATATGTATTAATAGTTAGTGTGTAGTTGGTAGTTAGTATTATCCTATTAGTACATACTAGAGTTATATTAGATTGATATATGTAATTATTGATGGGTAGTTAGTATATATATGATATTTTGACAATTACCTTGAGATATCAAGGTAAGTATCAAGATATACCAAGGTATGAGTAGTAGGTATTGGCATAAGTAATAGGATAGTTGTAAACTAATTATGGGTTGGTATTAAGATGACTAATATAAGGTATATAATATTATATAAATATTAAATACATAGTAGTTTATAATTATTGTTGGGTTGTTAGTATAAATAAGGTTTTGAATTTACCTTGAGATGCCAAGGTAAGTATCAAGGTATTGGAGGATAATCAAGGTATTGGGTTTTGATATCAAGATAGAGGTTTAGTATTGCGATACCAAGTTGGTTCGAAACCAAGGTATCCATTTAGCATTTGTAATTAGGATTTTATATATATAATATTGTTTGATATATACATATGTGTTATATTTATCTCTTGTTTGCGTATCCTGAGATACGGTATCTTAGTATCCTAAGATGTAGCTTGTGTGGCCTAGATTCATAGTGTGTGAGCCTAATATCTTTGAGTTAGACTCATGCAACCTAGAAATAGGTAGTTGACCATAATTTGACTATAGTTGACCATAGTTGACTTAGAGTTGACCTAGTTTGACTTTTGACTTAGAAATAAATTTTTGACCTAGAAAGTTGACTAGTTTAATTTATTTCTCTTCCCAAAAACTTGTATTAATGCAATATTTCATATATAGGTCTGTGACACCAGTTCGGACATCATTTTTTATCATTTGCTCTGGACCACAGGCGAGTACATTCTCTGATAGTTTTTATTATTTGATTACCACTATAATTCAAGTATTTAGAAATGTTACTTATAATTCTTGACACGATGGTACACGGATTGGTATTGTTATTGGATCGTTAGTCATGGGATGTTACCTTGATTATGGAGATGGTATCAGATACTGTCCTTGTTGGTATTGGATGTAAACTCTCTCACCCAAAATAGGTATTTTGTGTATATTTTATATTATTATATTTATTATATATGTTGAATTTATTTAGAATATGCTCTTAGTTAATTAGAAAATAAATTTTTTGATATATTTACTTATATAAATATTCATTTAGAATTATTTTAGGTTATTTTAGATTTTTGGAGTTTTTTCTAGAATTTTTGGTAATTAAAACTTAGAAAACATAAATTTCTAGGACTTCTATGACCATACTTGCATGTCGTTCCTACCAAATATTTATTTTAATTTAAAATATTTAATTTTTTTTTTTTTGTAATTTATTTAGAATTTTAAGAAATTTATTTAGATTTTAAAATTATTTAGGATTTATTTGGATATATATAGTCTTAATATTAGATAGATACTAATTTAGTGTTAATAGATATTAATAAGATTTTATAAATTATTTGTATTATCTTTAATTATATTTAATATTATAAATTATTGAGATAAATTCAAACTCTATTTTAAATTAATTCAAATCCTGAACCTACTAGGAAATCAACTTCATGCATATCCTATTCTTATTTAAATTCATTATAATCCTATCCAAATTAACCAATCCTAGTCGTATTTAATTAAGTAGTGTCCACCATTATAAATATCTCATCCTTCATATTTTTCTTCCCCAAATTTCTCTCTTTTTCGTCCAAAAATAGTCAAAATTTGTCATAAATTCAGCCTCATTTTCTACTAGTTATGACGAATTAAAAAGACGATATCTCCTAGCTCCGGACTCCAAACATGCTCTAATTTTTTTTGTTAGAACGATAATGAGGTTAGCTTTCTGTTAATATAAAATGTTTTTTCTAAATTATTAGTATTAAATTCTGTAAAATTCGTAGAGCACAGCATGTCCAAAAATAGACGTGTTTCGATGTTTTCGCGATTCCGGGAGAACCAGGAATCAAAATCATAAACTGTTTAAAGTTTCTGAAAGCTAATGTCGAGATCATTGACATATATTTTTTCCAGAATTATTATAAAGTATTTACATACTGTTAATTCTGTAGAACTTCTAGGTTAGAATTTAACCATCAGTGCACAATACAAAATTTATATGTGCCATAATCCCAAAAAAATTTGAATTCAGACGAGCCATAAATTCTAGTATATTTTTTATCCTGAAATCTACAGGAAATCATGCATGAAAGTCGAGTTTGTATCGGTTGACTTTTTGGTCAACAGATCGCCTCGATTTGCGTGCCATGAGTCTCGAGTTGATAAAATTCAGTTTCTTTGGACAAAATTTAGGAATTAACATAAAAATCAGAATAATAAGATTAAAATAGGATTTTAGAGTAATTATTTCAGAATTAACTAAATTAAAATAAATTAATGGTTATATTATTATATAGTTATATGAATATATATGTAAGTAAATGCTAATTGATAATTATGACTAAATATTCAGACTGTATGACCCTAGGACATCGTGGACTATCCCATACTTACCTTGACCATGTTGACCCTAAGAACTTGTGAATTTGTCTGCCTTGCGTACACTAACGTACTGGCATAGACACCTGTCAGTTGACTGACTGATTTCGTACAGTACTTGAAGACGCGACACCCGCGTAATTCAATGCGTAATTGACCGTGTTAGATGACTAGTGTTACCCCTAGTATACCTCCTGATTCCAGTGTAAATGTGGTTGAGTATGTGCTAGTGTAATGACTAAAGATTCTATTATATTATATTTATGTGTACATAGGATATTTGATTGTTCTGTGCGATTTCTGGAGCAGGTTATTGGTACACTGCAGCTTCCTTGCCAGGCAAGTATACCTTGCCATTGTACTGTTATTTATATTTCATATGTTGCATGCATCTTTATTTTCTGTCTTTAGTTCATATATTTTAACTGTTATATAAAATACGCGCGACGGTGACGTCGCGATATGTTTTTATTTATATATTGCATTGACCTTGTTTATGAGACTACCCCATTATCATGTAGCATCATTAAGTTTCATTTGACTGTGACACATATTTTTACACGAGTTGTGAGTCTCATATAGATCACGGACGCACGTATTGACTGATCATCGGTACGTGTGGGACGTGCGTTAGGAATAACTGCTGTTAGAAACTTTGCATGCTAGAAGACTTAGCAGTTATTAGAGGTCTATGGACATAGTCTATTGTAGTACGGTGGTCCCATCCTTGTCCTTGTTTGGTTGCAGGATTGGGCTAGGGTAATAAGGATAGGCTATGGACCAAATCGTGTCATGGATTTGACATGCTTAGAGCATTGGGTGGGGAGAACAACAAGTAAGGCATTTGGGCTCCTTTGTACTTTTCTTGTGTAACCCGTACGCTCCGCCGGAGATACGCGGTCATGATAACCCCTATATATTATCATGGCGGGCCTCCGGTGTTCGAAAGACGTCGTGCCTTTGTAGGCCCCTGGATCTCCAAGAGAACTATGCCAATCCCATTTATGGCCAGATAGCCCACTTGTTAGAAAGTTATTCTTAACTGCATTCACTTTAGACGGTTAGGCGACCCATTGGATATTTATTTCAGTACTTTATTGGCATGTGTTTAAGTATACTTGTTATGTCCCTCTGAGGACCTGGTCCGCTGCCAGGTGTACCTGTTCTTGAGTATTTGCAAGAGCGCAGATTTGGAAGGATATAGATGCTTCGTGGATGTCTTCCCTTCGAGCCGTGATTGGTAGCGGGTACTTATATTGTTTGAGTGAGTTGTACTTATATTGTATTTACTTTTCCTATTTGAGTTGGTAGTGGATTTGTTTCCATCCAACTATCATCCTTAGATACTACTTATTGAGATCTAGTTTCAGAGATACTGGTTATTTATTTCTATATGATTTTGGTGGATGAGATTTAGATTATACCCTGTGACTTGTATTATATTTTATACCACTTGTGGATTTTATATTCATATTACAGCGTACGTATGGATTTGGTTTCCATATATTGGAGTTGCCATATCCATGCGGCTGGCATGCTTACGTGTCCTAGTCCTACGTATTTTTGGGACTGGGGCGTGACATGTTTTTGTGGTGGCCCATGCAGGTCAAGAGCATATTGTCTCGGTTACGTTATTGTACCGAACAAGCCTGCACCTAGGACTAGAGTATAGGATCTCATCCACAATTGACTATGATTCATCTTCCTCCTATCTGTTCTATTTGAATAATTGCATCCTGCTTGATTCATGTACTTCCCTAATAATTCTTTGAGTATAGCCTTCTGCTAGAATATAGGAACCCCTGTTATTAGGATGATAATTAGAGTAGCACACCTATTAAGAATACAACGAGGATATAGACACACCACTAAGTTTAGAATATCTAGTGAACCCTAGAACTCCTCATCTTTAGATTGGTATACCATTACCCCTTGATGTATTAAGAAGACTTGAGTAGTATAGACACTACTAGAGATAGTTAAAAGTTTTACCATAATGTTTGACCCTAGTATTGAGGAACCAATGGAGAACCAATATTGAACATTAGGACTGAACCTAACCTTCATAACTGGATAGTATTAGAGAACTATAAAACTTATGTCATTGTCTTATTATTAGTAGACAAGTACCCTAGAAAGCCAAGAGCAATGCATAGAATATTTTCTTAATCATACCTCAAACATAGTAGCTAGCGTACCACTTCCCTTTAGAAACCATGATGCTATCTATAGGCCCTATTTTAAATTTTACATCTTGTTTCTCTGAAACCCTAGCGCTCACCACTCGCGCGACGACTAAATTATGATCTTCTTTTCTCCATCTTTCAATTCATGCCAATCTGACGCTTCTGATTTTAGACCAAGCAATTGTATTCTATGATAGGATATATGGTTTGCTAAAGTGATAGTTGTAATCTTGAATTTTGAATTTTGAATTGTGCGCCTTGTAGTTAGAACCTGATAGTTAAATTGTTCAATTAGATTATGATTATTACCCCTAGTTGTAGACCACGTAATTTGTACCCTCACCCCGATACACGTTAGACCCCTCCCCTTTAACGGCCAGTAACTCTTCTATTCTTACCACTGACACTTGCTTGTAAGTGCTATGACTAAGACTTAGGATGACCATTACCTACATAAAAAGGATACCCTAATCAATACCAAGATTTTTTCTCATATACCCTAATAAAGAGTTTCTGTTTTATTTACATGTGCAAGATTATTTTGTAGGACCCTCTTAAGACTGTCACAGTATTAGTTTAATTATTATAAGTTGGGTAGTATGCCTCACAACCTAGTATCACATAGTCCACTTGACCCATCGAGGTAGTGTAACTAAATGACATTAATTTTATGCTAGCACTAGACGATAGTGTTTATTCAGACGGTAGAATTTAGAGGCCCATGCCCTATTTGGTTTACTAGCAACTTAGACAAGGAGGTTGTATGATAACCGTAGAGATTGTAGAATCTTTGTTATTATTGCTTATTCTGTTTTGTTTTTTTTGTAAACCTGAATTAATTTGTACCTCCTTTCATCATCATCTAGCGTACTTATATTGCTGTACTACCTTGACTTATGCTGCTATTTTATAGCCTAGTTTTTGCAAGCTTATTCCTCATCAAGCTTGTTCATGACATATGTATTAATGGGTCGACACACTAATACATTTCAGAATCAGTGTGTTAAGGTCTGGCCAACCTTAGTGCGCTTGATTCGCCCTTCGTAACGCTACTTTACGTGGATTGAGATATGTAGTGATTAGTAGACGAATATACTTGCCCTGGACATGTCTGACATATCGTGTCGGTTACATAACTGTACTAATACGAGCATGCGAACAAAGGATTACCAGAATAGGATTTCAATCCACAACTGCTTGACGATTCTCATTTGAATTCTTTAAACGCCTTGATCCCGATACTTCTATTCTATTACCTCTCTTGAACTCTTTATTATTGATCTCCGTCTTCCCTTATTTCGGAAGGACGAAACCTCGTGCTTGGTATGAATTGATACACAGTGAGTACAAGATATACCCCATAGGCCAATCACATTATTTGGTGACTATCTTTCATAATTGATTAAGGGCATATCACATATGATATAGTTGGTGTTAAAGTTTTGAGGATTGAATGACATGAGAAAATAAATTGAGGAATATTTTTCTTAAGTGTAAGAGCCTTATGTGATAGATGGGTAAATTCTAAGTTGGGTAGAAATTGCAGTATTAAACTTGAGGAGAATTCTTTTAGATTGTGATCAAGTAGGATTAGATTGAGAGATTAAGTCCTTTTAAATGTGGAGAATTTTAAAAGAGGGATTAAGATAATGAGGATTTAATGAATTTTAAAAATCTTGATATTGAGGACCCAATATTTATACTTTGAGCACATGATTTAAATTTTGAATATTGAAGGATGAATCATCGATTTAAATTTTGAGAATAAATATAGAATTTTAGACTTGAACAATTGGTTAATTAGATTTAAATTTTACAATTTGATGATTTGAATTAAAAGTTCAATTTTGATTGTTGGGCCACCTATTTGAAATATTGAGGATATAAATTGAGTTTAAATATTTGAATAGTAGAAAATTCTAAAGTTAAGAATAGGAATAAGATTTGATTAGAATTGTTTATTGTTCAAAGTTTAGAGGAGATTATGATAGTTGGAAATTATGATATAAATTTTGATGTGGGATGTCATATAGACTTGAGTCAGATTTGGATGTTGATTATTTAAAAATCGAGAAGAGATTACGACAGGTTGAATTTTGATTTAAACAGTGGTTATATTAATTTTGAAGTGATCGCGATAGATTCGAATAGATTTTGTTATTTAAATTTTTGGAAGAGATTGCGATTGACATACCTTATGTACGAATGTGAAGGATTTAACAAATTATGTCTTATTTTAATTTCGAGGACGAAATTATTTTAAGTTGGGTAGATTGTAAACTCCCTCACCCAAAATAGATATTTTGTGTATATTTTATATTATTATATTTATTATATATGTTGAATTTATTTAGAATATGCTCTTAGTTAATTAGAAAATAAATTTTTTGATATATTTACTTATATAAATATTCATTTAGAATTATTTTAGGTTATTTTAGATTTTTGGAGTTTTTTCTAGAATTTTTGGTAATTAAAACTTAGAAAACATAAATTTCTAGGACTTCTATGACCATACTTGCATGTCGTTCCTACCAAATATTTATTTTAATTTAAAATATTTAATTATATTTTTTTTTGTAATTTATTTAGAATTTTAAGAAATTTATTTAGATTTTAAAATTATTTAGGATTTATTTGGATATATATAGTCTTAATATTAGATAGATACTAATTTAGTGTTAATAGATATTAATAAGATTTTATAAATTATTTGTATTATCTTTAATTATATTTAAGATTATAAATTATTGAGATAAATTCAAACTCTATTTTAAATTAATTCAAATCCTGAACCTACTAGGAAATCAACTTCATGCATATCCTATCCTTATTTAAATTCATTATAATCCTATCCAAATTAACCAATCTTAGTCGTATTTAATTAAGTAGTGTCCACCATTATAAATACCTCATCCTTCATATTTTTCTTCCCCAAATTTCTCTCTTTTTCGTCCAAAAATAGTCAAAATTCGTCATAAATTCAGCCTCATTTTCTACTAGTTATGACGAATTAAAAAGACGATATCTCCTAGCTCCGGACTCCAAACATGCTCCAATTTTTTTTGTTAGAACGATAATGAGGTTAGCTTTCTGTTATATAAATTTTTTTTTTCTAAATTATTAGTATTAAATTCTGTAAAATTCGTAGAGCACAGCATGTCCAAAAATAGACGTGTTTCGATGTTTTCGCGATTTCGGGAGAACCAGGAATCAGAATCATAAACCGTTTAAAGTTTCTGAAAGCTAATGTCGAGATCATTGACATATATTTTTTCCAGAATTTATTACAAAGTATTTATATACTGTTAATTCTGTAGAACTTCTAGGTTAGAATTTAACCATCAGTGCACAATACAAAATTTGTATGTGCCATAATCCCAAACAAATTTGAATTCAGATGAGCCATAAATTCCAGTATGTTTTTTATGCTGAAATCTACAGGAAATCATGTATGAAAGTCGAGTTTGTATCGGTTGACTTTTTGGTCAACAGATCGCCTCGATTTGCGTGCCATGAGTCTCGAGTTGATAAAATTCAGTTTCTTTGGACAAAATTTAGGAATTAACATAAAAATCAGAATAATAAGATTAAAATAGGATTTTAGAGTAATTATTTCAGAATTAACTAAATTAAAATAAATTAATGGTTATATTATTATATAGTTATATGAATATATATGTAAGTAAATGCTAATTGATAATTATGACTAAATATTCAGACTGTATGACCCTAGGACATCGTGGACTATCCATACTTACCTTGACCATGTTGACCCTAAGAACTTGTGAATTTGTCTGCCTTGCGTACACTAACGTACTGGCATAGACACCTGTCAGTTGACTGACTGATTTCGTACAGTACTTGAAGACGCGACACCCGCGTAATTCAATGCGTAATTGACCGTGTTAGATGACTAGTGTTACCCCTAGTATACCCCCTGATTCCAGTGTAAATGTGGTTGAGTATGTGCTAGTGTAATGACTAAAGATTCTATTATATTATATTTATGTGTACATAGGATATTTGATTGTTCTTGGCGATTTCTGGAGCAGGTTATTGGTACACTGCAGCTTCCTTGCCAGACAAGTATACCTTGCCATTGTACTGTTATTTATATTCCATATGTTGCATGCATCTTTATTTTCTGTCTTTAGTTCATATATTTTAACTGTTATATAAAATGCGCGCGACGGTGACGTCGCGATATGTTTTTATTTATGTATTGCATTGACCTTGTTTATGAGACTACCCCATTATCATGTAGCATCATTAAGTTTCATTTGACTGTGACACATATTTTTACACGAGTTGTGAGTCTCATATAGATCACGGACGCACGTATTGACTGATCATCGGTACGTGTGGGACGTGCGTTAGGAATAACTGCTGTTAGAAACTTTACATGCTAGAAGACTTAGCAGTTATTAGAGGTCTATGGACATAGTCTATTGTAGTACGGTGGTCCCATCCTTGTCCTTGTTTGGTTGCAGGATTGGGCTAGGGTACTAAGGATAGGCTATGGACCAAATCGTGTCATGGATGTGACATGCTTAGAGCATTGGGTGGGGAGAACAACAAGTAAGGCATTTGGGCTCCTTTGTACTTTCCTTGTGTAACCCGTACGCTCCGTCGGAGATACGCGGTCATGATGACCCCTATATATTATCATGACGGGCCTCCGGTGTTCGAAAGACGCCGTGCCTTTGTAGGCCCCTGGATCTCCAAGAGAACTATGCCAATCCCATTTATGGCCAGATAGCCCACTTGTTAGAAAGTTGTTCTTAACTGCATTCACTTTAGACGGTTAGGCAACCCATTAGATATTTATTTCAGTACTTTATTGGCATGTATTTAAGTATACTTGTTATGTCCCTCTGAGGACCTGGTCCGCTGCCAGGTGTACCTATTCTTGAGTATTTGCAAGAGCGCAGATTTGGAAGGATATAGATGCTTCGTGGATGTCTTCCCTTTGAGCCGTGATTGGTAGCAGGTACTTATATTGTTTGAGTGAGTTGTACTTATATTGTATTTACTTTTCCCATTTGAGTTGGTAGTGGATTTGTTTCCATCCAACTATCATCCTTAGATACTACTTATTGAGATCTAGTTTCAGAGATACTGGTTATTTATTTCTATATAATTTTGGTGGATGAGATTTAGATTATACCCTGTGACTTGTATTATATTTTATACCACTTGTGGATTTTATATTCATATTACAGCGTACGTATGGATTTGGTTTCCATATATTGGAGTTGCCATATCCATGCGGCTGGCATGCTTACGTGTCCTAGTCCTACGTATTTTTGGGACTGGGGCGTGACATTAGATAACATTGAATATTATAGATTAAACATTGGATACATTGGCTAGTGACGTGTTATGATTCGATCCATCATATCAGTCGGAACGGGGGAAATACCAATTAAATATGTGATCAAGAAACTATCGGCTAGTAGTGTAATCATTGGCTACTAACTAACCATGCAATTCACGTATGGTTGAGTTAGCTCCTTAGTGTAATCATTGAATCTCCCAGGCCGATCACATATTTAGTTAGTATCTCAAATCACATAGTTATTGTAGATTCCATTATTCAGTTCATTGATTACCTTGTTCTATTCTGACATTATAGTTTATTCCTTTATTCTTGTACGCATTGATTATATTCTGTTGTTAGTATTGCCTATTCTCTCATTGTTCTTGATTATCAGTTATATCCTCATCGTAGATAGCATCTTCTATTCTACTGCTTTATAGTTTTTGTCAATTAATTGAAACTGCTATTGGGTTGTACTTCGCTCCATTCCTGACTGGAAAATATTTTTCAGAGGATCCGGGAGATTGGTGTCCGACATACTACGGACCTCAGCCTATTGATGGTGCAGACTTGGACCCACTAGTTCTGGGGTGACTGTCGAGAGATTTAGCCGGATTCACTAGTTAGCATAGTTAGTTCTCTTTAGCATTTTGGTACCGGATTTGTTTCCGGCATATATTTGTGTTTGGATATTATTTCTATTTGTTGTTGTTATATTTTTAACTACTTAGTTATGTTAGACTTCTGTGATATCTTCTCGTGCCATAGAAATGTGATTGAGTATTGTGTTGAATTAAGTTGATTACTCTCTTCTTGGAGTTGAGATATTATTGGAGGATTATACATTTTGTGAGATAATTAGATAGTATAGTTGACCAAGACAGCGTTCTACCGCCGATGCTGCGGCGTAGGCTGGGCGTTGTTTCCGACTTGCATCCCTACACTGGGTGCGGGTCGTGACAAACATGCACACAAAATACCACATAGAACTCACAATACATAGCTAATTAGTCTAAAAATTGTTCCTATAGGTATCTCTATGCTATAGGGTCATTCATAATGGTCAAATACATGATTAAGAATCTATAATAAGAGAAAAATTCAGGAATTACCAATTGAGAGATGGATTCCCAATAAAAATACAATTGGATACGATCCAGACATGATCTCTAGCTCCAAAGCTCCTCCTCCTTGTGCTCCTTGCTTCTCCAAAATCCAAAGCTCTAAGAGTGATGAATTGAAAAGAAAATATAGGTGAATTGAGTAGAAAATCAATGGAGAAAAAAAATTGGGGATCAAGAATTTGGATCAAAAATAAATGCAATTGAGGAGAGAGAGAGAGAGAGAAGAACCCCTTCTAATAGTGGCCAGCCTCTTCTCTCCTTCCCCAAGTCATTTGCAAAGGTCCAAGTTACCCCTACATGGTGAATTATGAGGAATAATTAAGGATGGATATTTTTGGAAGTCTCTAACTAATTATAATTAAACTAATTCTTCTTAATTAATTAGTGAAAATGACTAATGGACTTGGGTCCAATTTGGGCTCACTAATTGTAAACCCCCTCAAATTTTTCTAAGTAGATTTGATATGGTAAGAATTTTTGTTTAGCTTCAGGTTGATTAAGGTTTAGAAGTTAGGGTTTTATTGACAAGTTCTTTAATTTATACTCTTGGTGCACCTTACCGTTGCTACAATAATTGGAGCACAACAATATCCTTTACTTTCCAACAAATTTTTGCACTCTTGACCTGACAAGCCGACCTAGGCACTGGACATTTCTGTCACTCACGAGCATACTCTCTTGTGCTCTATTTTAATTGCACAATCTCCCAGTCACAAAAATTAATTCTTTAATCTATGCCTTGTACCTATATCGTTGCTATTGATTTGGGGACACAAACTCAATCCGTTTTGCCTAACCAATTAAAGGGCCCAAGACTAATACTAAGCCTACACCGTCCATGATATTTGTGTCACTCCCAATTGAGACCCTATGTACAACAATTTTATTCAAGAGCACCAATTAAACATTATTTAATTAAATTAGGGAAACCGACTTAACTTAATCCCAACTTACCCCCCACACCCATTCATGAGGCTCATACAAAACACCCAACATCCTTTTCATCCTACAAAACACCAAATACCAATTTTTCACATCAAATTCTTACTCTTTCTCCTTCAATGTAAAAACCAAAATGTTAAAGGACTCAAAGGCAAAGAGGTTGCTAGGTGTCATACTCCTATTGGTGGAAAGCAAATAAAGAAACCCCCTATCCTCATGTGACCGGTCACCTCACACTCTCTCTTTCCTTGCATAGTACTTTTCTCTCATGTAGAATCCTAGCCCTTGATTCAAAATTTCCCCCATTACAACCACTCATTCCCTCTATATTAACACACACACACACCCATCCCCATGTGGCCGGCCCTAATCCCAAGAAAACCTAGTTTTTCTTACCACCCTCTCTCTCCTCCCCTCCCTCACACTCAGCCGAATCTCCTTCTCTCTTCTCCTCCTTTTTCTTTATCATTCTTCTTATTCTTCTCTCAATTCTTCTTATTCTTCACCTCTACTTCTTCACACCCGGAGACAACACCACCCCCCACCTGACCACCTTCATCATGCCACCGCCACTGCCACCATCACCGTCATCGAATACCACCAACACCACTGCTGCCACCTACGCCATCACCTCCAACACCACCACCACCGTCGACCTCAACACCAACCCGACCACAACAGCTACCAACACCACCGCCAACACCACCCCCTTCAACCGACTATACCACGACTACACCACCGTCCTCTGTTACAAACACCACCACCTCCACCACGACATTACCACCGTAACCACCTACACCACCACCTCCACCACGAATACTGCCACCAACAGCCACCTACACCACTGCAGCCTCTTACACCACCACCTTCACCACGAACACCTCCACCATGACCTCACGAGTACTGCCACTAATAGCCACCACCACATCCAACACCACCCCCACCGAGCATCACTGCAGCCAACATCATCACTGTCGTGCACCACCACCATCACCACCTCCGAGCACCACTACCACTATCATTACTATCACCTCCACCCCATTCTCATTACCACCACCATCATCACAACCGAGCACCACCCCTACCACCATTGTCGACACGAGCACCCCCACCACGGTCAACACCGCCACTGACAAAAGCTGTAACACCACCGCTGCCACCACCCGCAGCCACCCTTAGTAACTTCTCCACTTCCTTCATTTGTGTTATAAACCTCCTTGTTAATAACGAAATCTATTTATATATGTAGTTAGGAATATATGTTAATGCATAATAGAGTGTGGCTTGTGCATGATTAATGTATATTTAGAATATGTTTAGTTATTGAGAACTTGGTAAAGTTAGGAATGAATTTATATAAAGAGTATGTGTTGTTTACATGTTAGAGAGGGAACCCAACTTAACCTAATAATGATACACATATTTTAGGTTTATATGTGTAATATGATTGAGGATGAGTATGTGAACAATATGCGTATTTAGGGGTGACCACTAAATTGGATTTATGCACTTATGTCTATGATTACAGGGATAGTATGGTCGAGGATGAACATTATATATATATATATGGCCGAAATCACACTTGATGAATATTAGTAGTTGAGGATATTATTTAAGGACGTTATGCGATTGGGTGAATTCATATTTAATGCAACGTTTTCCTAGCCAACTTGGGTCAACCCTCTAGTTAGTACCTTAGACGTGAGTTATGTAACTAAGACAAAACATATGCTAGTTCATGATGTGATCTCTTCAAGCTAGATTATTAATTATTTTATATATCATCTCTAGGTACTTTGGGATCCTCGGACTTGGACGTTGTACTGGAGCCCCGCCTTCAACATCCTGATCCAGGCAAGTGTACCTTGCCATTATGTAACTATTTCCTGATTTACTATTTATTTCATCTATATCTTGTGTGCGCTTTGGATCAAAATCGTTACTTAGCGTCCGGGTCATATCTGGGTGCAGACGCTCGTCGGTAATGTCTAGTATAGATTGTTAGATGTTTCTCGATACCTTTATGTACCTATTTGGTTACATCAGAATCCTAGGAAACAATCAGACACTGTCATTGTGCCAGACTTTTTGTATCCTGATAGTGTCAGCATGACCGGAACCTGTGATGACTATAGGATCGTAATTGGTGTTAGATACTTCAGTATGACGAGACTGATAGATAAAGGTTCAGGCTCAGCGTGCTACAGATCTGTCTCGTTGACCTCATTGGAAGGGGAAGACAGTTACTAGACGCTTGGGCTACTTCGTATATATATATATATCCTTATTTATGTAGAGATCCTGTATCTGAAGTCGTAGTATTTACTGTGTGACTCTGTGCTCGGAGCTACGGTATGCACCATGTGTCTCTGTGCCTCGGAGCTACAAATTTATATTTGGAAAGCCCACTTAGGTGGTTATTCTAGATCATACTGGCGTATCACATGTTTCCTTTCTGTTTTACTATGGCATGTTATTTTTATACCTTGTTACGTCCCTCTAAGGACCTGGTTCCCTTCCAGGCATAGGCGAGGAGGACTACCCGGAGGAGTACGGACCGGGTGTATATCCAGGAGCAGGACTTGTTACAGAGGATGAGATTCTTTCCGAGGACTTCGCTTGATCACCAGTAGTGACTTCTCCCTGGGTCCGGTATCATTATCTAGTTTGCAGATATTGGCCCTAGTTACCTTATTGCTTCCTTTCTTTAGTATTTGTGTTAGCGGGTCCCGTGTGACTCTATCCAGATTGTATTATGGTATATCTCCAGACTTATTTTCTTTCTGCACATTAGTAGGCTAATTTTCTCTATGTGTTTCATATTCTTATGTCTGTGGATGAGATTAGTTACATTGCTTATGTTTAAATATTGGGTTTTATCATTGTACTTTATAGCTTAGGTGCACTCCGTCGGGTCTATTAGATTGGGATGTCCTTCGAAGTGTACCCGCTGGCCAATGCCACGTGGCTTAGTTTCTTATATTTGGAACTGGGACATGACACTAATTGTCATGACAAGTCTAAATGGTCCATATGTGTCAAGTCTAAATATTGGCTAGTCTCTCTAACTAAACTAAATAACACAAGTCTTTAATTAAATAACTAATACTAGCCACAAATAATTATAGATCAACATAATTAAATAATTAATACAATCATCATATTAATATTTAATATTAAATCCTAAATTAAATACCCATGCCAAATTATCAAACTACACATAGCTGAAAAAGTGAGGGTGACACGTTCCTCTGAGGACCTGGTCCAATTCCAGGTATAGATGACCAGGATTATCCGCAGGAGTAAGGACCGGGACCTAACGCATAATTTTCTGTCGAGGAGATCTTACCCTCTGAGTACCCATGACTACTTCATAGCTGATGGATCTTTTTGTTGCTATTTTTTCTTATTTGACATTTTATTTCATATTGGAGTTCTGACCTCCTCTATCATTTTAGTTGATTTAGTCGATTGATAGTGGATTTTTCTCCACCCGACTATTATTTCTTTTACTACTTCGTACTTGTGACTTTCAGTTATTTATTTTGATATTTTCTTACTTGTGTTTGTGGATGAGATATAGCTGCCTGTGACTTGTGTTGACAATATATATACCACTTGTGAATTATTTATTCATATTACAACGTACGTGTGTTTTATGATTTTCTAACATATTGGAGTTGTCATATACATACGGCTGGCATGATACGTATTTCTAGTCCTACGTATTTTAGGACTGTGATGTGATAGGTGACCCAGTAGCACAATATCTGAACGAGGTTCAGGATATTATCAATCAGCTGTCTGTGATGAATATGGTGATTGATGATGAGCTTCCGGCCCTTTTGCTTTTGAGTTCTCTACCGAAAAGCTGGAAGATGTTGGTAGCATCAGCGAGCAACTCCGCGCCTAGTGGAGTTATCACGATGGGGGAAGTCAAAAGCAGCTTGTTGAACGAGAAGATCCAGCGAAAGCAAGTAGAATTGTCGCAGGAGTCCGCTCTGGTGGCTTCGTACGGGAAGGGAAGACCCAAGTCACATACGAAGAGATGGGGGATTTCTCGGGATCTTGCGACTGTGGACCGCAAGGAGGGCTGTTATCACTGTGGCAAAAGGGGTCATATCAAGAGGAACTGCATGAAGCTCAAAGCTGAGAAGGCCAAAGGTAAGGATAATCAGGAGGATCACACGGCTATAAGAGATCTCATCATCGCAGGAACTGACACAGAGGAACCTTGTGGCATGTGTCATGATAACGATTGGGTCATGGACATAGGGCGTCGTATCACGCTACTCCATATAGGAGGATCTTCACATCATACCACAGCGGTAGATTTGGACGTGTGAAGATGGACAACAAGGGGACGATTGCAGCTGTAGGCATCAGTGATGTGCACTTGACAACGGAGCTTGGTGAGAAGTCCGTTCTCAAGGATGTGCGACATGTACCGAGTTTGTGCTATAACTTGATTTTGGTAAGGAAGCTGGAGGATGATGGTTGTGGCAGTTTGTTTGTGGACACATATTGGATGCTTACGAAGGGTTTCCAACAACTGGCTCGAGAAGATTTATGTTGTGGCATATACAGGTTCAAGCCGCTGAGTTGTACAAGCCGGCCACAGACATCGGATAGAGGCTTGAGGGGTATTCGACAGGAGTTGGATCGTCGGGGACTTGATGAGGAGGGGCTTTGAGATACTTTAAGGATTACGTAGGATTCAGTTCGTTGAGACAAAGCGACGAATGATGATGAACCAAAGATTGAGGGTCAGTATGTCGGTCCCATGACAGCTGGTCGGTCTCCAGGTGGGGGTTGCTTCACGGATCTAATTTTGACGACGGATGGTTTGCCAAAGCTTCACGGAGCGACATTGGTTTCAGTAGTTCGAGGCCAGAAAGGAGATCAAGGTTTACATCAAACTCAATCTGATGCGGGAGCGTCACCATTCACACAGTTCCGGGGGAGCTGTGGGTCATCGACGACATGCACAGTACATAATGCTCTGCTTGAGGACGCATATGTATGGGGGAGCTTCAAGTTCGGACACGAATGTGGACAGATTCAGGAGTTCGAATCTCGGAAGAATCGTACTGTCTGCTTGGTTGGGCCAGCCAAGGGTGAAGAAACTCGTCAGAACGTTAACACGTTTCGGTGGAAGACAGAAGTCGGGGACAGGCAGCCAAGACTCACAGTGAGGCCGATAGTCAGGAACTTTGGTCTCAACTGTGTCATTGAGGTCAGCAGGATCCAAGTGGTACAAAAGGTGCTACGTATGGCAGCTAGCGTCGATGTGACGGTCGAGGAGCTGGAGACTAAGAAAGATGCAAAATAACTCGGGGGATCGAAGATCGGTGGCATGGGGGAGAAGGAACTCTGTTGCAGGGCGACATGCATGGAGTCCAGTTGAGAAGCCATGGGGTCAACACCCTCTCATCAGACTGGAGGGAGAGATTGTTAGGGTCCAATCTGGATTTGGTGAATTTTGGAGCCCAAATAAGGTCAAAGATTTGATTTGATATAATTTAAAAAATCTACATTAAATGTAAGATTTTATTAGGTTTTAAATTTATATCAAATATTTAATTTGACTATATTTGGACGTCCATAATTGGTGTTGGACTATTTTAGGTGAAATATAATTCTTATTTTACGGTTTTCTATTTAGAAAATCCTATTATGACCTAAAATATAATTTATTATCCTATAAATATAGGAGGAGGGTGGAGGCACAAAATATAACACAAGTTGGAGATTCAGGGTGCTCGTCTACAAGAAATCTAAGAGAAAGTCCATGCTTTGCTCTTAGAACTTCGCCTTCCAAGATAGAAGGAAGAAAGAGATCTAATCGAGGAGTCGTCGCCTTCGCTCAGGAAGATTGCTACGGGTTGTTGAGTGATTTCAATTGTAATATCTTTCTTTTCATCTTGAGTGTGGTGAGGGGGTTGAATCTATTAGGGCAAATGGTTCAACATTGATTCTGTCAATCTTATAATTTCACCTGAGTTATAAATGTTGTAATTTGTCCAGGTGACGTAGTCACCGCCATATACTTGTCTTTATCTGTGCTTGGTGTTCGTTAGACAGATGTTGGTTATCTCATGTGGGTTGGCCTAAAATTTATGCTACGGGTACTCTCAGACACGGTGTCGGAACGCTTGCAGGACGTGCACGATTTTCAACACCCCGCCCCTCTCCCCTGCCCCTCACCGCCACCAGTTCTCCTCTCCCCTGCTCCCCCCTCACCGCCACCAGTCCCCCTCCCTGCCTCTCGCTCCCCCCTCCCCACCCCCGCAGCAACAACAGCAGCAACTTCAGCAGTAGCCGCGGCAAAGCGGCAAGCGGCCATGACAGCGAACGGGGGAGAGGGGCGGGGAACGAGGGCGATGGCAAGAAGCACAGTTGTGCGGGGCGAGCTCGGCGGCACGAGGGTGAACTCCGTGGCGCGGAGATGAGAACGGGGACGAGTGCGATTGCGCGGGGGCGAGAGCAGCGACGGAAAAGTAGGGCGGAGCCGAGCTCGAGGTCAAGTGCAGGAAAGAAGAGGGGTATTTTCGTCCAAAATTTTTGGTCAAATGAGTTGACCGTCAATTATGGACGAATTCCGTCAAAAGTGGAATAACTTGTACATTATAGAAAAAAAATGAGGTGTAAAATATGATAAATAAAGTGGAAAATAACTTAAAATTTGTCTTTATTCTCAAACTTTAACTCCAAAAAAAGCGAGACCTTCAAATGACCCGAGCATCCATGGCCACGTCTATCTTCAGTATATTGCTTTGTGTTTAGCAATATAATTAGGACATAATTTTTTGATTGGACTTTCTTCTATAGAAAATATTTCTATGACAAAATTTCACCAATAGTTTATATTTTTATGAAATTATTTTTAAAACATTATCATTTTTTTTTTCAAAATAGTAGAAAATAACAATGGTCCAATAAATAGAAAAGAATAACTTTCCATAAAAAATAATTATTTTTCGTAGAAAGTAAAACATCCAAATTAGATTTTCCATAATAAAATTTTAAATTTCTATTTTTTTTAGTAAAATAATTATCTAGAATTAATTTTTTTTTACATATTTTCTATCCTACATTTACTACCAAAAGTAGTATACATGTATACTAAGCTGTAAACTGCAAACTAAAAACGGTCATGAATAAGATCCTAGCCTTATACAGTACTAGTTAACGCACATGTAAAATAATTTTTCGTGATATTATTGTATTTTATATTTTAATTATAATTTTTTATATATTTGATTATGGTTTAATTATAATTTGTTATGGATATATCTCTACTCTTTATAAAAAGTATAAAAGTATATCAGTCTAAGTCTTACGTATATCCTTACGTAATTAAAAATTAAAAAATAAATAAATTTTAACTAATTGTTTAAATATGTAATATTATACCTATAGTCAAACAGTTTTTCTAGCTCATGTGGTTAAGGTGGAAGACATTCTGTTTAATTTTGTATGGTGTTATTTTTAACAAATTTATTTATTTTTATATTTTTTTTACGTAATATTATTTTTTTAAATAAATGGTAGAGTATTTACAAATGACTTAGACGACTCAATTTTTAATCATTTTCAAGTTTCATTATAAGAGTAGAGATAATTAAAACAACAAAGTATGGAGATGCAGTCGAGATCCAATTCGTAATGGAAAACAGAAAGGAAGAGATTTTATCTCTAAAAATAATTATTCAGTCAAAAATCAAAGTGGAAAACTGGTTTGACAATCAATTTCCAGGAACTTGATGCCCTAAAAATCTTGTTCTTCGTAAAACCGTCAAATTTGGGCCATTGAATCCAAATACCTCTATAAAATTATGCAAATTCCATGTTTTATGTAAAGAGAATGTCATGTCAACAACTTATATGCAAAATCACAAAATTTTGATCGAAAAAACTTTGAATATCTCAAATATTCATGTGAAAATTTAGGGGGAGAGCGTTTCGGTTTAGACATATTTTATAGAAAAAAAAAATGACAGGATGATGGTGACCGTAGAGAAGACTTCAGCAGACCCCAAAAATCTGGAAACGAAGGAAGGAGAGAGAGTGTAGAGTTCATTTTTTTTTTTTTTTTTCACCCATTAAAGCAACTGTGTATGTTCATATTTTTATTCAAAGGTTTCACGTATTAAATTAGTGATAAAACTAGTGTCGATATGATTTTAAATTAGATAAAAATTATAGATGACAACCTTTAAGTTGAAAGATGAACATTCATCTTAGTTTTGATGGATGAACAAAAATAAACTCGGGAGTGTGACCACTTCATATTCTTTTTCTTTTTTCCTGAAGGAAAAATGGAGAGGATGGAGGAGACATAAATAGGGGTGAGCAATTCTCGGTTTTTAATCGAAAATCGAACCGAACCAGACCGAAATTGAAATTCGGTTCGGTTTTTAATCAACCGGTTCGGTTTTCGGTTTTGTCATTTGATTAATTTCGGTTTTCGGTTCGGTTTTCGGTTCGGTTTTCGGTTTTGGATTCCGAAATCCGAACCGAACCGAAAACCGAAAACCGAATCACTACATTATAAATAAATAAAAAACGGTTTTTATGAATTTGGTATACACCCACCACTTGGTATAAAATTAGTTTATTGTTATTTTTGATACACAATTTTGGTTTTTCTCAGTTAGGTTTAGTTTTTTTTTCGGTTTTTATGAATTTGAAATACACTCACCACTTGGACCTAAAAAACCGAACCGATTTAATTCGGTTCGGTTTTTTTCAGTCTTTACAAATTCGGTTCGATTTTCGGTTTTGTAAAAAGCGGTTTTCGATTTTTTCGGTTTTTGGATATTCGAATCGGTTTGAACCGAACCGAACCGTTGCTCACCCCTAGACATAAAGTAGTGTAGCGGTCAAATTCTACCACTTCAAAATCTACTTCCAAATGCAACCAAACACAGGAAGTCACAAAAAATATCCAGCATATGCACACATCCAGTCGCTTCTGCGTGACCTCAAGCAACCAAATAACCCCTTCAATGATGATTTGGCAGATCTATTGATTCTTGCTGCAACGCAACACTTCCATCATGCGCCTCGGTCGTAGTTGCAACAACAACATTCGATGGTTTTCATAAAAGTAAGAAAGATTAATCATGTGTCTGATGATGAGATGGTAGACCACAAACTCTAGGATTACTAGAGTTGGTCACTGAAACTTATCCTCCTCTATACAATACCAATCTTCCTTTATTTAC
Organism: Iris macrosiphon; assembly: GCA_036927795.1. Classification (NCBI taxonomy): domain Eukaryota; kingdom Viridiplantae; phylum Streptophyta; class Magnoliopsida; order Asparagales; family Iridaceae; genus Iris; species Iris macrosiphon. Next base: position 336,715,584 of record JAYESA010000004.1, on the reverse strand, counting down.
TCCAATTTGAGATGGATGGTGTGAGTTAGTCAAATGCTCGACAAATCGCTACATTAGCGGCACATAAACTATGTTCGACGTAATTGGTTAGTGGAAAAAAAACGGGATGTCACTAGCCTGAACTTCTTTATCTACTTGAAAGCTGATGGGAGTACGACTTTTCTCAAGGAAGTGTCCCCCAAGTCCGAGTTAGCTATTCTAGTTCAGGACAGAGCAACGGCTCAATCATCTCTGTCGGTCCACATCGACCAGTTGGATGCCTTGACGAGTAAGGTCATCAGAACCAGCCCAAGATATTAATGACACATTTGATAAGAGATCTCATTGGGAGTGAAAGCACACTCTGGCAAACCCTGATTTATGCTTCCCTATTTGTGTTTATTTTCATATTCTGTCCCGGTTTGGTTTGCATAAACAAAATCTTGGAATTTTTTTTATTATTACTTTCTATGTTTGAATGTCAAAAAAAAATGAACATAAAAGAAAAATGGTTCCCCACTCATCCTCGTCCCAAGAATTCACTTTACCTTCCAATTATGCATGTGAATTCTTTTACCCAACCTGAGAGAGTAATGCTATGTACATATACATTCCTGCAAACATTGTAGTATTTACAAATATTTTTTTTTCTTGATATATAAGTCCCTTAAAATTCTATGTTTATAGTTAGATTAGATGCGGTAAATTTTGATAATTGTATAAAAATTCCTTAAATCTGAAAGAGTGTGAGCCAAGAGTCCTATCCCTCTCCATCCAATGACCAAAATTTAACCTAACCATTGTTCGAACAATATAAAAACTACTATTGAGTCCATTTTTGTTCACCCATCAAAACTATGGTGTATGCTTACCCTCAAATCAAGTGTTGTCACGCGTCAAAATAGAACTCAAAACCGCTTTGAATGTTTACAAAACTACTTCCAACGTCATTTTAGGTTGCATAAAAGTATCTCGTGACGTGTCAAAATAGAACTCAAAACCGCTTTGAATGTTCACAAAACTACTTCCAAAGTGGTTTTAGGTTGCATAAAAGTATAGAACTCAAACCCGCTTTGAATGTTCACAAAACTACTTCCAAAGTGGTTTTAGGTTGCATAAAAGTATCTCGTGACGTGTCAAAATAGAACTCAAAACCGCTTTGAATGTTCACAAAACTACTTTCAAAATGGTTTTAGATTGCATAAAAGTATCTCATGACAATACTTGATTGGAGGATGAACATACATCCCAATTTTGATGGATGAACAAAAATAGACTCAACTTCCCCCCCCCCCCTCTCCCCCCCCCTCTCAAATCATCTTTTTTCTACCTAGGGTTCAAGAAGAACCCATGTATGTCTTTTGTCTACCATAAGTATAAGAGAAGGCCTTGAATCCAAAAAAAACCGGTGGTTTCTGATATGAGCTTAAGAAAACCTATGATGTAATTGTCTCCATGATTTCATGAGAAACCCATTAACTTAAATTTTTAATTATATTTGAATCTATAATTGCCTACCCCTAGTTTATTCAAGAAGAACTCATGAACATATTGTCTATTATGTTTAATAAGAACCCATGAACCTATAGTTAATCATGAGCTCAATAAGAACCTAGTGATTGAAATAAAAATGGAGGAAAGAGGAGGGAGGTTCGAAGATGAGCGCAAAATTGTCAAAAATAATAATTTCGTTAAAGTCAGACTATCTTACCATATGAGTTTAAATTAACATAGAGAACTTTTAGCTCACATTGTTGAAGATTCCGAAGACTTTTTCGCAATTGTCAAAATTCTAACAGTAGTAAAATAAATTTATATTAAATTAATGCAAACGAAATAAATTTGATTTTTTTTGAAATAGAGACAAAGCCAGCCAACAGTGTTAACGAAAAACACAACAGACGAATACATAGGCAGAGAAAAAAAATTAAAGTGGACCCCACAAGCCAACATGCGTCAACACTGTTGGCTGAAATGGGGGGGGGACAATTTCAGCCAACATAGTTGGCGGAATTTGGCCTTGTGGGGCCCATAGGTTGGTTTGGATGGTTTGGTTTATTTTATTAGTTTGTTTTAATTAGTTATGTTTTGGTTTTTTTATTTAGTTTAGTTTTGAAATTAGATTTAAGAAAATATATTTTAACCAAACAAAATTAAAATAAATTAATTGTAAAAAAAAAAATAGATATATTTTTTTTATCCAGATCATCAAAATTTGTATAAATTTTATCTAAAACATCAAAACGTCATTTGGAAGGACGTTTATATTTTTTATATTATATTCCTATCGTTAATTTTCTTGCTGGTAACAGACGTTAAAAATAATAATAATAATAATCTGCCGTAAGAATATTATGTCTGCCGTCGAGCAAACTTCGTGCGGCCATAACTATTTGTTTTGAAATCGTTTTTCGTTAAACAATAGATCGATTTGTATGTTTTCGACTAGAGTAACACAAATCGTGTAGGAAATTATTTTTTATCCGAAGCAAGACGCACATGTTACAAAAAAAATATAAAATTTAAAACTTTAAAGTATCATAACTTTGACTGAGAGATCGAAACAAGGTCCAGTTTATGCAAAAATGACCATATCGAAAAGTAATACGGGGTAAACCGTTTCACCGTTTGACGGACTTCTAAAATTTTTAGAATCGCAAAAAAAAAACGATGTTTTGACCTCCAAATTTTACTTTCGGTAATTTTATTTTCGAATATTTTTATCATCTTTACTAATTTGTTATTATCTATACTAATATGAATGATAATTAGTTTATTATTTGTTTTAGTTATCTATACTAATTTTTGGAGGTCAAAAATAAAAAAAAAAAAAATTATCCTTTAGCTTTAGCTTCATCTCCTCCGATGTGCTGACAAGGGTCTGTCCCAGTCTAGCCATCTTGTCCTCCAAGGCCATAGACGGGCGGTTCCCTTGAGTTAATAAAAGAAAAAACCTAATTAGTAGTCTTTTTTTTCATATAAAAAAAAACTAAACCATTAAAATAAACATAAAATTAGAGGACACAAATAAATACTAGTTTTTATTTTATTTTATTTTTTTATTTATTTTTTCTTATCAAACATTGCAATAATCATTTTTTTTTCTTTAAGTAACATTTTTCTTTACAATTTTCTAAATAAACCAAACCTTTTTTTTTTAATTTGTTCCTAACTTTTCTTTACAATTAATTTATTTTAATTTTATTTCGTTAAAATAAATTTTCCTAAATCTAATTCCAAAATTAAACTAAATAAATAAAACAAAAGCATAACTAATTAAAACAAACTAATAAAACAAACTAAACCAAACCAACCAAACAAATCAAACCAAAACCATCCAACCGAACCCGTGGGCCCCACACCCAATTTTTGCTAACTATGTTGGCTGACATTGTCCCCCCCCCCAAATTTCAGCCAACAGTGTTGACGAAAATTGGCTTGTGGCACTTTAATTTTTTTTTATTTTTTCTGCCTACGTGTTTGTCTGTTGTGTTTTCCGCCAGCACTGTTGGCTGACTCTATCTCTATTTCAAAAAATTTCAAACTTGTTTCTTTTGCAGTAATTTAATATAATTTTATTTTGCTACAGTAAATTTTTTGAAAATTTAATGATACATAACTCTAGATATGAAAGATTTAAAAGGTTATATTAAAAGAACCTTCCAAATTTCCAAATCAGTTCAAATTCAAATTCGACTTGGGACACAAAGCATCTCAAGAGCACAATTGAACTTGAGAATCCACTGGAGGGAATTTGTGTACTATCACAGACAATGAAGTTTCCTGGGCTTTGCTATTATGCTTATCCCAAAGTGAACCTAATGAATAATGTTGGCTATTTGAAGAAAGTTTATGTTTCTCTCTGCTGTGTGCTTTTGCAATAAACAAACTGCACCAAATTCATCACTTTTTTCTCTGCCAGTACAAAGCAGCAGCACCAGCTTATTCATACACTCGAAAGATATGCTCACACTTTAAGAGATACTAGGACTAATATAAGAAGCAAGGAAGGAGAGAAGTAGCAGGAGCTCTAATAACTAGCATAGGAATCTCTATTCAAGCTTCACATGGACAGAGCCTAGCTAGACTCATTTTACTTCCTACAAACCTTCTGGCTTCTGCCACTTCTCTCTCTGAAAATTTCTCCATACCTGTGATTTTGTGGTGGTTCTGTTTCGTGTAGTAGGGATGAGTAAAGGAGACAACAACTCGAACTTCCTCAAGACACAGGTGAAAAATAAATAAATGCTTATATCCTCAAAAACCTTTTAATACTCCAAGGAAATTGTCATATTGATGTTCTGTTGTTGATTTTCTTGGGGTTGCAGACGTGTGTTCTCAAAGTGAACATCTGCTGCGATGGATGCAAGATCAAGGTCAAGAAACTGCTGCAGAAGATTGATGGTATGTATGTATGTATGTATACTGAATAGTTAGCTTTCTAAGTTAACTAAGAAATAACCACAAAGTGGGAGCAATCTATGGGCTAGATCGAAGTTTGCTGTAGCTAGAATCGATTACTTTCATTAGTTAGAGTTTAGTTTGTTGCCAACTCTCAAGTTTCCTACTGCTGCAATGTTCTCAGGGGTGTACACTATCAGCATAGATTCAGAGAAGGGGAAGGTTACTGTTTCTGGCAGTGCCTCTCCTGCAACACTCGTCAAGAAGCTGTGCAAAGCTGGCAAGCATGCCGAGTTGGTAGGTCCAAGGAGTGGCAGCAACAGCAACAGCAAGAACAGCAACAACTTCCATGAACAGCTCCAGAAGCTACAACTGCAGCAGAAGGGCAATGGGAACCCCCCAAAGAGTGGAGCTGGAGGAGGCGGCAAAGACCAGAAGGGTCAGCAACAGCTGCAGCAGATGAAAGGGTTCCAGGATCTGAGGCTGCCGCATATGAAGGGCCTCAAATTCCCTCCCCAGAAGGACCAGCAGAAGAATGTCAGGTCCAGCATCCCTTCCGAGGATGAAGACGGGAGCGACTTCGATGACTTGTACGACTCCGAGGATGACGATGGCTATGACGACGAGGACGATTTGGATGACTTTGAGGATGATCACAAACATAGCAGGACGAAACCCGTGAAGGAGAGGGGCGGTGGCGGTGGGAAGAATGATAAGAAAGGCGGCGGCGGCGGTGGCGGTGGCGGTGGTGGGGAAGTTTCCATGCTGAACAAGTTGATGGGCAGCATCGGTGGCGGAAAAAAGGAAAGCCGTGGTGGTGGTTGCGGGCACAAGGATGGTAAAAATGGAGGCGACAAGAACAATAAGAAGGGAGCCCCCATTGGAAATGGCAAGGATCGCGACAACGGTGGTAAGAAGGGGGGAGGGGCTCAGCCGATGAACTTCAATCCCAAGATGACGATGGGCGGGCAGGGCCATCCTATGAACCTATCCGCGGGCGGCATGCCTCCTGGTTACTACCAAGGAGGGATGGCAGCGCCCAACCCTTACCAGCAGCAGCAGCAGCAGCAGCAGCAGCAGCAATATATGGCTGCAATGCAGCAGAGGATGATGATGAATGGCCCGATGCACTGTGGGCAGCAACCGATGATGGGTTACGGCCAGCCGATGGGCCACATTCCTCCGCCCCCGCCCCCGGCTTACGGTGGGCCTGCATACACAAACTATTTCAGTGACGAGAATCCCAATAGCTGCGCTGTAATGTGATGGAACAATTAGAGGATCAAGTGCATTTTGGTTCTACTATCTTTCAGCCATCAGTGTGACTGAAGAAGAGGAAGAAGGTTTGTCTTCGAGTTGAAGCTAGTTTCAGCTATGTAATATGTGACATACATGAGTTCCAACTGAGATGTTAAGTTTAAAGTTCATAATAAATGTAGTAGCAAGAGCATGGTTCATGATCTTTGGCAATTGAATATTTGTGGCTCTTGTTAAGTAAATGGTCTCTGGCTAGTTGGGTAGCATCGACACTCCAAAAATCTCCAAAAATTTGAAAACCGACACATATTAGTCACATCATAGACACTAAAAAGGATGATATGTTCGTGCTATCATGTCGTGTCATATCCATGTCCATGTCCGTACAACATAACTAGCTAGCATCTCTTCGTTCTTCCTTATATATCTTTTCCTTCTTACTTCCATATGCTTCAATTGGAGCTTAGATTGTTGGGTGGTCCATGTGTAATTGAGAATATTGCTGGTGCATCTGGGCTATCATGATGGATGATATACTGAAGGTCACAATCACCATTCTTGGTGGAGGTTGAGGTCATCTGTTAGGTACATAAATTGTAAAGTATGAAGGTACCATTTGGGTGCTCTAATATAGTTCATGAATTCCTCTACAACTCTCTATTCCTCCTGCTTTGAGTACTTGGCTAAAGTATGCATGAACGATGTTGATGTATATGATCTATGAGTACTTTAGCCTATCCTAAAGTTACAATTTGAAGATATAAGTGGATAATAAAAAGAAAACATCTATCAACACCAAAGACTAAGAAGAAGGAAGGAAAAAAAAAAACAAATTTATGTACTTCTTTCTCAGTTGTCAGCGGATGAAACGCTCATCAAAACAATAGTGCGGTTGGATATTTGAGTGTAAGAGTCTAGCCTTCAATTATTGAGTCTTAACAGTGGGGAAAAAAAAAAAAAAAAACTCTCGGGAATTCAAATCCCTGCAACAATTTCTTGTGCAAGCTAGTGTTGTAAGCAAATAAGAGGTTGCATAAAGACTTTGGCACGATATTTTGTTCAGAAGATCACCAAAATCTCATAGAGCCCTCCTATTTATAGGAAGAACAGTCGATGGTACCACGCTGCACGATAAATTGGATGCAGGGAATTGTAGATCCAATTGTCATACAAAAGTGTTCTCCATTTCCACACTAGCACTATCGAAAGAAAGCTCCTTACTTTTCTAATCTCACCATCAGTAGTGATCATCTAAAAGCATTCTCCTAAACTTTTTACAACATGGTTTAGTATTATTGAAAACAACATAAAGAAGCTACTTCTATTGTTTCATGGAAAACATAGTAGTGCCTGCAGCACTACAAATTCACTAAAGAAGCTACCATCTCTTTTCTTGACCAATTCTATACACATCCCATAGAGTGTCTACCATCTCATTGTCTTGACCAATGTTTCTACTGTTTCTTTGCTAATTGCTTGTGACAGGCTGCACATTGCAGTGGCCTTGGTCCAAGGCTGTCAGCTGCAGCGGAAGGGATGATAGCATGCACTGGCACTTGTCTCCAGTGTGTCTTCCACTGAAACTACATAACACAGCAAAGTTGTTGTCACTGTGGGTCCATATGCTTTTGAAGCATCATATCAGTGGAAAGTGAGGGAATCAAATTCCACCCAGCCTTGGCTGTAGGCTTAGGTGAGGTTCTCTCTGTTTCATCTCCTCCACTCATGCCATCAAAGTCCCATACTAAACAAAGAACGTGCATAATCAAGGGAGAAACTGGAAAAACAAAAAACATAAGAGGAAAAATTTGGGGTGGGGTAGAGCCCACTCCAGTGTTGGAATGGGTGAAATTTTTAACCTATGTGAAAAATATTCTGAAGTAGAATAGAATATTTTTACATATAATAGGAATATTTCAATTTATTTGAATTGGATATTCCTAAATATAATAGGAATATCTCAATGGATTTGGATTGGATATTCTTACATATAATAGAAATATGTTAATGGATTTGGATTTGGATTGGATATTCCTATCTATGATAGGTATTTCTCGTTGTCTTTCTTCTTCGTGATTATAATCTATTTTCTGTTCCAAAAGAGTTGTGGTGATCCGTTTGGATCGGTGAGAAGTTTGTAAGGAGTCGGTGTATTTCTTATTCCATTAGTGGAGGTTCTTCAGGGTTGGACTTCGATCGTCCCGTAGTTTTTTTCCGCAAGGATTTTCCACGTCAAAAATTTCTGTGTCTGCGCTTTGTGTTTGGCGTTTTTGATACTCTGGTTTGAAGAACTATTTTTGCACTTTTATTTCCAACACCCAGCACCTGCATGGTTCCGCCATTCAGCTTAACGACAATACGATACTTAACAATTTGATTCTCCCTTTTTTTTTTTTTTTTATCAGTTTGTGAGTAAACAATTTGATAATCCCGTAAAAGCTTCCCTTCATCAATCTCTGAGGTTAGTTTATGTGCCCAAGTTTCAATCACTCGGTTAGAACAGGCAAGATGGCACATGGAAGAATATGTGTGCATCTGCTTACTTGACTGCACTTGATTAGTTTCAGGGTTGGTCCAGAGTAACCCTGACAAAACTTCAGACTTGGACAACCCCTCGCACCATCTGTTTTTCTTAGGGTCGCCAGCACAAACGCAATTTAACCCTATATTTATATCTCCAAAGTTAAGGGACAATCAGAATTAGTTCTGGATAGGACAACCCAACTCTCTAGACCGGCCCTCGTTAGTTCCACCTACAGGTGTTTTCGTTGTCATGTGTACCCCCATCCCTGATGCAAAACTCAATTTATAGAATAACAAAACTTCAATCTGAATATTTTTTTGTGAAACTCTATTTCCTACCCACCCACAATAAAACTCTACATTAATTCTGAACTACCAAAAGCCTCCTAACTTAAATATAACTCCAATTTTGCCTACGAATTTTTCTCATTTCAAATTCCAGTTTCAAATCTCCAAACTCCAAAATAAATTCAACTTCATTTTAGCAAAATTTGGTCCCAACTGGGCATTATGGATCTCGGGGATCACAATCTCAGCCAGGGGCAAGACCATGATCATGGTCACACAATAAAGGTGATCATGGGGTTGTGCTTCAGACAAGTATTTATACAATAACAGTAAACAAGCACCAATCATGGGAGTGATTTCAAGGCTTTGTTTGTACATGTTTGGTCCAAGAAGAAAATTTTCATCTTTTGCTCAACCAGTCAAGATCAAGATTGGTGCTTTCATTGCTAGTGTTCCCTTCTCTTAGATAACCAAACAATTAAATTCAATTTCTTGTTTTCTTTACCATGCCTCTTTCCTTTTCATTCCAAGCTACTAAGGAACCTGGAAATCTTCAAAATAGGTTTTCACCAAGTAAACAACTTCCAAAACATCAAGACTTTTTCTTTTTCTTTTTTGGTCAAAAGACCTCAGCTGATGGCCTGTAAATCTATCTTTTCTTGAAAGAATGGGAATATATGCAAGGAGACAGGTATATGGTCATCCTTTACTTTAATCCTAAAATTTAAAAGACACTTTACCTCCCTATTTTACAAATTCTAAGTAAACTAAGCAATGTGACAAATTATTAGAAGAACAGTACCTGATGATATCTTCAGAGAAGGATAGTACCAACGATAGCTACTTGTTAAGATTTTCAAAAAAGGATAGTGCCAAATCTAAACAAACTTCTCTTTCATGAACTGCACTATATATTGTGACGAATTATTGGAATAACAGTAAGAATGATATTTAAAAAGGCTGATGATAAAGGCAATACAAAATACACTTGGGGCTAGTCCAGTATTGGGGCTAGCCCATTAATGAATGAAGTTTACTCATACTAGTCCAAACATTACTCATACTCAGCCTGAATCAGGTCATCAATGCTGCCTTGGGATAGTTGCAAATAATTGTTAATGGGTTGTTCTAAACCATTAACTATTTGCTCCAGCGCATCAGCTCTCCCAGCGTTGTTGAAATTTCTGATCGGCGCTATCGCAACCTGGGAGGACATCCTCAGGGCCTCGAAGCCTAGATTCTTCTCCAGCACCATTGATATCAGCATTTTCAAAGTGATGTAGAAAATGCCAGTATACTGCTCAACTATCATGGCGAAATTCGAATGGACGCTGGGAGTGACTTCAATATCGGTAAACCCCCTTCCAGGAACGACTGCAAAGGGTGTCGTCACAGTCGTCGTTTCAGCAGATGGCGCGACAAAAGTAGAGGCACCAACAACGGTCGAAGTGGTTGGCGTACTCAACAAAAGAGGCGTAGTCGTGATGACAGGCTCATCCTCCTCTGAAGATATCGGAACTGTATTGGGCGAGCCAGCACCCGAAAATGTTGCCTCTTCAAGGTCGAGCACCGCCTTTTCATCGGCGGGAGCCGCAATAAAGCCAAAGGTTGCGTCGACGCTGTCCTCCCCGTAGATGTCTTCCCCTGAAAAGAAGACAAGGGAAAGTTAATATCAACCTGATATTAATCTTTCTAAAAGGGACGTAAAGACGACATTTACCCATGGTCGATGATATATATGTCGCGTCTGCAGCCAGTACAGCTAAATTATTTCTTAATGATGCTAAGCGAGCTGTCATACCTGGAGAGGAGGGTGCATCAAACAACGTCTGAGGGAAGTCATCCAAGTCTTCACCCAGATCTAATCGAGGTTCATCAGGTGGAATCTTGCTGGATATACTTACAGACACGGCGGGGGTTACTTCCGTTACTGGTCTGGATAAATGTATATGCAATCTTATTTTTGCTCGACCTCGAAGGCGATCTTGTAGCACTACCTGAAGCGGTAGCAGCGACAGCATTCTCGAGCAAAGAATCTCCAGCACTGCCAGCCGGAACTGTGGAGGTTCCCTCTCTAATAGGCGAAGGACCTCTAGTCAAAAAACCATCCCCAACCGGGAAAACAACAGGTTCACTCCTAGAAGCCTCATGGCTGGAAGTCCTGACAGGACCACTAACAGTCTTCTTCTTCTTGCGAGGGGAAGTCTCTTTCAGAATAGGAGCCTTTCGCTTACTGGGGATAACAAGAGGCTCTGCAGGCGGAGGTATTATGCCTCTCGGTACTGTCAACAAAAACTCATCTGGAGCGACAGAGTCTTCACCTTCGTAAGAGGAAACTGATGGGACTTCCTCTCTTCCAGCGGACTTATAAGGGGGCATCCTAAAACTTCCACGCATATCAAAATCGCGATGGAAGGTATTGATGGCCACATAAAATTGGGAGTACGAATGGAGGATGCGCAACTCCATGGAGAGTGAAGTCGCGGGCACAGTAAAGGCTGCTCCAGTACAACCCATTATGAAGTACCGCCATCCTCTCGCTCCATCAATAAGTCCACCTCTGGACTTGAAGCTGGTGATGGCATTTCACACATGCAATTGGTCATACCCAAACTGCCTGACGAACCGACTAGGCAGATATGGCTCCAAGAAGCAATGGTCTTCACTTCTGTACAAATGGGAAGGTCTAATACAGACCAACCAATAAAAAGCTTCAGGAGAAAGAACGGTCTTTCCTTCACCTGAATCCTGAAGTCTCGTCCCCTGTTGATTGAGATGTACAGTGGGAACGATACAGAAGAGCTTCCAGCTATGAGCAAAATTTAATGCTCGCCGACAGTCTATGACGGTGGTCACATTCCAAGTGGAATTCTTGTAATTCAACAAGAAATTATTTCCCGAACTACTGGCAGAGCCGGGAGACATCACCCTGGGGTTATGAAGAATTAACCATCCCATCAGATATAGGAATGGTAACTCTACCCTGGGAAAGCTTTCACGCCGTGTCTCATCAGCGAGAAGCCCATCAGTAATGGCCCTCAGGCCAGCTTGTATCCGGCATACCATGGCAGGGAGCAGGCCCAGTCTTGTCCCAAACACTAAACGCACTGCAGGCCATAAGGTGTTACGATAAATGCGATCCGAAGATGCAATGCCACGTACTACCAATCGACGTAACCATACGGAGAGGAAGCCAGCTAATTGAGCTTCCCTTGACAGAGGCTTGCGGCAATGCCTCATATAACTGTAGACTTTAGTGCCTGCAGGATAACTCCCTATCCCTTCATCGAGAACTTGATCTGAAGCGCCAGCGTCTTTAATAATATCATCGACTATTTGAGCATTAAGCATACTCAGAAAGTTCAAAGGCTTATCCCTGCTATCCACAACTTTGTCTGGCTTAGCATCTCTGGCCTAATAAAAGAAGAGATAGGACGTCCATTTGTTGGTATGAGCCAAATCAGAAGGCTCATTATAGAAGGTGGTGTACGAAAGATAATAGCTCATTAGCTCCTGGTACACTGCCACTACCCGAGGGTTTGTATCCCCCAGCTCCCTGTTTGTGGGAACATACTCTTCATAAGGAGTATCCCCCATTGGTAGTCTTAAAATCTCTGCCATCTCGTGAAGGGCCAATCCCAACTCCCCTAGCGGAGTGGCGAAAGTCCCAGTGGGCGAGATATACCGCTCCATCAAAGCCAAAAACAAGTTGGGGTTGGGAGGTAACCCAACACTGGTAGCACTCACAACCGCGAACAGACCAATGCTCTCCAGCTCCGTCTGAAAATGCTTCAGGGCCCAGGCAGCTAAACGAGCCCATCGAAGATTTCCAGGGGTAAGCTACCCGTTGGTCCGAGAATTAACCTTGGGGTATACTCCTCCATACCTCATGAAGTCATTGCAAAAATTTGATAATTGGACTGGCTGGAGCAGTGAAGTGTCCTCACTCGGGACGCTGCCCGACAGTAATCCCCTGAAAGGCACAACATGGCCTGAAGGGCGGCTCACAAATAATCCTTGGTCTGATCCTTTCTGATAAAATATCTTCTCCGGCTGGCCGTGAAGATTATGGGTCAGAGTCCACGACATCTTCCTGGGATGCGTGGCATGGAAGAATGCCGAGATATGGTAATCTCTCGGCATCCTGGGCAGGTACATGACCATGCCCCCAGCAGTAAAAATCCAGTTTTCCTTCTTGGGCTTCGTCTGGGATTGTTTATCAATCATATCCCCGAATAGGAAAGCTGGTTTTATATATTTGGCCCCATCTAGATACGTCAGGGGCTCCCCGTTGATCATACTCAACAGCATTCATTCTCCTTGAGACGATATCAGAGTTCCCCTTCCTTCAGGATACTGGGTTCCAGAAATAGGAAATGTCACATGAGACAAATCCTCCAGGTAATTGGAGTTCAGCATCCCAGCAGCAGAACCCATCACCTCAGCCAGCAGAGGTATCTGCAAGTCTACTACAAAATGCAAGAAGAACAAGTCAGTTTCTATACTAGACATTACAGTCTTGCAGCTTACGCCAAAGATCAACAGTCTGGGCTTTTACGCCAAGACTGTAAAAATCTATAGTTTTACGCTGGAATCTATTTCCAAGGCATAAAATTCAAGATTGACAGTATACACAAAAATCTGACAGTCTGTGTTTTTACGCCAGACTACCAAAATTTGAGTTGTTACGCCGGAATTTTCATCCAGAGCGTAACACTCAAAGTTTGTAGTATACGCCAAATTTTGACAGTCAAAGCTTTTACGCCAGACTGTGAAAATATGGAGTTTTTACGCTGACACGTTAGGAATGTGGGCGTAAATGATAAAATATCTCTGTGCATCATCTTCCTCGAAGAGGCTCTCAGCACAGAAGATGACCTAGCGCGTTCACGTACAACATGTGCGAAGGGTTTTCTTCGTTTTTGTCGTCCCAAAAGCTTTACCTATGACGCCTGGTGCACAACTTGACGGTGGGACACTTCGTTCAGAGCGAGGTTCACTCTGCCCAATGGGATTCGCTCCTGCTTGAGCAGAGGAGCGAGAAGAAGAGGCAGCTTTCTTTCCCTTAGCGGTGGAGTTTGTTTCGGTGCCATGGCTAAAACTCAAGGTTCTCAAAAGAAGAGATGAAGAAGAGCTCTCAAAGGAACAAAGGATTTTTGCAAAAGACAGATGAAGAGTTTCTTCTCTGAAGGCCTTGGGGTATTTATAGAGTTCAGATAAACTCTTCGAATCCCTAACCAAATCCGATATTTAATATTCGATTATGATTGGGGAACACGTCAGCCTATCATTTAGGGAAGACGGACAGTCAGCGAATTCAAAATTTTTTTCATACAGAGCAGATCTACGATTTTTATTCTAAGGAGCTTTTACGCTTAAGAGGCTACAAATCTACGGTTTTACGCTCAGAGGCCACAAGTCTATAATTTTACGCCAAGATGCTTTTACGCTCGGTAGCTTTTACACTCGAGAGGCTACAAACCTACGACTTCACGCTCAGAGGCTACAAATCTATGATTTCACGCTCAGAAGCTTTTTACGCTAAGAGGCTACAAATCTACGACTTCAGGCTCGGAAGTTTTTTTAGAGACTATAAATCTATGCTTTTACTCCCGGATGCTCTTATGCTCAGCAGCTTTTACGCTCGAGAGGCTACAAATCTATGATTTTATGCTCATCTATATTACAGATATATGACTTTCCGCATTAAAATACACAGGCCAGAGTATGCGTATATCTGAACAATTCTCAAGACGGCCAATTACAAGGGTTCACGCAGAATATGCTCCTTTTTGGCCTCAAAATATCCCAAGTACCCAAAACATACAGAGTTCAGCATTGAAAATGACTCTTCTTCTTGGGTCGATTAGAAGTTCATCCAAAATCCAGTCAGAATCTTTTCTCTACAGTTCAAGCATGACCAGTTTTGACAGCCATTTCTCGCCCTACTTCAAGGGATTTTCGGAAAATCATTCTTGAAGATGATTGTCTGAACAAGAATTCTTCTTATCAAAGAAGTGACAGTTCAGAATTCTATGCGACTCATCGTTCAAAACAGCATGACAGTTCGGATATTCGACTTAAATGCAAAGCAGCTTTCTACGCATCTTCAGTTACGCGTAAAAGACGGGACGAGATCAGATACTCTTTCTATCAGAGTTGGTGTAAAGTTATTCAGACGTGTCGAAGCTGCACACTATTCAGACTTCATCACAGCAAAATATGGCAAATTATCAGATGCGTAAAAGAAGATAATTTTATTAATCATGATTACATATGATGGAAATCCAGCCTACAAAGGATTTTTTATCTTCATGATTATATATGATGGAAATCCTTTTCCTACAAAGGGTTTCTCATTTTCATTTAGGATCACGCCAAGAATCTGTTCTGCCAGGTTCTCGTATTGGTGGAGATCTTTTTCGTCTTCTACAGCATTTAATCGGCTTCCGCGTCCGATTAACAAAAAAATGATTAATGGCGGGAGGATACATAACTGGGACTGTCTAAATTATTCAAGATCCCACCCTCCATACGCCATGACAGATTGAGTTGGGATTCAGACCTAACTCAATACTGGAAGACAGGGCCAGACTGTCTACCCTCATCCACCGTCATCATGGGAAAACATACAGCTTGTAAGCTGTGTGGCCAAATGAGACCATTCCTCTCTCCTGGACGAATCGCCATATGAAATTGTTGATCATCCCGAGCAAAGAAAGTTATGATATCTTTCCATGATCCATCGTTGCAGAGGATATTTGCTCGAAGATGCCTTCTTTTTCGGCTCCTTACATGCTGGAAGAACATGCTTCTTCTTCCTCAAGTCGACCCGACAAAGTTCGGCAATCATCTTTGTGTGGTGAAGGGAGTGTGGGAAAAACAGGTTAATCCATTCGCCTTTTTATAGGCAGAGGAGAACACACCGAATCCCAACAAACTCCCAAAAATTCGTCGAAAAATCAGCCTCGTGGAACGAGTCAAAATTGACCGTTTCATGCTTCATTCAAAGTGTTTCAAATTACGAGGAATTTAAAAACTTTGAAGGGGGTCTTGTAGAAGCATGAAAAATACGCTACAGGATTATACGCAACATGCATAAAACTCGCGTAAAGCAGAGTTTCAGTGTTGTGCAGCGTAAAACATGGCTTCAGAGCCATTGGCGTACAGCAGAGCTTCAATGTTGTTCAGCGTAAAATATAGCTCCAAAATAACCCGCGTAATGCAGTATTTCAGACTGCTTCAGCGTAAAAAGGTTGCTACCTCGCCTTTATGGCGTAAAACTCATCTACTTTTAATGCAGCATGGAAGTGTACGAGGAACGCTTCGTATTCCTCGAATGAACCTGTCAGACAGTACAATGAACCTGACTCCTGACAAAGAGTACTGCACGACTATCAAGACGACGGCTGTAATGATGATTCGGCACAGAGCTCCAGACTATCGTTTAGTAACAAAGCCTTGATTTAAGTCGTCATCTACGCATTCAAGGAATACGCTGCCTAGTTTTACACAGGCAGCCATGAGCTTTTATGCTCAAGATGAGACAAAACTGACCGCCACGTCAAAAGCTGCTCTTCGTACAGAGCCCGAGGTATGTCTCTGCAATTAATGCGCGAGATGGGGGCAGATCTCTGCATTTAATGCACGATATTTTGTTCTATTTCCAATGACTAGGAGAGCTATAATTAGGGATAATACGTCCACATCACCATCCCTGCACATTACGCCATCAGGCTATTTTCAACTATAGGAGTATGCCGTATGCTATCTCCTCGAAATATGCCAACCTGGCTATTTTCAACTATAGGAGTACGCCGTATGCTATCTCCTCGAAATACGTCGAACTGACTATTTTCAACTATAGGAGTACGCCGTATGCTATCTCCTTGAAATACGCCAACCCAGGCTATATTTGCAAAGGTATGTGAACAGGCTATCTGATCCAGAATACGCTCAAGACCTCAGTCAAGGAGGAATGACTGGTTACCTTTACGCCGGCAACCTATCTATACAGCATCAGGTTTCTACGCCTACTTGGCTTCTACGCCAACCTGACAGCTATCGGGCTTCTACGCCTATATGTCAGCTATTGGGCTTCTACGCCTACTTGGCTTTTACGCCATCAGAACAACTATTTGGTTTTTACGCCAATGAGACAGTTATTTGGCTTCTACGCCAATCATCTCTACGCGAGGGACAGTTACCTACGTGGCTTCCATGCCATGATCTTCGCAGCAGTTATACGCATGATCTCTTAATGGGATACGCGTCACATGCTTATTCAGAAAATTATTTATACGTGGGTAGCAGTTATGATAACCGTCGCGTAAAAGGTACGGTTCTCTCCGCTGTTCAGTTTCTACGCCTATAAATAGAGACCTCCGTCCATGGAGGTCAGGGGGGCAGATTTTATAGAGGTCAGATTTTATTGGGATCAGATTATGATCTTTGGGAGATGGAAGTCAAAAAATCGAAGAGAGAAGAATCTAGCGCACAGACTGAGAGTAGTGATCGACGATCTTGGCATCGAGCATCCACTCCCTCTTGCAATCTTTGAAGCTATTCCTCATTCTATATCACTTCATCATCATCGTGTGGTCCAAGAGACAAAGTGATCGACAGCAGATCAGACTCTTATAGCAATATTTACCCAGATTAAATTTTGTACTTAACATCCTCGTATAGGATTAATTGTACTTCTTGTTTGTAAACCTAAGAAAGGGTTTCGTATAAACCTATTTTTATTTCTTTCGTTTATTATCAAACACAAGATATCGACTCTGCTGGGGACTACTTTCGTATCTGACAAGAAAGCAATTGCTCAACACGATGCAGCATCAGTAGGATCAATGAAGAAGACCTTGGTCGTCCAGTTTGACCAATCACCATACGAAGACATGCTTCGAGCAGGGGGTAGCTCTCAGTCCCTCTCTGTCCAAGACAACAGAAAATTGCGTAAGATGTGGATGCCCCGGACATCCCCTACCATTCCTGTCGACTCTCTGGTTTCTCCGACCAACAAGGTTGTAGCTTCGCAACCTGCGCGCCCCGCGTGTAAAACTCTGTCTCCCGTCTGTGACGTGGCAGGCAAAGCTTCTGGCCATGCCACAGTGCTAACCCAGAAGTCTGCTCCGCGCCCTGCGCGTAAAATTTAGTCTCCCGTCTGTGACGCGGCAGACAAAATTTTTGATAATGCCTCAACGCCTATTCAGAAATTCCAAACGCGTTACGCGCGTAAAAATGTATCTTTCCTTCGTGGAAAAGCAGATGGTCCCTGCAATCTACGCAAGGGAAAACAAGTGACGGATTTTCCAACCTCTCAGCCTTTACGCCATCAAGAGAAGAATCTGCCCGCTCTCCAGATTACGCGAGAAGCTGACGGCCGTTTGAGGACTTCCTCAGTTTTACGCCAGCCTGAAAAAAATTCCAAATTACGCCAGGAGAAGCCCCTCGGCGTAAAAAAGACCCAGTTTTTGGATAGATACGCTCCTCATGGATCATGTGCTACTCACATGGCTGAACTGCTGTATTCCTACGGCAGAGAGAGGGTTGGGGTTCCCAATATCCGTGTTCTGACTAATGTAAAAAGGCAGAATAAGCCTTCTTCTTCCTCTGTTAATCCCTTTGATTTGCGCGATTTCTTAATCCAGAAACGCAATGACAAGGGATCTTCTGATATGTCTATTACGCCCCCTAGGGAGCACTGTTGTAATAGTCATAAAATTATAGTTAATTATTGTTGTTCTGAAGCAAAACGGTCGGTTTTCGACCGGTTGAACTACTCTTTGTCTTTCCAGGAAGAGGAGCCTACATATGCATCAGTGAACATGGCTTCACACGTTCCTAGAGGAAGGTCAAATTTAAGACGTCATCCCTCTAGAACTCCAAACAAAAGGAGATTCGACAGACTCTTTGAGAACATTGAAGCTGGGGTATTCCGAAACACCCGTTCGAGGTCACGACAACCGGCTTCGTATTCTTCTGATTCCGACACTGGGGGTCGCCAGTTTCCTGAATCAGATGCTTAAAGTATAGAGTCAATCTATACAGAGACCTATACTAACCCTTCAATGACATCCATAGAAATGAGAGTCTATGCCATTGAAGATGAACGCGAAGAGGCTTCCCCATCAGGCATTACTGAGCAATGCATCGCTGTGTTGGAGACATCTCTGAAAGAGATACAGTCCATGATGGATAATATGCACCAGATGATGCTGACTCAACACACAGCTTCTATAGCTCAAGCATCAGTCCCTCCAACTCAGATACGTGTGGGGGTGGACTTACCACCATCCAATGCGAATCAGGAGCCTGCTCTAAATCAGGAGTCAGCAGCTCCTCCACTTCCTAATTCGGAGAATGTATTACCTCCTGTCGGAGTTACGATACAACCGATCTCTCACCACTCTGCGGTCCCTCTACCGGATGAAGATCCGATACAGGCAGTGCGGGAATTGAAAGCCCAATTTGATGCCTTAAAACATAAGGATCAGCTCAAGAAATTGGGAATCAACCAGCCTTACCTAGCTATCTGGGATGAGATCCTTTTTCCTCCCAAATACAAACCACAGGCTATGGCTTTGTTTGAGGGAAAGATATCACCGAGCCAGTACATGAACTACTTCAGCATGATAACGGTATTATTGTAAGGGAATGATGCCCTTCTCACTCGAGTGTTCAAAGGCTGTCTCTCGGAAGTGGCTTATCAGTGGTACCGTAGTCTTGTGGACAACTACATTACTTTCTTTGAAAATTTTAAGACTTTGTTCTTCGCGCGATTCTACGAAGGAGGGATGGACATTTCTATGTCCTCTTTCATAAAAGTAAAGCAGAAGGAGAAAGAGAACGTTCGCACTTTCATCGAACGTTTTCGTCAAGCCACTTTGCAAATGCCTCCCGGAGTTCCAGACTCGGCATTGGTGGAAATTTGCAGGAAGAATCTTCTTCCAGTGATATCGGTGTTCACAAGACCATATCAGTTCCATGATTGGCCCTCATTTATCATCTCAGCGGTAGCCGCTGAAGACAACAGTCAGAAGGCACGTGATAATGGAATTATGATATCTACCTCTGATAAAGGCAAGAGGTCATCCTCCAACAGCGACCATCCTCGTGGTTCCAAAGAAAAAGAAGCTTTGACGATCAATACGTCCAGGCAAAAGACTGCGGCAACCACACAGACGAAACCTGGGACTTCCAGGCCTATCGAAGTATATTCTTTTGACGACGACGATATTCCGAGCATATTCGAGTGTCTAGTCAAAAGCGGCAAGATTACCCTCCCTGAGGTAAAGCGGCCTAATAAAGTCGGCAGTACCGATAACCCCAAGTACTGCATTTTCCATAGGTACATATATCACCCCACAAAGGCGTGTTATGTACTAAAGAGGAAAATCCAGGAGTTGATCGACGCTAAGGCTATCACTCTGCGCAATAGCGAGAAGACGGTCACAGCCAACATGATCTCTCTCCAATTTGGCAATCTGCCTCCTCAAGAAGTTTCGGATGGGGTTGTACCTATTTCCCGGACAATGATGAATATTGTTAATCTTCCTCCGACCAGGGGTCAAAATTATGACCTGGTACCCCTAACTACCCAGCGTGGCGAGATTATGTGGGTTCATCCAGATCTGGTGTTAGAGATCGAGGAAGAGACTCAAGCTGCTAAGGCTAAGTCTAAAAAGAACTCGAAGCATAGACCATGTCATATGGTTGCGATATCCCCGACATCAGAAGAAGAGGTTTTGGCTACTGGAACCCGGTCAGGCAAAGCATACCTCAAGGACTATAGAGGAAATCAAGAAGAAGCAATGGCAGACACTTCAGTTGCCAAGCCTTCAGAACCTGAACCTGTCATACCAGAGGCAGGTCCTTCTAGACCAACTTCGGCAGACAAGGGCAAGCAAAGAAGTGCGCTTTGATAAACCTTTGAAGAATATTCAAAACAAAGGCTTGGAGAAGCCATACAACTTTGATATCCTGGCCCAGTTGGCTAATACACCAGCCAGATTGTCCATTTTTGAACTACTCAGGCTCTCTAAAGATACTCGTCAAGCCCTGAGTGAAGCATTAATGCAGGCGGATGCATACTTGACCCAGCTCAAGTCCCTTGATAAAGAACCTGTGGCATGTCCTCAATGCCATAGTGTGATGGAGGTGGTCCCGAATATCACTTTCACTCAAGATGACATATTGTTGAAACATAACAAGCATGACAGACCCCTCTATTACACTGGATACGTCGGTTCCATGGAGGTTGACCGGATTCACATAGATCCGGGATCATCGATCAGCATCATTCCTCATAGTCTGCTCAGACCGCTAAGGATTCCTACCAGCGAATTGGCTTACACCACCACTACAATCGTGGGCTTCAACGCAAGAAAAAGTAAGCCATTGGAAAGATTCGTCTGAGGATCCAGATTGGCGACCTCAGATCAGTGGCTACATGCTATATCATTGATTCAGAGGTGTCCTACAATATTCTGCTGGGCAGACCATGGATCCATGATCACAACATTGTTTCTTCGACTCTACATCAATGCTTCAAATATGTAGATGCCCAAGGAACACTACAAACAGAGTTTGCTGACCATAACCCGTTTAAAGGAGTAGAATCCTACTACTCCGATGCCATGTTGTACACCCAAGACTACATGAAGGAGGTGTCAGGCAAGACAGACGAAGAATTCCATCGGGAGCCAGAAGAACCCTCTGTCGAACAACCCCTGTCAATCAAAGTAAAAGGGCGAACTACTCATCCGAAAGTCATGGAACACATGGCTATCCACTTGAACAAAACCAAGTCAGGACAAGGAGGTGATCCTCTAGTGATCACTTTGAACCAGAATCCTCCACCTTTGGTCATCAACCTTCGATGTAACAAGCATCCAACTGATGTAAATATAACCAGGAACGTGGTTTCTGAAGATAATAAAGATCCTCTTTTCCAGTACATTGACGCTCAAATTCCAAATCAGGAATCCTCTCCCCATAACGATATAGAACCTATAGCACAAAAATTCTTGAAAGCTATAGATTCCTATCATCCATATATATGGGAAGTAGCATCAACATCTAATATCATCACAATATATGGGCCACATGAGGATTCTATCTTTATTGTCCCGCCTACTCGCAGCAGTCAGCATCCAATAGTCTTCGGTCGCATGCGTAACGAACCGACTGTACAAGAAGATTCTCACAAATTCGATGCTAAAAAAATGCAGGTTCACAGATATAGCCCACAAGCTTTGAAGATTATGCAAAGTATGGGTTATGACTTGAAGCTGGAACCAGGTCTTAACTATGGGAAAGACAGGCGAATGCCGTTGCACGGTGATCCCGACTGTCAACGAACTCATTTTGGGTTAGGGTATGCCACTTCCTTTGCAACTTCTGATCTTAATGAGGATATCTTTTCCTCTTCTCAAAATGGCTCGTCGTCCTCCGGCTCATATGATGATCTCGAACGTGCATTATCAGTAAATATGGTACTGATAGATTACCTCGAAGCAGACGAACAAGAATCTGAACCGTTTGAGAATGACTCTTGGCCACAGCAAATGGATACGCAATGGAAACTCCGGTTCGAGCAGAGAGAACCGTCCAATAAAGATAAAGTTATCCAAATTGACGTTAGGGATGAACTTTCGCCAAAGCCGATATTTATCAGTAACAATCTTTCCGGTGAAGAAAGGGAAGAAATAATCCAGCTGATAAAAGAATATATCGACGTCATTGCGTGAAATTATGAGGATATGACAGGACTCAATCCTAAAGTGGCTACTCATAAGCTCAATATATTGCCCAATTCGAAGCCTGTGAAGCAACATCAACGCCGGTTTCGTCCGGATATGATGGACGCCATTGAAGCTGAAATCAAGAAGTTGATAGCCTGCGGGTTCATCTGGGAAGAACAACATCCTGACTGGGTCGCCAATGTTGTCCCAGTCATGAAAAAAATGGGAAAGTGCGTGCTTGCATCGATTATCGAGATCTGAATGCAGCCTGCCCCAAGGATGAGTTTCTTCTTCCCATTACAGACGTCATGATCGATAATTCGTGCGGTTTTGAACGCATGTCTTTCATGGATGGATTTTCAGGATACAACCAAATCAAGATGCATCCTAAAGACGAGAAGCATACTGCCTTCCGGACACCATTGGGGGTATATTGCTATACGATTATGCCCTTCGGACTGAAGAATGTCGGGGCTACGTACCAATGAGCTATGAGTAACATATTCCATGAGCACCTACGCAAAATAGTAGAATGTTACGTGGATGATATAGCTGTCAAAAGTCGCATCATGGATAATCACATCCAAGACTTGAAGATAGTGTTTGAGTTGATGCGCCAACACCAACTCAAAATAAATCCTACAAAGTCCTTTCTTGGTGTATCCAGTGGCAAATTCCTGGGATTTGTCATTACCGGTAAAGGCATTCAAGTGGACCCTGATAAAGTGAAGGCCATCCTAGAAATGCAACCACCCTATAATCTAAGAGAACTCAGAAGATTTTAAGGTCGTCTGGTTTATATCCGGAGATTCATATCCAACCTCTCTGGGAGATGTCAGCCTCTTTCTCGTCTCATGAAGAAAGGTGTATTCTTTGTATGGGACGAAGCCTGTCAGCAAGCGTTCAATGATATCAAATGCTACCTTACTAATCCTCCAGTTCTGGTGCCTCCCGTCATAGAAAAACTATTTTTGTTGTATGTTCGAGCAATGGATCATTCTCTGGGAGCTCTCCTCGCACAGAAGAACGATGAGAGTCATGAACAGGCTATCTACTATTTAAGCAGGATGATGGTCGGAGCTGAACACCGGTACAATCCGGTGGAAAAGGAATGTTTGGCCCTAATGTTCGCCATTCAGAAAATACGATATTACGTCACAGGCCAGACTATTCATATCATCTCTAGGATCAATCCTCTTCGGGTATTGATGAACAAGCCAAGTGTTCTCAATTTCTGACTCGCAACTTGGGCGATATTATTAACACCGTATGATATGGTGTACGTCCCCCAGAAGTCCATCAAAGGCCAAGTATTGGCTGATTTTCTAGCTGCTCATTCGATTCCGGAAACCTCCAGATTATACGAGGATATTCCCGACGAAGTTGCAGAATGTAATTCCGCAATATAAAGTGATACATGGCAGCTATTCTTCGATGGTGCCTCCAGGACTGGTCCCAGGGAGAACGTAGTTTCAGGAGTAGGAATTGTGTAAACTCCCTCACCCAAAATAGGTATTTTATGTATATTTTATATTATTATATTTATTATAGATGTTGAATTTATTTAGAATATTCTCTTAGTTAATTAGAAAATAAATTTTTTTTAGTATATTTACTTATATAAATATTTATTTAGAATTATTTTAGGCTATTTTATATTATTGGGATTTTTCCGTAATTTTTAGTTAATTAAAAACTAGTAACACTAATTTTCTAGGACTTTGAAGAATTTATTTTATGTTCAAACTTAGATAAAAATATCCCAAACTTTTATTTTAGGTTCTAAATAATAAAATATATTTTCTATAATTTTTTGGGAATTTTTTGATTATTTTTAGCATTTATTTTGAGTTAATTATCAAAAACTGAATTAAAAACTAATTTCTGAAAAAGAAACCCAAAAAGTAATTAATTCTGCCCAGTCAGCATACAGGGGGCCCACCTGTCAGCCTCCAGCAGTGAACAGTGATGGGCCCGCCTGTCAGTGACCGCTGAGTGGGTGCGAGCCGAGCCGAGCCGACCTCAAGCCGAGCCGAGTCAGAGTTCGACTCGGACTCAGCTGAGCCGAGCCGCGTCAGTGCCTGACCGTCCGATCTGAGCGGGCAGCCCTGGATTGCTGCCACGTGGCGCGCTGTGAGCCGCGGCTGCACTCTCTCTCTCCTCTATATATATAATAGTTTAGATATTAATTTCTAGGGTTTTTCTTGAGCCAATTTTTGGAGAATTGCCATCTAGGGTTCCTTCATCTTCCAGAAGCCATTGCGCATAGCTCCGGACTCCAAACGAGGCCTAGTTTTTTTTGTTAGAACGATATTGAGGTTAGATTTCTCATTATATAAATTGTTTTACGAAATTATGAGTATTAAATTTTGGAAAATTCGTAGAGCACAGCATGTCCGAAAATAGACGTGTTTCGATGTTTTTGCGATTTCGGGAGAACCAGGAATCAGAATCATGAACCGTTTGAAGTTTCGGAAAGCTAATGTCGAGATAATTGACATAAAATTTGCCCAGAGTTTAATTCGAATTATTTATATACTTTTAATTCTGTAGAACTTCTAGGTTAGAATTTAACCATCGGTGCACAATACAAATTTGTATGTGCCATAATTCCCAAACGAATTTGAATTCGGACGAGCCATAAATTCCAGCATATTTTTGATGCTAAAATCTACAGGAAATCATGCATGAAAGTTGAGTTTGTGTCGGTTGACTTTTTGGTCAACAGATCGCCTCGATTTGCGTGCCATGAGTCTCGAGTTGATAA
The DNA here is from genome assembly GCA_036927795.1 of Iris macrosiphon. Lineage (NCBI taxonomy): Eukaryota > Viridiplantae > Streptophyta > Magnoliopsida > Asparagales > Iridaceae > Iris > Iris macrosiphon. The sequence continues at coordinate 336,690,621 of JAYESA010000004.1, read as the reverse complement.
AATTCAGTTTTTTTGGACAAAATTTAAGAATTAACATAAAAATCAGAATAATAAGATTAAAATAGGATTTTAGAGTAATTATTCCAGAATTAAATAAATTAAAATAAATTATCTTTTGACTTGATAAATTTGTAATACATAGGCTATTTGGACTATGACTTGGACTCTGATTCATACCAGCAGCAGGACCCCAGGCAAGATACCTTGCCAAATTGTTTACAGTATTTTACATACTTAGTATATTTTTGTATAATTATTGCATTTATGTTTATTTATTGTATGTGTAGTTTCTTTCAGTCATTACTATATATTAGATATGTTGACACACACTTGACACTTAGTATCATAGAGGACAATCATTAGGCGTATGGGCTTTTAACCACTCTGGTAAACCATAGTAACTAGTACGCACTATGGTGGTCGTGTCCGATGGTCGCTACCCGAGAGGTATGTCGATTGATGGAGTCCGAGGGTCGCTACCCCAGAGGTATGTCGGCTGATGATGTTCACTGACGAGCATGAGTTGTGAGGATTAGATCGAGTAGTCTACCCTTGTCCATACTTCGAAAAGTTGTCCTCATTTGTATTCATATAGATTGTCTTGTACAGCGTACTTATTTATTTTTAAATTATATACATGTTTACTGTATTCAAATTGGCATGTGTTTTGTGTATCTTGTTACGTCCCTCTGAGGACCTGGTCCCCTGCCAGGTGTATCTGTTCTTGAGTAATTGCAGGAGCGCAGATTTGGATGGTTATATATATATTTTGTGGATTTCCTCTCTTCGAGCCCGAGATTGCTAGCTGGTATTCTTATATGGTGTTGTTGTGTTGTACTTATTTTGTATTTGCTCTTACATTCGAGTTGGTAGTGGATTTGTTTCCATCCAACTATCATCCTTAGATACTTATGTTGAGATCTAGTTATATAGATGCTGGTCATTCATTTATATTGATTTTCTGTGGATGAGATTTAGATTGTACCCTGTGACTTATGACATATATTTATACCACTTGTGGATTTTATATTCATAGTACAGCGTACGTATGGATTTGGGTTCCATATATTGGAGTTGCCATATCGATGCGGCTGGCATGCTTACGTGTTCCTAGTCTTACTTATTTTGGGACTGGGGCGTGACATATTTTTATGGTGGCCCATGCAGGTCGAGAGCATATTGTCTCGGTTACGTTATTGTACCGAACAAGCCTGCACCTAGGACTAGAGTATAGGATCTCATCCACAATTGACTATAATTCATCTTTCTCCTATCTGTTCTATTTGAACAATTGTATCCTGCTTGATTCATGTACTTCCCTAATAGTTCTTTGAGTATAGCCTCCTGCTAGAATATAGGAACCCATGTTATTAGGATAATGATTATGGTAGCACACCTATTAAGAATACAACGGGAATATAGACACACCACTAAGTTTAGAATATCTAGTGAACCCTAGAATTTCTTTTCTATAGATTGGTTTACCATTACCCCTTGATGTATTATGAAGACTTGAGAGTAGTATAGACACTACTAGAGTTAGTTAGAAGTTTTACCATAATGTTTGAACCTAGTATAGAGAATACCCTAATAAGTACCAAGACCCCTTCTCGTAGACCTTAACAGGAGTTTCTACGGTATGCTTAAGACAATTATAGTATTAGTTTATTATTATAAGTTGGGTAGTATACCTCACAACCTAGCATCACATAGTCTTTTGCCCTATTATTGAAGTGTAACTGAATGACATTTGTCGTATGCTAGCGTAAGACGACAGTGTTTATTCAGACTATAGGACTTAGAGGCTCATACCCCAATTTAGTCGACTAACGACTTAGATAGGGAGTTAGTATGACAACTGTAGAGATTTTAGGGTCTTTTATTATTATTGCTTATGTTGTTTTTGCTTCTGCGAACTTGAATTAATTTGTACCTTCTTTCATCATAATCCAGCGTACTTATATTTTTTGTACTACCTTGATTTATGCTGCTATTATAGCCTAGTTTTTGCAAGCTTATTCTTTTATCGAGCTTGCTCATGGCATATGTATTATTGGGTGCACACAATGATACAATTGCCTAATCAGAATCGGTGTATTAAGGTCTAGCTAAACTTAGTGCGCTTGGTTCGTTCTTCGCATGACTACTTTACGTGGATTGAGATATATGGTAGTAGACGGATATACTTGCCCCTAGACATGTCTGACACATCGTATCGGTTATATAACTGTACTGATACGAGCATGTAAATAGGAAGTTACCAAAAATAGGATTTCAATCCACAACTGTCCTGACAACTCTTTTTTCGAATTCCTTAATCTCTTTGAACCTCGTACTCGTATTCTGTCACCTTCACATTGAATTCTTTATTATTGCTCTTCGTCTTCCCCTATTTCGGAAAGACGAAACCTCGTGCTGGTATAAGTTGACACTGATAGTACTAGATATACCCCATAAGGCTAATCACATGACTTAGTGACACTTTTTTATAATTGATTAAGGGTATATCATAGGTGATATGTTTGGTGTTAAAACTTTGATAATTGACTAGCATGAGTAAATAAATTAAGGAATATTTTTCTTAAAGTATATAGCCTTCTGTGATAGATGGGTAAATTCTAAGTTGGGTAGCAGTGCATTGGCAACTCGAGAGGAATTTCTTTTAGATTGTGATCGAGTAAGATTAGATTGGGAGAGGTTCAAGCCATTTAATTTTGAGAATTTTAGAAGAACGACTAAGATGATGAGGATTAATGAATTTTAAAAATCTTGATATTGAGGACCCAATATTTATACCTTAAGTACATAATTTAAATTTTTGAGTATTGAAGGTAAAATTATCAATTTGAATTTGAAGGATAAATATATAATTTCAGACTTGAACATTGGTGGACTGTATTTAAATTATTTTTCAATTTTATGATTTAAATTAAAAAAAAATTTGATGATTGGACTACCTATTTAAAATATTGAGGATGTGAATGGAATTTAAAAAGTTGAAGAATACAAAAAAAATTTATAAGTGAAAATAGGAATAATATTGGACTCGAATTACTTCTAGAGGAGATTATGATACTTGGAGATCGTGAGGTAAAATTTGATATGGCTTATTTAAATCTTGAAGATATTATATGGATTCAATTTAAATTTGGATATTGATGAGTTGGAAAAGTGAGAAGAGATTACAATAGGTTAAATTTTGATTTGAACAATGATTATCTTAATTTTGAAATGATCACGATAGATTTGAATAGATTTTGTTATTTAAATTTTTGGAAGAGATTGCGATTGACGTACCTTATGTATGAATGTGAAGGATTTAACAAATTATGCCTTATTTTAATTTCGAGGACGAAATTGTTTTAAGTTGGGTAGATTGTAAACTCCCTCACCCAAAATAGGTATTTTATGTATATTTTATATTATTATATTTATTATAGATGTTAAATTTATTTAGAATATTCTCTTATTTAATTAGAAAATAATTTTTTTTAGTATATTTACTTATATAAATATTTATTTAGAATTATTTTAGGCTATTTTAGATTATTGGGATTTTTTCATAATTTTTAGTTAATTAAAAACTATTAACACTAATTTTCTAGGACTTTGAAGAATTTATTTTATGTTCAAACTTAAATAAAAATATCCCAAACTTTTATTTTAGGTTCTAAATAATAAAATATATTTTTTATATATTTTTGGGAATTTTGTGATTATTTTTAGCATTTATTTTGAGTTAATTATCAAAAACTGAATTAAAAATTAATTTCTGAAAAAGAAAATCCAAAAAGTAATTAATTCTGCCCAGTCAGCAAACAGGGGGCCCACCTGTCAGCCTCCAGCAGTGAACAGTGATGGGCCCGCCTGTCAGTGACCGCTGAGTGGGTGCGAGCCGAGCCGAGCCGAGCCGAGCCGACCTCGAGCCGAGCCGAGTCAGAGTTCGACTCGGACTCAGCTGAGCCGAGCCGCGTCAGTGCCTGACCGTCCGATCTGAGCGGACAGTCCTGGATTGCTGCCACGTGGCGCGCTGTGAGCCGCGGCTGCACTCTCTCTCTCCTCTATATATATAATAGTTTAGATATTAATTTCTAGGGTTTTTCTTGAGTCGATTTTTGGAGAATTGCCATCTAGGGTTCCTTCATCTTCCAGAAGCTATTGCGCATAGCTCCGGACTCCAAACGAGGCCTAGTTTTTTTTGTTAGAATGATATTGAGGTTAGATTTCTGATTATATAAATTGTTTTACGAAATTATAAGTATTAAATTCTGAAAAATTCGTAGAGCACAATATGTCCGAAAATAGACGTGTTTTGATGTTTTCGCGATTCCGGGAGAACCAGGAATCAGAATCATGAACCGTTTAAAGTTTCGGAAAGCTAATGTCGAGATCATCGAGATAAATTTTTCCAGAATTTAATTCGAATTATTTACATACTTTTAATTCTATAAAACTTCTAGGTTAGAATTTAACCATCGGTGCACAATACAAATTTGTATGTGCCATAATTTTTAAACGAATTTGAATTCGGATGAGCCATAAATTCTAGAATATTTTTGATACTGAAATCTACAGGAAATCATGCATGAAAGTTGAGTTTGTGTCGGTTGATTTTTTGGTCAACAGATCGCCTCGATTTGCGTGCCATGAGTCTCGAGTTGATAAAATTCAGTTTCTTTGGACAAAATTTAGGAATTAACATAAAAATTAGAATAATAAGATTAAAATAGAATTTTAGAGTAATTATTCCAGAATTAAATAAATTAAAATAAATTATCTTTTGACGTGATAAATTTGTAATACATAGGCTATTTGGACTGTGACTTGGACTCTGATTCATACCAGCAGCAGGACCCCAGGCAAGATACCTTGCCAAATTGTTTACAGTATTTTACATGCTTAGTATATTTCTGTATAATTATTGCATTTATGTTTATTTATTGTATGTGTAGTTTCTTTCAGTCATTACTATATATTAGATATGTTGACACACACTTGACACTTAGTATCATAGAGGACAATCATTAGGCGTATGGGCTTTTAACCACTCTGGTAAACCATAGTAACTAGTACGCACTATGGTGGTCGTGTCCGATGGTCGCTACCCGAGAGGTATGTCGATTGATGGAGTCCGAGGGTCGCTACCCCAGAGGTATATCGGGTGATGATGTCTACTGACGAGCGTGAGTTGTGAGGATTAGATCGAGTAGCCTACGCTTGTCCATACGTCAAAAAGTTGTCCTCATTTGTATTCATATAGATTGTCTTGTACAGCGTACTTATTTATTTTGAAATTATATACATGTTTACTGTATTCAAATTGGCATATGTTTTGTGTATCTTGTTACGTCCCTCTGAGGACCTGGTCCCCTGCCAGGTGTATCTGTTCTTGAGTAATTATAGGAGCGCAGATTTGGATGGTTATATATATGTTTCGTGGATGTCCTCTCTTCGAGCCCGAGATTGCTAGCTGGTATTCTTATATGGTGTTGTTGTGTTGTACTTATTTTGTATTTGCTCTTACATTCGAGTTGGTAGTGGATTTGTTTCCATCCAACTATCATCCTTAGATACTTATGTTGAGATCTAGTTATATAGATGCTGGTCCTTCATTTATATTGATTTTCTGTGGATGAGATTTAGATTGTACCCTGTGACTTGTGACATATGTTTATACCACTTGTGGATTTTATATTCATAGTACAGCGTACGTATGGGTTTGGGTTCCATATATTGGAGTTGTCATATCCATGCGGCTGGCATACTTACGTGTTCCTAGTCCTACGTATTTTGGGACTGGGGCGTGACAAATTATCCTGGTCACTCCTGATAAACTCGTCAACTATCAAGCATATTCTCTTAGCGAACCTTGCTCTAATAATGTGGCAGAGTATAATGCCCTACTCATCGAACTCCAAGTCGCTAAAGAATTGGACTTCGAATATCTGGAAGCTTTCGGTGATTCTCTGCTGATCGTCAATCAGGTCAGAGGAATATATGAAGTCCGTAATCCAGACCTCATTCCTTATCACCAAGCAACGATCGAGATAGCCATGTCTTTCAAAGGGTTCTTCCTAGAGTTGGGCTAGTGTGAGTAATATTTGGGCTAGTATGAGTAATGTTTGGGCTAGTATGAGTAAACTTCATTCATTAATGGGCTAGCCCTCCTCCTCCACTTCTTTTATTTGAAATCTAAAATTTTGCAATCTCCATCTCCTCAAATTTTAACCATTAATCGATGGCTTCCAAACTCTGAAAAGAATCAAGGTACAATTCTTCCTCCTCCTTATCCTTCTCAATTTTTAATAATTCCTATTATATTTCAAAAATTTCCCAAAAATTATCTTTTTAATCTTAAAATTATAGTCCTGAATGTAGTTTCAGATGTAGTTTCGACGTATTTCTGAAGTCTCGAACCCGATTTTAAGGCATACAAGTTCAAAATTCCTCGAACGTTCGAAACAAAAACATGCTGTACTTTAGACATTTCTACAGTCCTATATACATTGTGGACTGTGGTGTAGTGCCTCAAATCCCGATCCGACCGGGATGTGCACTATATAATTGGGCTTGTGGCTAGTCCGTCAGAGTATGCTTAGATCTTCGGCATCTTATTGCCACTCATGGAAAGGCCTCTATTGAAACGAGTCCAATAGTTTTCGTGTTTGGTTGCTTGGTTTTCTTGATTGCCGCTTTGGGATTTGATTTGGTGTTGCTTTCGAGTTGCTTGGTTTTCGCTGTTGGTTTTATTGATTGGAATTTGAATTTTGGGGAGTTCGACAAGGAAGGATAGGCAAGAATTCTAACTTGGTGCTCGTGCTATTGCAGGTCCGCGTAACTGATGTTTGATCGTCGCTAGGCGGGATTCCTTGTTTCAGCAACTTTTTCCTTAACCAGTGAGTGGTTTGGTCCCTTCTTTCCTACTTCTTCACGCCAACATCTCTAATGTTTCAAACGTTCACTCGATGATGCCCGGTTGGACGCCTAGGAAATGCTTAGCCACAATGTATGCCAGCCGCTAAGAAAGGAACATGGGAATTGTAGACTAATTTTACTATATGCTTGCACACCTTATAAATTCAGTTGGTTGGAATAGGAATTTGGTTGTTGGTTACGGCCTGGTGCCTCGGATAGAGTTTGGACCCATGGGATATCAAAATCGGAACACCGCATTAAGAAAATATGAACTGTTGCATAAGATATATATTGCTGCTTTACTTTATCTGTTTAATTCGATGCATTGTGTGAGATATAAAATATTCATGCATTTGCATGGTCTGGGACAACTTGTGCACAAGGTTTATCATTTCCTCGAAACGGTTTTCCGGGGCACTGGAACCGTATCGATCCGGAGGGAAATATTGATTCATGTTCGTCACGATGCATTGCGGGACCTCCAGGGGGGCTTGCTACCCGGGCTGATAGGGCGCGCCGTTAATGCTTGGAATAAGTCCCTAAGGTGTCGATCATACCAATGACCGCATAGAATAGAACACATACTAATTTATTGTTTTATGCAGATGGTAAGTATACTTGTGTTTCGTTGCAGGGAAGGCGTGCATCGGTTGAGTAAGCAATCGATGCACTGGTTGGATTCAATGCTATTTTTATTTCTATCAAAACATGCAACTGATATGAATTGAATTCACTTGCTTCTTCATAGAAGTCATCTTAATGCATGCTCGCCCTAATAAGCTAGTGTCGATTTAGTCGAGTGGGATTCATCCCGCTCACCAGTACAAGTTGAGTACTGACCCACGTTGTGGGCAACTATTTCAGGCACTCAGACAGTGCAACGCTAGTGGATAGACGAAGAGGCGTTAGGAGCACCTCTATTTTGAAGTATAGTTGAAGTCAGATTATTTTGGAGGCTTGGACTTTCAACCTATACAAGGACGTAATGTATGGACGACGGGGACTATCTGATGGAGCGCGCCCTGCATTTTGAGTTATCTTTTCTAATGTAATTCAAGTAGCCGAGAAGGCGCATCAATGTAGACTCTATGTAAATTACTCTGAATTATCAATGAAAAAGCATATTTTCTTCCTGCACTTGTGTTCAATTATCTGTGAATGTGTTTTCTAAATTGTGTTTCAAAGTGGGTTCCTATAACTGCAAGTTCTTGCCTTGTACGAGCGCAACTCCAGGCTCGTACGGCATCACGCCCCAGCGAGGATGAATCGGTTCCGTGAAGGATCCAGCGAGGACGATTGACCCTTTCGGGATCGGGTCGTGACATATTGGTATCAGAGCTTAGTCTTTACATCCTTGGGATTTCAAAAGATTATAAAGGAGTTTGATGCGCCTCTCGGTTGAGTTGCATTCGGTGTCCGCTGCATGAGATGAGTCGCCTATACAATGAGCCCATAGATACAAAAATATATCGTTTTTGAGGTGTTAACAGGCTACTCTCTTTTGTAGCAATGGCTAAGAAAAACACTGCCGCTGCAAGCAGTGCTCAGCCCGTCCAGAACGATCCGGCAAGTTCTGGAGAATCCGGAGGAGCGGGTTCAATGGATATGTCCGAACGGCTTATGCATCTCATGGAGGTGCAGCAACAACAAGCTATTTCTCAACAGGTACAGTTGGCTGCTCAACAAAAGCAGATGGATACCATGATGCAACTGATTGCATCCTTGGTACCCAACAACGGGGGAGCCACGGTGACGCCTGCTACACCGCCGGCTGTGGCGGTAGAGGATGAGTCCGAAGAAACACAGCATCCAGCAAGGAACACCTGCCGTGCCGCAGAGTTCACTAAGATGCATCCACCAACGTTCAACGGACGAGCAGAACCAGATGTGGTGATGGGATGGATTGCAAAGCTGGAGGGACTCTTCAATTTGGTCGGCATTAGGGGATCCAAAAGAGTGGCCTGTGCATCAGTTCAGCTGGAGCTGCGTGCGCATGATTGGTGGGAAGCCACTAAGCAAGGGATCTATAATGCCAATCCCAACTGCAAAATCACCTGGGAAATATTCAAAACTGCCTTTATTGAACAATATATTCCCCGGGCCGTGCGGCAACAAAAAGAAGACGACTTCAGCAATCTGGTGCAAGAAAGTATGTCTGTCGACGATTATGACTCGGTTTTCGCTAAGCTGGCTAAATTTGCTGGGCACTTCTTGCCTAACCAGCAGGCGTGGTGCTACCACTTTCAGAAGGGTTTGAATGACGATTTGCGTAGGGACATCATCAACCAGAAGTGTCAGACATACAGGGAATGTTATGAAGCTGCCCTGAACAGCGAGCGGATCTTTGGGCACTGTCCACCAAAGGCCGATGTGCAAACCTCCCGTACCAACAATAATAAGCGACCTCAGGAAATGGGAGGGTCTGGAGCATAAAAGCGTCCACACACATCTGAGCATAGGGGCCCGTCCCGTGCACCATACTGCAACAGGTGCGGCAGGTTAGGGCATCGAGCGGAGGAATGCCGAGTTAATGGATGTTTTAAATGTGGTCGTCTGGACCACAAGCATTTCAACTGCCGTGAGCCGAAACCAAATCAGAACAACGGGAATCATAACAATGGGAATCAGCACCACGGGAATCAGAACCACGAAAATCATAACAGGGGGCCTCCAGCAAGTGATGCCAATGCTGTGGCGTTGAACCCACGATGCCAGGGTGCTCAAGGACGAGTCTATGCACTGACTCGGGATGAGGCATCCGTCTCTGAAACTGTCGTGATAGGTACATTACTTTTCAGAGATTTGCCCGCTAGAGTCTTACTCGATTCAGGTGCTACGCATAGTTTCATATCTGTTGATTTTACTATTGAGCATAAATTAGCTTCTACTCCCTTAAATATGAATCTTTGCGTGAGAACACCTTCGGGAGTCGACATGCCCGCCCATGCGATCTGTAAGGATGGTTATATTTGCATCGGAGGCAGGAAGCTTTCCTTAGATGTCATTGTATTAGACATTAAGGATTACGACATTATTCTCGGGATGGATTGGTTGGGTGCTTGTCATGCAACAATTGAGTGCGCGGAGAAGCGAGTCATATTCCGTCTACCCAGCGAGGCAGACTTTTACTATTCGTGCAGCGCTGCACCAAATGCGGCAATGATGATATCAGCAATTTCGGCTAGGCGTATGCTGTATTCGGGTTGTGAAGGGTACTTAGCTTCAGTTCGAGACACCCGACAGGAAAGTGCAAATGCAGCTCAGGCTGATGTTATAGCAGATTTCCTCGACGTGTTCCCGGACGAGCTGCCTGGAATGCCTCCTGATCGTGAGATCGAATTCAGCATCGACACATTTCCGGATGCGCGACCGATATCGAAGGCACCTTATCGAATGGCCCCAGCAGAGCTGAAGGAACTTAAGATTCAGTTACAAGATCTGTTGGACCGAGGATACATTCGTCCAAGCGTTTCTCCATGGGGCGCTTCGGTGCTGTTCGTGAAGAAAAAGGATGGATCCATGCGGCTATGTATTGACTACCGAGAACTAAATAAGGCGACCGTGCGGAACCAGTACCCATTGCCAAGGATAGATGACTTGTTTGATCAGCTGCAAGGTGCAACAGTTTTCTCTAAAATTGATCTCAGGTCAGGATATCACCAGTTGAAAATCAAACCAGATGATGTTCAAAAATCTGCATTCAGGACCCGATACGGACACTACGAATTTCTTGTGATGTCGTTCGGCTTGACGAACGCCCCTGCAGCTTTCATGGATCTGATGAACCGCGTGTTTCGGCCGTACGTAGACAAGTTTGTGGTCGTGTTCATCGACGACATTCTAATATATTCCAAGAACGAGGCGGAACACAAGGAACACCTAAAGATCATGCTGCAGACATTACGAGAGCATCAGTTGTTCGCTAAGCTCAGCAAGTGTGAGTTCTGGTTGAACAGCGTGGCATTCCTGGGTCATGTTGTCTCAGCAGAAGGCATCGCTGTAGATCCGAAGAAAATAGAGGCGGTGGTGGATTGGAAGCAACCTACATCGGCCAGCGAAGTTCGAAGCTTTCTGGGCCTAGCGGGATACTACCGTAGGTTCGTAAAGGACTTTTCTAAACTGGCCTCGCCTTTGACCCGCCTTACTCAGAAGGGTATTGTATACAAATGGGGTGAAGACTGCGAAGCCAGCTTTCGAGAACTTAAGCAGCGTCTTGTTTCAGCTCCGATCCTTGCTCTTCCAGATGGGGTAGAGGAGTTTCAGATATACAGTGATGCATCAGGACTCGGTTTGGGATGTGTGCTCATGCAGAGGGATAAGGTAATATCGTACGCCTCCAGGCAACTGAAGCCGCACGAGAAAAACTACCCGACGCACGACTTGGAATTGGCGGCAATTGTATTTGTACTGAAGTTGTGGAGGCATTATCTTTATGGTGTTGCTTACAAAATCTTCACAGATCACAAGAGCCTCAAGTATCTATTCACACAATGAGAACTGAACCTCTGACAGCGGCGTTGGCTAGAACTGATTAAGGACTATGATTTGACGATCGCTTGCACACCGGGCAAGGGAAACGTCGTTGCTGATGCTCTGAGTTGGAATTACGTAGGCTCGTTATCCATAAACAACCATTTACTTTGAGATCTTGAGGCGATGGGAAACGAGCTTCGGGTTCAGCATCAAGGAGTGCAGCTGGCATCACTCCATCTTGAACCAAGTTTGCGTGATAGAATCAAATCAGCTCAGGAGGGCGATCAGTTCCTAGCGAAGGCACGCGAACTAATTTCGGCGGGGAAGACGTCTGACTTTGTGGCAGGCGAAGATGGGACCTTACAAATGAAAGGAAGGCTATGTGTTCCTAACGACCCAGAACTCCGAAGGGAAATTATGGCGGAAGCACACTCTGCGAAGTATTCTTTGCATCCGGGGAGCACTAAGATGTACATGGACTTACGCAGAACCTTCTGGTGGCAAGGTATGAAGCGGGATATGGCGACCTTTGTGTCACAGTGCATGGCCTGTCAACAGGTAAAAGCTGAACATCAGAGGCCCGGCGGGGTGCTGCAGAACCTCGCTATTCTTGAGTGGAAATGGGACAACATCACTATAGATTTTATTGTGGGATTTTCGAAGATGCCATGGGGGCATGATGCGATTTAGGTCATAGTTGATCGTTTGACCAAATCAGCCCACTTTCTTCCTATAAAAGTTACTTGGAGCATCGATCGGTTAGCACAGATTTACATAGACGAGATTGTTCGATTATACGGAGTACCTACCTCAATCGTCTCTGACCGTGACGGACGCTTCTTATCTCATTTTTGGACAAGCCTACAGTCTGCTTTGGGAACCAAGCTACAGTTCAGTACTGCATACCACCCCCAGACTGATGGCCAGACGGAAAGGACAAATCAGATACTTGAAGATATGTTACGGCTGTGTGCAATCGATTTGAAGACTAGTTGGGACACGCATCTCACGTTGGCGGAGTTTGCGTACAATAACAGCTACCAATCGAGCATCCAGATGGCACCGTATGAAGCACTTTATGGGCGTAAGTGTCGATCTCCAATTTGTTGGGACGAAGTCGGCGAGCGGCAAGTACTCGGGCCAGAGCTGGTAGAACAGGCAGTTGAGAAAGTTTGCTTGATTCGGGAAAGACTCCGCACGGCGCAGAGTCGACAGAAAAGTTATGCCGATGCTCATCGTAGACCTTTGGAGTTCGTGGTCGGGGATCATGTATTCTTAAAAGTGATGCCGATGCGTGGGGTGATGCGTTTCGACGTGAAGGGCAAACTGAGTCCCAGGTTTGTCGGCCCCTTCGAGATACTGGAACGAGTGGCAGCTGTGGCATACCGGATTGCACTACCTCCCGCCTTGGCTGAAGTGCATGACGTATTCCATGTTTCTCAACTGCGGAAGTATGTGCATGACCCGAGTCATATGGTTAGCTTCGAACAATTGGAACTGCGCACAGATTTATCATACTCAGAAGAGCCGGTGCAGATTCTGGATCGTAAGGAAAAAGTACTTCGCAACCGTATGATGTCCTTGGTTCGCGTGCTGTGGCGGAACCATTCAGTTGGGGAATCAACCTGGGAGATGGAATCGGAGATGAAGGAGAAATATCCTTCGTTGTTCATTCAGTCGGAGGTAGGGCCTTGTTCTTAAGTTTCGGGATGAAACTTTTTCTTAGTGGTATATTATGTAGTGCCTCAAATTCCGATCCGACCGGGATATGCACTATATAATTGGGCTTGTGGCTAGTCCGTCAGAGTATGCTTAGATCTTCGGCATCTTATTGCCACGGACGAAATGCGATGATCCTTTCCAACTCATGGAAAGGCCTCTATTGAAACGAGTCCAATAGTTTTCGTGTTTGGTTGCTTGGTTTTCTTGATTGCCGCTTTGGGATTTGATTTGGTGTTGCTTTCGAGTTGCTTGGTTTTCGCTGTTGGTTTTATTGATTGGAGCTTGAATTTTGGGGAGTTCGGCAAGAAAGGATAGGCAAGAATTCTAACTCGGTGCTCGTGCTGTTGCAGGTCCGCGTAACTGACGTTTGATCGTCGCTAGGCGGGATTCCTTGTTTCAGCAACTTTTTCCTTAACCAGTGAGTGGTTTGGTCCCTTCTTTCCTACTTCTTCATGCCAACATCTCTAATGTTTCAAACGTTCACTCGATGATGCCCAGTTGGACGCCTAGGAAATGCTTAGCCACAATGCATGCCAGCCACTAAGAAAGGAACATGGGAATTGTAGACTAATTTTACTATATGCTTGCACACCTTATAAATTCAGTTGGTTGGAATGGGAATTTGGTTGTTGGTTACGGCCTGGTGCCTCGGATAGAGTTTGGACCCATGGGATATCAAAATCGGTTTGGAATGGGAATTTGGTTGTTGGTTACGGCCTGGTGCCTCGGATAGAGTTTGGACCCATGGGATATCAAAATCGGAACACCGCATTGAGAAAATATGAACTGTTGTATAAGATATATATTGCTACTTTACTTCATCTGTTTAATTCGATGCATTGTGTGAGATATAAAATATTCATGCATTTGCATGGTCTGGGACAACTTGTGCACAAGGTTTATCATTTCCTTGAAACGGCTTTCCGGGGCACTGGAACCGTATCGATCCAGAGGGAAATATTAATTTGTGTTCGTCACGATGCATTGCGGGACCTCCAGCGGGGCTTGCTACCCGGGCTGATAGGGCGCGCCGTTAATGCTTGGAATAAGTCCCTAAGGTGTCGATCACACCAATGACCGCATAGAATAGAACACATACTAATTTATTGTCTTATGCAGATGGTAAGTATACTTGTGTTTCGTTGCAGGGAAGGCGTGCATCGGTTGAGTAAGCAATCGATGCACTGGTTGGATTCAATACTATTTTCATTTCTATCAAAACATGCAACTGATATGAATTGAATTCACTTGCTTCTTCATAGAAGTCATCTTAATGCATGATCGTCCCTAATAAGCTAGTGTCGATTTAGTCGAGTGGGATTCATCCCGCTCACCAGTACAAGTTGAGTACTGACCACGTTGTGGGCAACTATTTCAGGCACTCAGACGGTGCAACGCTAGTGGATAGACGAAGAGGCGTTAGGAGCACCTCTATTTTGAAGTATAGTTGAAGTCAGATCATTTTGGAGGCTTGGACTTTCAACCTATACAAGGGCGTAATGTATGGACGACGGGGACTATCTGATGGAGCGCGCCCTGCATTTTGAGTTATCTTTTCTAATGTAATTCAAGTAGCCGAGAAGGCGCATCAATGTAGACTCTATGTAAATTACTCTGAATTATCAATGAAAAAGCATATTTTCTTCCTGCATTTGTGTTCAATTATCTGTGAATGTGTTTTCTAAATTGTGTTTCAAAGTGGGTTCCTATAACTGCAAGTTCTTGCCTTGTACGAGCGCAACTCCAGGCTCGTACGGCATCACGCCCCAGCGAGGACGAATCGGTTCCGTGAAGGATCCAGCGAGGACGATTGACCCTTTCGGGATCGGGGCGTGACATGTGGACTGTTGAAATATCTGCAGTCCTTTATGTATAAAGGACTGTAGATATTTCAATAATCATGTATCCATATAGGACTGTAGAAATTTTTACAGTCCTGAATGTTCAATTAATTTTGGGATGTTAAAATATATATCTTTTTTGTCTTATAGTCACGACCCTCGGAAGGACATTGAGGATGAATGTATCATAAGAAGACGCCCTACTGCATCGATGCATAAGGAACGCAATGTTCAGTGTGCTGTTGAGATATCCCTCACTATCCTCGACCCCAAGGCACCCCCTCAAGGTAGGAAACGTCGACTGAAGAAGACTGTAACTCGTTCGAAGAGACGTGCTCCTAGTAC
Organism: Iris macrosiphon; assembly: GCA_036927795.1. NCBI lineage: Eukaryota > Viridiplantae > Streptophyta > Magnoliopsida > Asparagales > Iridaceae > Iris > Iris macrosiphon. Next base: position 336,675,325 of record JAYESA010000004.1, on the reverse strand, counting down.
TTCTGGTTCTTCTTCCTCCTCCGATGAAGATATACCAACCATCCAAAACCGACCAACTGATGGTTAAAGACCTTCTCAGCATGCAGATAGTCCAGTCGAGACTCGGCCACCAACCCTCGAAAACTGGCCTACTGATGGTTCAGGACCTTCTCAGCAGCCAGATAGTCTAGTCGAGACTCCACCAAACGGTTGCTCTATATTGCCGTCGATCGAGAACCATATTGCATACCAAATATGGAACAATCCGGTAAGTACATTACGTTATGATAATTTTATATATAGTTCTAAGTTCTAAGTTCATCCAATAATTTATAGATACCTACATTTAATATATAGGTATAAGTTCATCCAATTATTTACTTTTCAGGAGAGTTCTCGTATGTTAACGGTGATCAACCACGGCAAAAAGTGCAATACATGGTGGTTTAAAATTTTCGGAGACGATGTCAAGGCTAAAATCAATCCCAACGGTTTACAAAATTTGGGTAACTACTCATATACGACGGTGGACAATGCACTCATATCAGCATTTGTAGAACGATGACATCCAGAAACCAACACTTTTCATCTCCCAATCGGGGAGTTGACGATTACCCTGGATGACGTCCATCATATATTGGGACTTAGGGTTGATGGTCGAGTCATGATAAATCATACTTTTGACGAATCGAGCATTAACTTTTACGACCATATCATGGATTATGTATCAGGCTGTCTGGGAGTTGATGCGACGAGTTTTATAACCCTTCGAGACTTCAAGAAGTTGTACGGACTTCCTTTGAAATATTTGGAGGAGACATTCGATGATCCGGACCCCGAAGTGGATAATAGCGATAATGTGGCTCGTGGATATATGCAGTTCATCTTGGGGGCTGTCGGCATTCCGGATAAGTTTGGAACGTCGATACATGCTAAATATCTCCTGAATTTTGACGACATGGACACGGTGGGAGAATTATCTTGGGGAAGCGGTATACTAGCATACCTTTACCGCGAGCTTGGTGCGGCATCCCGCGTCAGTTCCAAGACAATATTCGGATGCCAGATTCTACTCTATGTAAAGATATATCTTTGTCAACTTGTATACATAATAGAAAATTTTGTTGTAATTTTTTTGACTAATTTTTTTTAACTTGGTTACGTGAAGGCATGGATATACGAGCACTTTCCAATCCTGAAGCGGGCTAAAATTAACCGAGGATATGACGAGCACCTTCCTAGAATGTGCAGATGGAAGTCAATTAAGGAAGATACTAAACGTCCATACACATTGGCCGCCCAACGGAATGCACTTGAAGATATGACGATAGAAGAGGTGAATCGAGACCTAATTTTTTTATATTTGGTAATAATTTACTAAATTACGTTATGCTAAATTATGTTATGCTAAATTTCATGCGTTGCAGATAGTTTGGGATCCATATCGTGATTTGCGACAGAGTAGTCGTCCATTGCAACCAATCACTTTATATCACGGTCTGATAAGTTGTCATAAAATCGAGGAGCCTTATATGTCTGATAGAGTGCTCCGTCAGTTTGGCTACGTACAAACAGTCCCGAAGCGCACATTGAAAATGATAAGTACTCTGAGAGGTACAAAACTCCTAAACTATATTCCTGCGGCATTCAACTGGGTCTCGGACTTCTTCACTGAGTGGCAACGTCACGTTATTAGAGAAACTGAACGACAAGCAGCAGTAAATATGACGGAATGTGGCAACGACTACCTCGCCTACTACGGTGGTGTCGGACTACCTACGTTGTTGAAATACGGAGGTGATATTATGCGTGAACCATCAGATCTCTCCGCCAAATCTGTCTTGTATACTGCATTGGTCAAGATGGTGAGGCAACCAACTTTCAGTTTGAAGATATGTAAATGTTTATAACCTAACAAATTTTATGAATTGTCATCAATAGGCTAGGAAAGCAAAGAAGTTGGGAAGAAGCCTCGTCAGTTGCCAGGGTACGAATTATATGGAAATCAATGAGGAGCTATAACACATCGACAACACTGAAGATTTTACTTTGCTATGTTGCTACAGTTTGTGTTTCGAGTTGAAAAATAGGGAGCAACGTACAAAGATGTGGCATAAAGTTTAGGCCATGTTTCAATTGATATGAAACTTTGCTATGTTGCTACAGTTTGTGTTTCGAGTTTTTTTGGATTGTAATCTGGACATGTTAAACTTTGAAGTTGGCTGTAACTTTGTGTTTCAATTTTTTGATTGGTTATATTTTGTTTAAGTTGGCTGTCCTAGTTTTGACTGGTTATTTTTGTTTATGCGAGTGCTAGTTTTATACAAATGTGCAGAGACAGAAGATTAAAAATAGGACTATCAAGATTTTGACAGTCCTAATAGCTTATGGGACTACCATAATCCTGATAGTCCTAGTTTTATATATAAATGTGCAGAGACAGGGAATTAAAACTAGGACTGTCAAGATTTTGATAGTCTTAGTAGCTTATGGGACTGCCATAATCCTGACAGTCCTAGTTTTATATATAAATGTGCAGAGACAGGGGATTAAAACTTGGACTGTCAAGATTTTGACAGTCCTAATAGCTTATGGGACTGTAAAAATCCTGACAATCCTAGTTTTATACAAATGTGCAGACAAAGGATTAAAACTAGAACTGTCAATATTTTGACAGTCCTAGTAGCTTATGGGACTGCCATAATCCTGACAATCCTAGTTTTATATATAAATTTGTAGAGACAGGGGATTAAAACTAGGACTGTCAAGATTTTGACAGTCCTAATAGCTTATGGGACTGTAAAAATTCTGACAGTCCTAGTTTTATATATATATATATGTGCAGACAGGGGATTAAAACTAGGACTGTCAAGATTTTGACAGTCCTGATAGCTTATGGGACTGCCATAATCCTGACAGTCCCAGTTTTATATATAAATATGCAGAGACAGGGGATTAAAACTAGGACTGTCAAGATTTTGACAGTCCTAATAGCTTATGGGACTGCCATAAACCTGACAGTCCTAGTTTTATATATAAATATGCAGAGACAGGGGATTAAAACTAGGACTGTCAAGATTTTGACAGTCCTAATAGCTAATGGGACTGCCATATTCCTGACAGTCCTAGTTTTATATATAAATGTGCAGAGACACTATCTATTGCACAACATAGAGGGACTGTAAAAATTTAGACTTTCAACATATATATATATATATATATATATATATATATATATATATATATATATATATATATAAGTTGTAAAAGATACCAAAGCTCAACATACATGACTCATTGCACAACATACAGTACTTTATTTTATTTCTTTCATAGTCACTATCTATTGCACTATCATGCTACAAAATTATAAGATATTCCATTTCTATCGCATACAAAATTACAAAATGATACAAAAGTATAAGATGTATCAATCGATTAGAATATCAAAGTAGTCCTTAGGCAAGATTTTTGGGATCATCCATCTTCATCATCTGCTTATAGCCAGCAATTGCATCCTTGTAGGGTGTCGTCCATGCGATCGCTTCCTCCGGTGAGTGTTTATACCAAAGCGTAGAAGGTGGAGGAATAGGAGAATGACCGATTAACCTTGGGATGACAAAGTGTTGTCCGACAAGCCCTATTGAACATTGATTGAATAGTCTGTATCCGACCGGGGGAGTACACATTGGAAAGAAAGTATTGTTAATGCCTTATGAGATAATTACAATAGGTATCTTATACCTATTAGAGAATACGTACGCAGCAGGCGGGACATCCATATAATGGTCTGGTCCGGTAACTATGTCCGTACAAGGTATACTTGCCAACAAATCTCCAATAATTTCTTCGTCGAGTATCTGCCTATAGAAGGGTAGACGAGACTCCAACTCCTCGTACAGCTCTTCCCTAACCTGTCTCCATCCTGCTTCAACTGAATAACCAAGATGTCTTGTGAGTGCATGAAATCCACAATGGCCATCCTTAGGAACATCAACAATATACCAAATAAAATCTCGTATCCCAGGTAGAATATTTTGAATGTATAGACTATATGAATCAGAGAAGTTATCTAAACCCTCCGTCGTGACTGCATCGTTCGTTTTCTGTTTCTTTCCCCTTCGAATAGTAATCTTACTCTTTTTCTTCGAAATTACTACACTTTCGATAACCGACTTTGAATCAACTTGCTCTAAATTACGTTCAATATGTTCAAACAAGGATGGATCTCTTTTATTTGACTCTACCTCCTTTTTTTGTGCTCTACTGATTCTTGAGTATGGTCTTCCCTTAGGAGTTCCAACAACAGATGACTCTTGCAATCGAGTTATTGCCGGGACTGCAATTTCTTGGATTTTAACCTCAATGGATTTTCTCTCCGGTTCTGATGCGACACACCACCTTGCGTGAAGGAGTTTCACTTGTGGCAAAGAAAAGAAATCATCGTGAACTTCCACCGTAGGCATGATCGAGAACTGTCTCCAACGTTGATCAAAAACATCTATTGGAATAGGTATAGATTGACGACGATATTCGTTAATCTCATATGCACAAGGAAGGCCGACTGAATGTCGATATGAACAACCGCAAACCTCAGGATCATAACTAACGAACTTTGCCCTACCAATCTCCTCAAACAATCAGCCCAAGGCCTTGTGAGATACTACATAGATTAAAGCATCCAAGAGGTGTTCATGCTTGTATTCATGTTTTGTAATATTGAGGCTTATCTCAAATGATGCTACAATCTCGTTCACCGTGAAAATAATCATCAAATGAATCGATTGTCAAACGGAGACAAAATTATCGACCGATGACCGTAGATATCTTTTTAAACTTGAGTGTGATCCTTCGACCCGGTTCGTAGTAATTGTGCCATAATGCTTCACCATGTTCTTCTATGCTAAGACGAATTGTTCTTTATGTGGTTCTAGCCAAGTATCTTTGATATAAAAAAATATATGTCGGGTTACTCGTCTTCCACTTTTGTTTGAACATGTACCATGCTGTGTCGTAGCTGTCTTTAATACTTACTCGCCATACAAGACTCCAATCACTATAGAATTTTTCGAAGCGATGCTTGTCGATTTTATCGTCCACATTTTTAAATTTTCTCTAGCATTGAGCTTGGATATTTCGATTTATATGCGAAGTGCATAGTAGTTTATGCATATGAGGAAATACAATATCTATAACATTTATCAGCGCATGTTCTCTGTCGGCAATAAAAATAGAGGGCTCTTTGTATCATGTGTAAAGGGATTGTAGTTTCCTCAACGCCCAAGTGTAATCCTCTACAGTCTCACTCTTCATAAAACAAAAAGCGATTAATTTTTTTCCCCCGTAGACGTAAACCCAACAATGTAAAAAAGAGACATCTTAAACTTGTTGGTCTTATATATACAATCAAGGGCCAACACGTCTGTGAAGGACCTAGCCAAGTGTGTGCAATCAGGATGGACCCAAAATAATGAAAGGAGTTCATCATTTTGTGGATATCTTCTATGGTACTCCACATAGTGATGCTCCCCAAGCAACTTCAATACTTGCTGCATCGCCATTCTTTCTTTCATACTATTATATTTTGCTCTCGTTAAAGTATTATAGATCGTCCTCATGGTTGACTTGTTCTCATCTTCTTTTTGTCGCACGGCAGAATAAATTTGTTTGGGTGCAACTCCGGAAAGGAACAATTCTTTAACCAACTTTCTCTCATCCTTGTTCAACCGTGCCACGTAGGCATGACGCGTAAGTGTCTCTGGAATATGATGATTGTGTATTCCATTCTTAACTTCGACTATCCACTTCACATCTTATACTTTTACAATCAACACCTTAAATGGACAACCACATTTTCTTGTCCCAACGTTTTTCTTAGGAATTTTTTTTCAACACCACATTTTTTTTTCGATGCTGCCTGAACACACCTCCTCTTTCGCAGCCCAGCTCTAAATATTTTTGGCCCGGCCGAGATCTGATCGATCTTGCAATGACAATGACTATGTTATGTCGTCTTCCAACTTCTCTGCACCAATCTAATGCTTCTTCGTGGGATGCAAATCGAATATCCGTTGAGAATACATTCTCCACATCAACCCCAATAGTAGGATGTACCACAACATCTATACGAGGTTGGTCCTATAACAAATATAAAATAATATAAAAATTAATAACTTCAAATAATTGGCAGTCCAAATTAGGACTGTCACAATTTGTACAGACTAATGTATTGAGTAGACTGTCATAATTTTTACAGTCTTTATCTTCAGGACTGTCAGTATTTTGACCATACACATAGTCTATAGGACTGTCGAAATTATGACAGTCCTATATTTATATTGAATTATAGAATTTATGACAGTCCTATATAGGACGGTCATAGTTTATACAATCCTTACATGATGACTGTTGATTATCGAAATATGGTTGTCATTTTACGTACCGTAGGTGCTTCGGAACAACCGACATGTTCTTCTGAAGGAGCGGAGTGCATATTTAATAGATTGCATGATCTGACTTCTTCATCGAAGATAATTTTATTCATCGCTCCTACAATAGTCGAATAAAACTAAATAATTTGGTGACAATCGCAAAACTTATTCATCGTATATTGTCGAAGACATACCGAAAGAATATTCGTTGGAGAATCACTAAATCAGAATTTTCTTCCACTTGGGACAACAACTATCAAATTTCAAAGTTAGGTTTAGGTTTTAGGACTTGGAGAGAATGAGAGATTTCTTCATTTGAAGGTGAAAAAGAAAGAAGAGAAATAATTTTTACTTATATAGGTTGGTGTGGACAGTCCTAAATAAGTTTGAGGAGTGACAAACTTGTAACTTTTAGGGAAAGAGGAATAGGCAGTCCTGAGTGTATCTTGTAATGCCCTTATCACAAACCTTTAAAGAGAGAGAGAGAGAGAGAGAGAGAGAGAGAGAGAGGATAGTATCAATGATGAGTACTCGTTAAAAGTTCTTCTTCAATCGTAAGTGAACTCTCCTTGAATAAGTAAGAAGAAGGGTTGTTTAGTTTTAAGATTTCGTACAATATTGATAATTTGTGTTTAGGTTTCTATATTGTCTTTGAGTCGTGTCCTAACAGTTGATTTGGGTTGATCGTCCAAAAGGAAGACCTAAAGGCAAAATTTGAATATTATACGAGACCCTAAAACTAAACGAAAATATATGAGGGTTGCGAAAATATGTGAGGGTTGTGTGACTTAGGTTATTTAGTTTTCTTCATGACCAATCGAGAATGAAATATGTGACACTGTTGTTTGCTTTTATCCTGATTTCAGCTGCCACACAACCATCCGGAGCTTTTGAGTTGCAAGCATTCAATAATGCGACCGGGACGAGAGATATCTGATGATACACGATGTCCATGAAGTCGACCCCATCGAAACTGATGCCAGAAGATTGTGTGACTGCTGAGATCAGAATAGAAGCAAATAACAGTTCACAAGTCTCATTTTCGATTGGTTATGACAAAATTAAATGACCCAAGTCATACAACTTCCATTATGTAAAACTAAATAACTTAAGTCACACAACCATCACATATTTTCGTTTAGTTTTAGGAGGTATAATATTTAAAATTTGTATTTAGGTCTACATTTTTGACGATCAGTTTCAATTAACTGTTAGGACAAGATGCAAATCATATTCTCGATAATATAAAAACATAAATACAAATCTTTAATATTATACGAGATATTAAAACTAAATAACCCTAAGAAGAAAAAACCTCGCTCTTGATGGCGCGAACACTCAGCCTGACCACCCTTATTCTCAATGAAAAGCAAACTTATCTCTAATATTGTAAAGAACCTGTAATTCCCCACTTTCTCTCTTTTTAAATTAAGGCAACTCTACCTAGACTCTTTGGAGGTTTGGGAACTAAAATAATAATTGAGCTAGATATTGCTGTAGATTCCATATTTAAACACTTTCCTGGTAGCTTCCCCCAGCTACAGTCACATGTCCAGAATTCCAAATTCTAAAAGCATGTTCAAGGTGTGTATTGGACCGCTTTGATTCGATTTGGACCAGCCCGCGGTCTGAGTCAATCGGGTTTGACCGGATTCGATCTAGACCGGGCTCAACCCGAGAGGAGAGGCGTGCCGGTCCGGTCCGGTCGAATTTTTTTTTTTGACCCAATCCGAACCCATGACCCGGTCAGAATAGGACCGGGCCGAACCGGTCTGGGTTCGAGCCGGTTCACGGTTGGGCCGGGCCGGCCCATTTTTATCCGTTTATTTATAGATATTTTATATATAATCTATATGATATAAGTTATATGTTAATAAATTCAAGTTAAAATTTATAGATTTTTTTTACTAAGTTATTTTTGTATAATTTAGATTTTATAAGTTATTTGTTAGAAAGTTTTTTTTATATAAAATTAAGTATAACTTTAAGTATAAATTTATTCAAAATTTATAAGTTACATGTTAAGTATAATTTGAAATTTATAAGCTATATGTTTAGTATAATTTGAAATTTACAAATTTATTTGTTACAAAATTTATTTAATATCTTTATATCAATATTTATATAACTTTAAGTATAAATTAAAATCTAAATATTTATAAGTTGAATATTTTTTTAATTTTTTTTTGAATAACTTATGAAAAAATGTATAAATCTATTTTATTTGAATTTAAATATAAATTTATAACTGAAAATTTAAAAAGTTATTTATACAGAAATTTTGTTGTACAGAAAATATTTTTAAACAAATTAACTAAAAAGAAATAATTTTTCAAAAAATTGAAATCACGAAAGCTTTCGCCATCTCCGATAGCAAAAATATGAAATAATAATTTTTTTTTTATTTGTCAAAATTTTGCCAACTGGGTCGCCAACCGAGTTGGCAAAAATCTGACAATAGTTTTTTTTGTTTATTTATTTGGGTTTGTTTTGGTTTATTTTTTAGGTTTTTTTGTGTTGGTTTTTTAAATTTTTTGAAAATACTAATTTGTTTTTTTTAATTTTCTGTACCGAAAATATTTTGTCAGAAAATTTGTAGTACAATACTAATCAGAAAATTTGCTGTACAGAAAATATTTTTAAACAAATTAACTAAAACGAAACAATTTGTCAAAAATTTGAAATCACAATACTAATTTGGTTTTTTTAAATTTTCGACCTCCAAAAATTAGTATAGATAACTAAACAAATAACAAACTAATTATCATTCATATTAGTATATATAATAACAAATTAATATAGATAATAAAAATTCGAAAATAAAATTACCGAAAATAAAATTTGGAGGTTGAAACATCTTTTTTTGCGATTATATTGTTTGACGAAAAAGATTTTAAAACAAATAGTTATGGCCGCTCGAAGTCTGCTTGACGGCAGACGTAATATTCTTACGACAGATTTTTTATTTTATTTTTTGTTGTTCAATCATAGCATATTTTATTTTGGATGTTAAATTTTAATTTTTTTCTAATTTATTTAAAAAAATTATTGCTACCACAACTTTTTTAAAAAAAGAACTAAACCTAAATAAAACTAAACAAAATAAAATTTAAAAAAAAAATGTAAAACAAACAAACCAGAAAAAAAATCGAGTTGGCTCCCCCGTTTGTTTGTTTTAAAAAAAACAAACACAAAAAAAAAACCTAAAAAACAAACCAAAGCAAACAAAAAAAAACATTTTCGCCAACTCGGTTTCGCCAACCCAGTAGGCAAAAATATGAAAAATATAAAATTTTTATTATTATTTCATATTTTCGCCATCAAAGATGGCGAAAGCTTTCGTGATTTCAATTTTTTGACAAATTGTTTCGTTTTAGTTAATTTGTTTAAAAATATTTTCTGTACAGCAATTTTTCTGTTATTTATATAGACATAAAGAAGTTAAATGTAAACAACTAACAATATTAAGTAAGAAAAAGCCAATTCTTTTTTATTAATGGCATTAAAATTATAAATATATTATAATATTAAGTAAAAAAAATAGAAAGTTGTAAATAATATTTTATTTGTATAAAGTTTGTAAAAAAAATGTACAAGTCTTTTAAAAATATTTCGTTCTCCGTCTTTCGTTGAAATTTATTACTCAGCTCCTCCTTCAATAGCGTCATATATAGTAAGAGATTGAAAATCCAGCTCTGCGATATCGGCACTTTCATCTCTTGAGTCTTGAGTTCTTTGTTCAGCACGGGTCCAATCTTGAACGCAGACATAACTTTCAAAATATCTGGCAGCAACCGACTCCTCTTATTGCTTAGCATCCTTGAACCTGCACTAAAAAAAGACTATGATGCTACCGTGGACACCGAGACCATTAGAATATCGTGTGCTATAGAGAAAATTACATGATACATTTTTTCGTGTCTCTTCCACCATTCTAAAATTGAATAATAAGATGTAGAGTCATTTTCATAAGAATTTAGATATAAGGAGAATTCTTGCGTAGGTTAGAAATAATATTTTTGTTTCTTCCTTTGCAGTACACCTTTAGCATATGATAATTTAGACATTAAACCAGAACTACTATCTTGAACGGTTGTACTGGATCAGGTGAATACAACTCTTTCTTCATATGAAACAATTAAACTATCTAAAACATCCTTAATTTCTACTTTCAAACTACCTACATCAACTCTCATATTATCTTCAAAATCGTCTAATAAAATATATACACCATCTAATTTAATTTTAGGATCAAAAATCGAAGCCAAACAATATAGAAGAGGTATATCACCCCAATATTTTTTAGATTTGGCTTCCATTTTTGCAACAACATAATCAAAACCAGGAATATTTCTATATTTACAAAATAAATGAGACACGTTAAGAATTTCTGTTAAAGTTAAAGGAGAAGTTGGATAATAAACTCCAGATAGAATATATGTAGCATTGTAAAATAATTCAAAAAATTCAAAAATAGAAGTAGCAATTAACTAATCATTTTCAGTTATTTGAAAATCAAAACTAGGATTAGCATTACAATTATGTGTAATAACATCTTTAAATTTAATGGAAGATTGCAACATTAAATAAGTAGAATTTCATCTATGTGGTGCATCCTTAACAAATCGCCTAAAAGTAACACCATATTGTGTACATAAAATTTTAAAAGCTTGTTGTCTACTTGTAGAAGAGTTCATACTATGTAAACATGATCTAAGATTTTCTAAATTTAGTTGAAAGAATTCAAGATATTCTTGTACAATCAAATTAATAATATGACAAGTACATCTAACATGAAAAGGTCTACATTCACACATAGACGTAAATTGTGTTTTCAAAACACTAATAGAAGAAGTGTTATTACTAGCATTATAAAAAAAATTAAAAATATTTTATTGTAAATAGCATATTCATGCATAAATTGCATTATAGCGCCACCGATTATATCGTCGGTGTGTGAAAATTCTAAAGACTTTAGACAAATGAAACATTTTTGCAACATCCATCTTGAATCTATATAATGTGCCGTGATACAAATATAAACATAATTTTGCTTAGTAGTCCATATATCACAAGTTAAATCAAATTTACTAACATGCATAATTTTTTTTTTCAAAGCAGCCTTATCTTTTTGAAAAAATTTCAGAACCTCTCTCTGGTATTAGATCTAGAAACTTTAGTAAAACAAGGATTAAGGATATTATTGCATAATTATAATAGAAATCACTCTCACCAAGAGTAAATGGTTGTTAATCACAATTCATAAAACTTGCTAACTCAGTCTTGTTACGAGCATCAGGATAAGTAAAGTTACCTAAAGAAGATCATTGACCACCGGTACTTAGTTATGTTTGTGTAGCCTGCAGCGTGTCTTTTCCATAGCAACTTTCGTAGTGTCTTTTTAAAGTGTTCGTACCATCATTTTTTTCATTTGTAAACCCGCTTACATCTCTTACATTCCGCAGCCTTAGGTATTAATTTTTGATCTTTTGGATCTGAAACCGATGCGCCCTCACTATTAGTGACAAATATTTTACAAAAATATTTCCATAAAAAAAATATTTTTCTATTGGCAACATTTGTAGCCGTGGTCATACTCCCAAATTCAGGAGGTGACATTTATATCGTTGGCACAAAATCAAAAATATGATTATTTTTAAACATATTATTATAATAGTCATAATTTTTAAAATGTTTGTTTGAACCTTGTCCGTTCATATTTAAAAAAAAATAATTTTCCAAAAAATTTTTAGAGCAAAATTAATTACTTCTCTACCAAAAGAGAGAGAGAGAGAGAGAGAGAGAGAGAGAGCAAAGAAAAATCTCAAAAAAAAAAAAAAACTACTATAAATCTAAAAAAAAAAAAAACTATTGTGTAATATTAAAGTTACTTGTAATGTCTCCAAGAAGTCTCCGAAAGAAACTGCAAGAAAATGTGTTGAGAGGGAAGAAGTTGGACTCCAGTAATTGCTTTGCTTCTAAACTTTTTAATTGTCTTGCTTCTAAAATTTGTAAGAGACGGAAAACAATTTGTAGAAGGGAAGAAATTGTGTTGTGTTTATTTTTCATGAATTATGGACTATTTATAGAATTTTTTGGAATCAAATGATCCCAAATATCCAAAAAAAAAAGAGTTGTTATAATGGTATTTTGGTCATTTTTAGCAAAATGACCAAAATATTCCTAAAACGGACAAAACACTGCCACTAAAACAGGAATATTTTTGTCAAAATATCTCCCCAACGACTATTTAAAAAAAAAAAATAACCGAACCAGATCTGAACCGGACCGGCCTGACCGGACCGTCCGAATTTGACTCGGTCCGAACGGAAGATTGATCGGGCTGGACCAGACTTGCTGGTCAGATCTTCCGACCCAGTCCGAACCCGTAGGAAGAGTGGGTCGGAACGGACCGGTCCGTTGACCGAATTCGGATCAGTCCAAACCGAATTTGATCGGACCAAACCCGTGGTGGATTTCGGACAGGTCCACACTTTTACACACCTTGGGAGCATATGCACAGAATAGTTCCCAAATACCTGGCATTAGCACCCCCTTAACACACCATAACAATTAACTATGCTTTACTATTTTTTTTCCTCGCACTTTCTCTTCTCCAGTCAAATATACTGGGAGTTCTCCAAAGCCAACCAGGCACAAACAAGACCAGCTTCTTGGTTTCAGTGTTCCTTGCTAGTTCTCAAGTCGGAATCAAAGTATTATATTGTCTTTGATATAAAAATTAAAAAATTTACTGTAACAAAATTAAATTACATTAAATTTATGTAAAAGTTTATCTAAATTAAAAATAAAAATACAGTCTACCAACTCAGTTAGTAGAGAATAGACTGCAACCAACACGTAGACATCAAAAGGCAAACGCGGGCTCCAACTTGGACCCACTGTCCAAAATCGACCAACTAAGTTGGCGGATTTTGGGCAGTGGGGCCCGCGGGTTGGGTTGGGGTGGTTTGGTTTGGTTTGTTTAATGAGTTTTGTTTTAATTAGTTATATTTTGGTTTTTTTTATTTAGTTTTTTTCTATTTAGTTTTGTTTTGGATTTTGATTTTTTTGATTTAGTTTTTGTGATTTTTTATTTTGGATTTTGATTTTTTTTTTTAGTTTAGTTTTGGATTTTGGTTTGATTTTTATTTGGGTTTAAAATTGGATCTGGATCTATGGATTGATGTTGGTTTATTGATGTAATTTTATTTAGACTACCTTGCAAGATGTTATAATGAGACAAATGCGAATATTTCTCCTAACAAAAGTTCATTAATGTAATTTTATTTCTAATAAATAAATTTCTAATAAAACGTAGAAGTACAAGATTTTCATTCTCTGCCTCTTGCCATCCTGTCATAATACCTACGAGGCCTTGGCCTAAGACGAAGTCTATTTCTTCTTACTACTGTATCCTCGGGTCTCTCCCCTGGCAATGATGCCCATGGGTCAAATTCATCAGTCTCCTGTGTCTGCACCGGCGCTATTGGAGTCACAAATAACTGAGTAGCTGTATCAAACTGTGGTGCATCAAATATAGAAATAGCCATCTGCATGTAATAATCCCAATAGTCACCACCATGCTGTGAAGTCCCCTCGCCCGCCCACTGATAAGTGCCATGACCAGGCCATTGGGAAGTGCCCTGGTCAGTCTGTTGGGAAGTGCCCTGGTCAGCCCACTGGGAAGTGCCCTGGTTAGTCTGCTGGAAAATGCCCAACTCAGCCTGCTGGAAACTGCCCTACTCAGCCTGCTGAGGGACCTCGTCATCTTGTTGAGGCGGGCTATCCATATGCCAAACATTGGTATACTTTCTACGCGGACGTGCTTGCCGTTGGCTAACTAAGCTTTGAGGATAATCCGGTGGAATATGTAACAGAGGATTCGGGGGAGTCATAATTGCTAGCACATCATCCAAAAATGATCTTACTGCTGTGCTCAACAAGTCTCTCCCTGGATGATTTTCACATGTTAGATACAAATTTGGAAGCTGAAACATTAAGTAAAATCTAATTAATTCATATATAAAAAACTATGGAGACAAATATTTTTATCAATAAAATACGTACATTCTCAATTACACGTTGATACCATTTACGAAAACTAGCATCATCAACGGCCCGATGTTGGAATCGCAACTCCTCATATCGGTAGGATCGGTTATTGATAAGTGGAGCTCCCCACCAAGATCGGTAGGATCGGTTACCTAATGCTTCACCATTTAAACAAATATGAGCGTATGATTTCATATAATTTTAAAAAATTTATTTTGTTCAACTTTTTAAATAACTTAGCCTCATCTATAGAGTCCATTAGTTGAGACGACTGTATCGCGGGCTGTGTCTCCAATCTAGCATTCCACTGTGAAATCATTTTGCGTGCTCTATTAGCTGCACTTGCTCTACTATGGTATAAACATGGTGGCTCATCAAAAATATTTTGTTTCACCCAGAATTGTCGCATAACACGATCAGCTGGATGATACATGATTTTACCGTCGAAAATTAGGAAACAACTATGGACACTAAGGTCATAGGCTGTCGTTTGTATTTCAGTAGGATTCTGTTCAAGCTGGTACAGACAGTATGTCGCCTATTTATGACAAAAATTTATAAGATAATGGTCATAATGGCTTTATAAAATAATAATACAGATATTTTACCTCGTTATACTTCAGTGTATCAAATTTGCCCCGGTATAAAGAGATAATCGCATGTTTACAGTGTACTGGATCTGCTGCATCCGTAGTCCACCGTAACGCTGACGGAAAGACACGAATGTCGGTATTAATGCGGGAGACTGGCCTACCAATATGAAAGCTCGTAGAACCAAACCTAGAAAATACGAGCATATGATATAAGTGCACATATTTTTAATGTAAATAGAATTAAGTAAAACTTTTCATATGATATAAGTGCACATATTTTTATACCTGTATTAATGTCGCACAACCACTTAAATTTACCTTCTTTGCATCCATGTCTTCAAATTATACAAAATTTGTCATAGAACTATATAAATATGCCAACATTAACGCTTGTAAACACCCAAATTTTTTAAAATTTAAAAATAAATTTTTGAGATTTTTCTGTGATTTTTAATTAATTATTACTAATGTCCTTCAGGGATTAATAATTTTGTGTATTATATTAAGTATTAAAATATTATAAAAATTATATTTTTGAGTGTATAATTAATAATAGGTTGTTGTATAATTTTTCTGAAATTTATTGGGCTCAAAAAATATTTTTAAATAGCTAAAAAGCATTGTTTTAGATAAACCAGACCGAACCAACCTGAACCGAACCGAACCAAACAAAACCCAATTAAACCCAACTGAACCGAATCAACCCTAATGTGTCAGATCTGAACCCGACCCGTACCTGCCCCGACACGGCCCACTAACAACTAATACACAGTAACTGAAAATCCCCCGACCCCCGCACACCACGACCCCCCACTCCCGCTGCTCTCGCGACCACCCCCCTTTCGGTTACAAAACTGCCCATTTCCCTTCATCTATGCACCTTACGACCACTCCCCAAGATCCCCAACCTCCAGTGGCACACCGCCGGCCACCGACGACCGTCGCACGCCGCAGCTGTCCGCCGCACGCCGCCCGCGAATCCACCGCGAAACCGCCCGTCACGAACAACAACGAGGTATGCTTCTTCCCACTCGCATATCTCCTTGTGTATTGATCTGAATTTCGTTTTGTCGAATCCTATGCGAAGACCATGTGACCCTATCGAACCCTGTATAATTAGTTCGAGGTATCGCGTCCTGTGTCGGTCGCAAATTGCAACGCAAAAAAAAACACATTTTCTGGTTCTGGAAACTGTCTAGAACCCCTATGTTCATGGCCGATTTACTCCCAACCTGGTTAATATTTTTAGATTCTGTTTGAACAGTAAATTAGACAATATAACCGAGATTAAAATCCTGTAATTAGTTCATTTTAAATTGATGTATTTTGTATTTTATTCGCAGGTAAAGTTGACCAAAAACTTGGTTTTTAAAACCTAATTTTTTTTGAAACGGGGTGCGTCCCGCTAAACGGGACTACTTCATCGTGTACTAATTACACTGAAAGGTGTGTATCGTTAATGCAGACGTGTGAGATTTTGCGAAAGTCAATTTGGATATGCATGCACACCAGAATCAACGCGTATCCGTCAAAAATGCCCAATATCGGGCCGTTCTGACACTCGTTGTAACTTTGTGTGTGCTTGTCGTTTTGCTACGAAACTTGCGCCATTGGATTAGTATCGTTACGCTAGTTCTGTGACCCAAGTTTGGTTCGATTCTAAGAACGTTGACCAAATCTCGTATCGTGGACCCCACGGCTCCACTTGATGGGCAATTTTGTGACCGGCTCATCGGAATCCAGTTCTGGATATTCCGTTGGGTTTGTATCATCGTTCTGGACTAATAGACACTAAATAAAATATATTAGCGACGTTTAGCGACCTAAATTGAACTTATAGCGACTAATCTTTTAAAAACTGAATAAAAGTCGCTAAATGTCGCCAATTAGCGACGTCTAGCGACATTTTTAGATGGAGTCGCTAAATTAGCGACGTTTTTACATGGAGTCGCTAAAAATGTCGCTAATTCCGCTTATTCTAGTAGTGTCTGTTCATGTGTCCAAATTGGACTTATGGGTAGTCAATCCTAGATATTTTATGTATTCTGAAAGTGATGGTAATATTTGTTTCAGCATCCAGAGGCGTTCCTGGAGATTTTGCTGTTACCGGAGCAACTGAAGAAGTTCAAACCCCAAGCAAGTGTACCTTGCCAACTTGCAGTAGTTCCTGTTATATTATTTGCTTGAGTTCTTTCTATATATATATATACTCTTGAGATATACATATTCAACCTAGGACCGTGAGACATTGCTTAACGTCCAAATAATATTCGGGTGTCGACGCCGTACGCGGAGTCGTATAACGTCACTTAGAGAGATGATATCCCAGTCCTATATTTTCGTGCTTGCTTATTCAAGTATGTCATACCATAGGACACTTGACACTATTCATGAGACATAATCTTTTCTGAGTTATTCATGGTGATTCTGTATATGCTTACAGGATTCGTGACATAGTCTTGTATATTCATAGATATCATTATGACTCGCTGTAATAGTTAGAGATCATGATCTTGCGTGTTATGGACATGAGACGTCATGGACATGAGACATGTGATTACATTGGGTGGGGAGAGACACACAGGCTACAGGTTGATTACATACATATATATTTATTATTGCGGTGCTTTAGTCTCTGTTCCAGAGCTTGGCCCACTACGTGATATTTCTGCTACCGGCTCTCCGACACAGAGCTTGTAGTGGTCTCAGCCTGAGTACTAGTGATGCTCTCAATTGCATATCACATAGCTAGTTACATAGTTTGCCCTGTTGATATATTTATATACTGTATTTTATTTGACTTGAGTTATTCTTGTACCTTGCTATGTCCCCCTGAGGATCTGGATCCGGATTATGTCCCCAGGTTTAGCAGAGGAGATCTACCCCGAGGTATACGGGACATGAGAAGACACTGGAGCAGTACCAGCACCAGAGGACGAGGTGGTGCCAGATGATTTCTCCTGAGTATCTGCTTTATATACTCAATTATTTCTGTTTCTAGTTTCTCTATTTCCTGTCTCTTGGATTACTGTATTAAACTCATTATCGGGTTGTTTTCCGAGACACTTTTTATTGAGACTTGTTATTGGATTAGATTTCTGAGTTTCATTAGTCTGACATTTGATTTATGTTTACCTTCTGTGGATGAGATTAGAAATAGAATATGACATGTATCGTAGACCATTATATTTGTTTTACAGCTTAAGTACACTCTAACGGGTCTATTAAATTGGGTTTGCCCATTGGAGTGTGCTGCTGGCCATTGCCACGTGGCTAGTCCCTCGGTATTTTGGGACTGGGCGTGACATAGTTTTTGTGGTGGCCCATGCAGGTCCTAACTATATTGCTTTGGTTTCAACTAAGGGACCGAGCAAGCCTGCGATTAGGATATGATAAATTATAGGATCTCATCCACTTGTTGATCTGTTCTTGACCTCTATATCGACTTTAAAATAATTTATTGACTTGTGTAACCCTCTGTGTGCCTCTCATAGTTTATGTAAACACCCTGATTTTTCTAAAATTCTTAAAATAATTTTTCCCAATTTTTCTGTAATTTTTGGGAATTAAAACTAAGGTATTTTATGATTAAAGGATTTTTAAATGATATTAATCAATATTGAAATATTATGGAAATAATATTTTATGGTGTAAAATGGAAAATCGGACATAGGATAATTTTCTGTGAATTTATTGGACTCCGGAAACATTTTTAAAGCCCTAAAAACCAATGTAGAATTAAACCTAATTAAACTCTGGCCGAACCCGGTTTAATTGGAATTAAACCAAACCAAACCGACCCAAACTGAACCGAACCAGACCAACCCAGACTTAACGGGTCGGGTCGGGTCGGATCCGAATCAAACCCGACCCGGACCCGAAACCCTAACCGAACCCTAATCGGATTCACCCCCCCGAATTCACTGTTCAGGCCTATATAGCCTCGACGTTCGTGTAGCCGCCGCCGCACCCTCTTTCTCTCATTAACCCCGCCGCCGCTGCTTAGCCGTCGACGAACTTCCCCTCGCCTGAACCCTACTCCCCCGTCGTCCTCTCCTCCGCTCAGCCGACCGATCACCGCCTCCACAACCACCTCTCCATCTCCACCACGACTCCGCCGCTCCCCCATCGAACCTCCTCGCCGTCCCTCCACCATCACCGCCCTAGCCCAGCCCCGACGACCTCCACAGCCTCCCATCTCTGCCCTAACCTCCGCCTCAAGCACAACCCACCACCATCACTATCCCCCCCGACCTCATCCTCCCCAAAGCCGACCGACCTCCGCTCCGCTCTGTCCAGCCCGCTCGACGCCGCCGACTCGCAGGCCCCACACCCTAGCCCGACCGTCGACCAGAACGGCCACTCCCAGCCGACCAGTGTAGCCCTAGCAGCGAACACGGACACAACAGCTCTTAGACCCGGACACGGTGACCAGGATACGAAATAGCATCCCGGATACGAGAATTCTCAGTTCACGGAGCCCTGTTCAGGTAACCCGTACTCTCTCCTCGTTATTCCATTTTCTGTTCCGTTATTTGTGTCGCGTAGACTGTGTAACCCTCTCAATGCCCGTATAACTCGCTCGGTGCGTCGCGTCCTGTGGTGATCGCAAACCGCGATCCAAAAACAGGAAAACCAACGACCTGTTTCACCTCGAAACTGAGTGCGTCCCGCCAAACGGGACGACTTGGTCGCACGCGATCTTCACCGAAACGTGCGCGCCGTTGATACGGATGTGCGGGATTTCGCAGAAGTTGATTTGGATGTGCGTGCACACCGAAATCAACGCGTATCCGCCGACAACGCCCCGTATCCTCTTATTCTGGAACACGTCATAACTTTGTGTACACACGTCGGATCGAAACAAAACTTGCGCCATCGGACTCGTACCAATACGCTGGTCCTGTGACCCAAGTTTGGTTCGATTCTGAGAACGTTGACAAAATTGCGTATCGTGGGCCCCATAGGCTCCCTTGACGGGCGATTATGTGATCGGCTCATCGGAATGCAATTCTGGAAGTTCTGTTGAGTTCGTATTATCGTTCCTGACTTGTTGACACTAAGTTTGACAAATTTGGAGACCTTCGACCCTGACACATTTTTCGGAGCAAAGTGGCCCACAAGTGGATCCCGCTTTGATCCGGAAATGTTATTTTTGCCCATGTGTCCAAATTGGACTTAAGGACAGCCGTTTCTAGCTATTTGATATTTTCTGAGACTGTTGGTGATATTTATTTCAGCTTTTGGAGGAGTACCTATAGGATCCACTGATACAGGGATAGCTGTTGGTATTCAAACCCCAGGCAAGTGTACCTTGCCAAACTCTGCAGTCTTGTTACATATTTTTCTTGCTTCATTTATATTGTTGTGCATGCTTAACCTAGGACCGTGTGACTTACTTAGCGTCCGATTATTAGTCGGGTGCCAACACCGTACGCGGTGTTGTGTATTGTCATCTAGAGATGGACATTCGTGACCCTTTGCATTCTCGTACTTGTCTTATCAAGTACACTATAACCCAGGACCCTTGACACTATTTATAAGACAGAATATTTCTGAGACATTCATGGTGATTCTGTATAGGATACAGGTTTATGACATAGACATTATATTCATGGATACTATATGACTTGCTGCATTAGCTATGATCTTGCGTGACATGTACATGAGATGTTGCGGACATGAGACGTGTGGTTATATTGGGTGGGAGAGACACACATGCTACAAGCTGATCATATATATAAAACCCCTATTATTGTGAGGCGCAAGACTCTAAACCGAGCTTGACCTATTACTCATTATTACTGCTACCGGCTCCCCGACACAGAGCTTGTAGTGGCTCAGCCTGAGTACTAGTGATGCTCTCACTTACATTTCACATAGATGGTTACATACTTACCCTATTTATTTCAATATTAGCTGCACTATATTTACTTTGGCTTGTATTATCTTGTACCTTGCTATGTCCCCTGAGGACCTGGATCCGGATTATGTTCCCAGAATTTGCAGACGAGATCTATCCCGAGGTATACGGGACAGCAGCAGGAGCTGATACAGGAGCTGTACCGACACCCGAGGACGAGGTGTTAGCTGAAGACTTTTTCTGAGCATCTATGTTTCATGCTCAGTATTTACTTTATTCAGTCATTTATATTTTGGTCTGTTGAACCATTGTATCATATTTTTATCGGGTTGTTCCCCGAAGCACTTTGTTGAGACTGGTTGATGATTTATATTTCTTATATCTGTGGATCATATTTTATCTTGTGTGGATGAGATTAGTTGTGCCATGTTGTCGTAGAATTTATTTTATAGCTTAAGTACGCTCTGATGGATCCATTAAATTGGGTTTGTCTATCAGTGTGTGTTGCTGGCCATTGCCACGTGTCTAGTCCCTCGGTATTTTGGGACTGGGACGTGACATAGTTTTTGTGGTGGCCCATGCAGGTCTACGACTAAATCGTTCAGTTTCAACTTAGGGACCGAGCAAGCCTGCACTAAGGATAGGATAAGTTATAGGATCTCATCCATCGTTTAAACCATTTTTGAACTCTATATCGAACTCGAATTAATTACTTGTTTTGCATCATGTGTTGATTCCTCTGTGCGTTCTTATAGTTTATCTTTTGGTTGCAGAGTAATGGATCCAAGGAACGAAGATGAGAATCCCTTGGATACGCCACACGATGCTGTGATTACTTATGTAAACGGAGCGACACCATGGAATGGAGGACAATCAGCTCAAGGAAATCAAACCGGCCAGCCTAATCCAAGGTTCCGGCGTAATGACATCCCACCTCCGCCATAGTTCACTCCAAAGATGCCAGTTTTCCCGCCAGGGCAAGCCATGGATGGGAAACAGATATTTTAGATAATTTATGCCATGATGCAAGCCCAACAACAGGTTCAGCAAGAGGCTCAGCGTCATGAGGCAGAGTATTTGAGAACCAGCCTAGTATCTGCATTGGAGCAGGCAAACCCACCATCTAGGCGACCAGCGACGGGATCTATCACTGATTTCTGCCAGCTCAAGCCTCGTACCTTTTCTAGCAAAGAAGGGCCAACTGAAGTTCACGAATGGCTCACGAACATAAAGCACCAGTTGGAAGCAGCTGAACTTCCAAGGTAGAAATGGATGACTGCGGTCAGGATGTAGTTGACTGAAAATACACATCATTGGTGCTTATCAGAAGAGAGGAGGCTCGGACAGGACCGAGTCACTTGGAAAGAGTTCTCCAAACTCTTCCAAGAGATGTATATCCCACCAGTAGCACGGTCGGAGCTCAGAGACAAGTTCAACCGCCTTATCCAATGCAATATGTCAGTGGAAGAATACAACGCAGAATTTATTCGTCTGAGTCGCTTCGCCCCAACCTTAATTTCGACAGAAGAAGAGAAAGCTGAGAAGTTCTTTGACGGATTAAAGTTCGAGCTCCAAAGTTTGATTGGATCTGTTGCACCTACATCATATACCGACGTCCTTTCAGCAGCACGACGCATGGAGCATATCACTAGAAGGGAGTCAAATCTGAAGAGGCCAATCACATCAGCACCATCCAGGATATCACATGGGGATTCTGCAAAACGATCCCAGAGGAGTATGCCAAAGAGAACAGCACACAGGGCCATATCTCTCCCTACTTGTCACCACTGCGGCAAGGTAGGTCACATTGAGAGAGAGTGCAGACGCAAGTTAGGACTATGCCTGGCTTGCGGATCCAACCAGCATCCAACCAGAGACTGCACTGAGCGCAGAGAGGGAGCACCGAGACTAGCTTTACCTGCACCAAGGCCAGCTTATCCAGTAGTAGGAGCACCGCAGACAGGAGTTGGAGGAGTCAGACCACCAACTCCAGGAGGATATCAGCAAAGACCACCATTAGCACCACAGGCAGCTCTATTTCAGCAGGCTCAGCAGCAGAAAGGTCAAGCTTAGGGACGAGGACAGGCATTTGCATTGGCTGTTGAGGAGGAAGCTACTGCAGGAGAGGTTATCACAGGTGCTATTTTAGTAGCTTCATTACCAGCTGTAGCTTTATTTGATTCTGGAGCATCGCATTCATTTATAGCAGCTAGCTTTGTAGCCACCCATAGAGTAGCTACCGCACCCCTTCCGAAGATAAAGAGAATTCTTACGGGAGGTGGAATTATCCCAGTTAGTGATGTCTATAGATCATGTTCTATAGTAGTCTGTGGAAGAGAGATGCGAGCTCAATTTCTGATATTTTCTATGCCGGATTATGATGTTGTACTTGGTATGGACTGGTTAAGTCAGTACCATGCAACTCTTGATTGCCGACTTGGATGGATTATATTTAGACCACCTGGACATCCAGAATTTGAGTTTCTTCGGGGAGCTATAGAGCAAGGAGTTCAGCCTACTCTTAGGGTACTATTTGTAGAAGGGGAGACATGTTACCCAAGAGTCATATCAGAGTTTGTGGATGTATTTCCTGATGATCTTCCAGGTTTACCGCCTGATCGGGAAATAGAATTCACAATAGACTTAACTCCAGGAGCAGAGCCTATCACTTCATCAGTATATCGGCTAGCACCTAAGGAGTTAGTGGAGTTGAAGGAACAAGTTGATAATCTTTTGAAGAAGGGTTTTATTCGGCCTAGTGTTTCACCTTGGGGAGCACCCATATTATTTGTACTGAAGAAGGATGGAACAGTACGGTTGTGCATTGACTACAGGGCACTGAATGCTATAACTATCAAGAACAGGTATCCCTTACCACGCATTGATGATCTATTCAATCAATTGAGTGGTGCTAGGGTATTCTCGAAGATTGACCTTAGATCCAGCTATCACCAGATTAAAGTAAGGAAAGAGGATATACCGAAGACAGCCTTCAGGACCAAGTATGGACATTATGAATTCTTAGTAATACCGTTTGGTTTAACCAATGTGCCAGCTGTGTTTATGAGTTTGATGAACAGATTTTTTCATCAGTACTTGGATAAATTTGTGGTTGTGTTTATTGATGACATTCTAGTATATTCCAAGAGCCACGAAGAGCACGAGGAGCATCTCAGAATTGTGTTAGAGACATTGAGACAGGAGAAGTTATATGCCAAACTCAGTAAGTGTGAGTTTTGTATGGATAAAGTGCCTTTCTTGGGACATATCATCTCAGGAGAAGGACTTTTAGTTGATCCGGAGAAGGTTGCTGCAATAGAAACTTGGCCTACACCCACATCAGTTGCAGAAGTGAGAAGTTTTCTCGGACTTGCGGAATATTACCGAAGGTTTATAGAAAATTTCTCAAGGATTGCGGAGCCTATGACGAAGTTGACACGTAAGGACCAGGAGTTTACATAGACAGAAGACTGCCAGAAGACCTTTGAAGAATTGAAGAGAAGATTAACAACAACGCCTGTCTTGACTCTTCCTTCAGGGTCAGGAGGTTTTGTTGTTTACAGTGATGCATCAGGTAGTGGACTAGGATGTATTTTGATGCAACATGGCAAAGTTATTGCTTATGCATCGAGACAGTTGAAGGTCCATGAGAAGAACTACCCAACGCACGATCTGGAGCTAGCAGCAGTTATATTTGCACTGAAGATTTGGAGGTACTATCTTTATGGAGAGAAGGTAGACATCTTTACTGATCACAAGAGTTTGAAGTATGTATATACTCAGAAGGAGCTCAATATGAGACAGAGATATTGGCTTGAGTTGATGGTAGACTTTGATATAGACTTGCAGTATCACCCGGGAAAGGCGAATATCATAGCAGACGCACTCAGCAGGAAGCCCACGACTTATTTCTTGACGATACAGCCTGAGCTATTGAGAGTTCTACAGGAGCTTCAGATAGAGGTTGTTTTACCAGGACAGAGTGGCTTGCTGGCTAATCTCGAAGTTAAGTCGACATTTGTGGAGAGGATTAAAGAGGCATTGCCCACCGATGCTAGATTTCAAAGACTTAAAGAGAAGACAGAAGCAGGCATGCAGACATGACTTCGTATACATGAAGACGGGACATTAAGGTATGGAAATCGCTTGTATGTTCCAAAAGGAGAATTGAGACAGGAGTTAATGACTGAAGCACATAGCTCTATGTACTCTGTTCACCCAGGTGGAACAAAGATGTACCGAGACTTGAGGCAGTATTATTGGTGGCATGGAATGAAAAGGGAGATTGCACGATTTATGGCGAAATGTTTAGTATGTCAGCAAGTAAAGGCCGAGCATCAGAGGACTGCAGGTATGTTACAGCCGCTTCCTATACCAGAATGAAAGTGGGAACATATCACTATGGATTTTGTCACAGGATTTCTAAGAAGCCCCAGCGGAAGAGATGCGGTATGGGTTATCGTGGATCGACTCACTAAATCGGCACATTTCTTGCCATTTAGAGTTGGACAGTCCACAGAGATACTAGCCGACATGTATATACGACAAATCGTAAGATTACATGGAGTGCCGGTTAGTATTGTATCGGATCGAGATTCGAGATTTACATCTCATTTTTGGCGAAGAATGCAAGAGAGTCTTGGCACCAGACTCAAATTTAGTACAGCTTACTATCCACAGACAGATGGTCAATCGGAGCGCACGATTCAGATCTTGGAGGATATGTTGCGATCGTGTATGCTAGACTTTGGAGGATCTTGGGAAGATCATTTACACTTGGTGGAGTTCTCCTACAACAACAGTTATCAGGCCAGCATTCAGATGGCACCATTTGAGGCATTGTACGGTAGAAAGTACAGATCACCAATATGTTGGAGTGACATTGGTGAGCGTCAAATACTGGATCCAGAATTGGTAATGCAGACAGTGGAGAAAGTAAAAAAAAATTCAGAATCATCTTCGTGCAGCTCAGGACAGACAGAAGCATTGGGCTGATACGCACAGACGTCCCCTAGAGTTCAAAGAAGGAGAGCACGTATTCTTGAGGATTTCGCCCACTCGAGATACTATTAGATTTGGGAGCAGAGGCAAGTTGAGCCCAAGGTATATCGGGCCATTTGATATTCTAGAGTGCATTGGTGAGGTGGCTTATCGTCTAGCGTTACCTCCATCCTTAGAGGGAGTGCATGACGTATTCCACGTCTCACAGCTGAGAAGGTACGTGACCGACCCAAGTCATGTAGTCGATCATTCTGAGATCGCAGTGGGCCCTAGTTTGAGATATGAAGAACAACCAGTTGGCATCCTCGACATCAGTGAGAAGATATTACGAGGACAGACAATTAGACTGGTCCGTGTAGCTTAGAAACATCATTCTCCTGGCGAATCGACTTGGGAACGAGAGGATATTATGTGCCAGCGTTATCCTCACTTATTCGCGGATGCAGGTATACCCTAAGCATTCTTGTAATTCCCATAATTCTTTCTTTAGTAGTTTATTCTTCGATTGCAAGGACGCAATTCTCTTAAGGGGGGTAGATTGTAAATACCCTGATTTTTCTAAAATTCTTAAAACAAATTTTCCCAATTTTCTATAATTTTCGGGAATTAAAACTAAGATATTTTATGATTAAAGGATTTTTAAATAATGTTAATCAATATTAAAATATTATGAAAATAATATTTTATGGTGTAAAATGGAAAACCGGACATAGGGTAATTTTCTGTGAATTTATTCGACTCCAAAAATATTTTTAAAGCCCTAAAAACTAATGTAGAATTAAACCTAATTAAACCCTGGCTGAACCCGGTTTAAATGGAATTAAACCAAACCAAACCGATACAAACTGAACCGAACCAGACCAACCCAGACTTAACGGGTCGGGTCGGGTCGGATCCGAATCAAACCCGACCCGGACCTGAAACCCTAACCGAACCCTAATCGGATTCCCCCCCCCCGGATTCACTGTTCAGGCCTATATAGCCTCGACGTTCGTGTAGCAGCCGCCGCACCCTCTCTCTCTCATCAACCCCGCCGCCGCAGCTTAGCCGCCGACGAACTTCCCCTCGCCTGAACCCTACTCCCCCGTCGTCCTCTCCTCCGCTCAGCCGACCGATCACCGCCTCCACAACCACCTCTCCATCTCCACCACGACTCCGTCGCTCCCCCATCGAACCTCCTCGCCGTTCCTCCACCATCACCACCCTAGCCCAGACCCGACGACCTCCACAGCCTCCCATCTCTGCCCTAACCTCCGCCTCAAGCACAGCCCACCACCATCACCATCCCCCCGACCTCATCCTCCCCAAAGCCGACCAACCTCCGCTCCGCTCCGCCCAGCCCGCTCGACGCCGCCGACTCGCAGCCCCCACACCCTAGCCCGGCCACCGACCAGAACGGCCACTCCTAGCCGACCAGCGTAGCTCTAGCAGCGGACACGGACACATCAGCTCTCAGACCCAGATATGGTGACCAGGACACGAAACAGCATCCAGGACACGAGAATTCTCGGTTCACGGAGCCCTGTTCAGGAAACCCGTTCTCTCTCCTCGTTATTCCGTTTTCTGTTCCGTCAGTTGTGTCGCGTTGACTGTGTAACCCTCTCGATGCCCATACAACTCGCTCGGTGCGTCGCGTCCTGTGGTGATCGCAAACCGTGATCCAAAAACAGGAAAACCAATGCCCTGTTTTATCCCGGAACTGAGTGCGTCCCGCCAAACGGGACGACTTGGTCGCACACGATCTTCACCAAAACGTGCGCGCCATTGATACGAACGTGCGGGATTTCACATAAGTTGATTTGGATGTACGTGCACACCGAAATCAACGCGTATCCGCCGACAACACCCCGTATCCGCCTATTATAAAACATATCGTAACTTTGTGTACACACGTCGGATCGAAACTAAACTTGTGCCATCGGACTCGTAGCAATACGCTGGTCCTGTGACCCAAGTTTGGTTCGATTCTGAGAACGTTGACAAAATCGCGTATCGTGGGCCCCATAGGCTCCACTTGACGGACGATTTTGTGATCGGCTCATCGAAATCCAATTCTAAAAGTTCCGTTGGGTTTGTATAATCGTTCCTGACTTGTTGACACTAAGTTTGACGAATTTGGAGACCTTTGACCCTGACACATTGTTTGGAGCAAAGCGGCCCACATGTGGATCCCGCTTTGACCCAAAAATGTCATTTTTGCCCCTGTGTCCAAATTGGACTTAAGGACAAGCGTTTCTAGCTATTTAATATTTTTTGAGACTGTTGGTGATGTTTATTTCAGCTTTTGGAGGAGTACCTATAGGATCCACTGATACAGGGACAACTGTTGGTATTCAAACCCCAGGCAAGTGTACCTTGCCAAACTCTGCAGTCTTGTTACATATTTTCCTTGCTTCATTTATATTGTTGTGCATGCTTAACCTAGGACCGTGTGACTTACTTAGTGTCCGATTATTAGTCGGGTGCCAACCCCGTACGCGGTGTTGTGTATTGTCATCTACATATGGACATTCGTGACCCTTTGCATTCTCGTACTTGTCTTATCAAGTACACTATAACCCAGGACACTTGACACTATTCATGAGACAGAATCTTCCTGAGATATTCATGGTGATTCTGTATAGGATACAAGTTTATGACATAGACATTATATTCATGGATACTATATGACTTGCTGCATTAGCTATGATCTTGCGTGACATGTACATGAGACGTTGTGGACATGAGACGTGTGGTTACATTGGGTGGGGAGAGACACACAGGCTACAGGATGATCATATATATAAAATCCCTATTATTGTGAGGTGCAAGACTCTAAACCCGAGCTTGGCCCATTACTCATTATTACTGCTACCGGCTCCCCGACACAGAGCTTGTAGTGGCTCAGCCTGAGTACTAGTGATGCTCTCACTTGCATTTCACATAGATGGTTACATACTTAACCTATTTATTTTATTATTTGCTGCACTGCATTTACTTTGGCTTGTATTATCTTGTACCTTGCTATGTCCCCTGAGGACCTGTATCCGGATTATGTCCCCAGGATTTGCAGACGAGATCTATCCCGAGGTATACGGGACAGCAGCAGGAGCTGATACATGATCTGTACCGACACCCGAGGACGAGGTGTTAGCTGAAGATTTTTCCTGAGCATCTATGTTTCATGCTCAGTATTTACTTTATTCAGTCATTTATATTTTGGTCTGTTGAACCATTGTATCATATTTTTATCGGGTTGTTCCCCGAAGCACTTTGTTGAGACTGGTTGATGATTTACATTTCTTATATATGTGGATCATATTTTATCTTGTGTGGATGAGATTAGTTGTGCCATGTTGTCGTAGACTTTATTTTACAGCTTAAGTACGCTCTGATGGATCCATTAAATTGGGTTTATCTATCAGTGTGTGCTGCTGGCCATTGCCATGTGCCTAGTCCCTCGGTATTTTGGGACTGGAGCGTGACAGTTTATTTTGGATGCATAGTAATGGATCCACAAGAAAGCGACAAGACTCCCGCAGGAACACCACAAGTTACAGTTGTCACATACGATGATGGTGTGACATCAGTAGGTGGAGGTCAATCCACTCACCAAAGCAGTCAAACAGATCAGCACGTCTCAAGATTTTGGCGGGACGATATTCCACCACCGCCGCAGTTTACTCCATCGATGCCCGTTTTTCCACCAGGACAGCTTATGGATGGTCAGCAGATGTTCTACGCAATGATGCAAGCCCTACAGCAAGTTCAACAAGAGACTCAGCATCACAAGGCGGAGAACTTGAGAAACTGCGTAATAACCACACTGGAGCAGGCGAACCTACCAGCTAGATGTCCATCGACGGGATCTATCACTGATTTCCGCCAGATGAAGCCCTATATCTTTTCTGGCAAAGAGGAGCCCACTGAAGTTCATGAGTGGCTTACAAACAATCAACACCAGTTGGAAGCAACTGAGCTTCCGAGGGAGCGATGGATGACTGCCGTCAGGATACAGCTAACGGGCAATGCAAATCATTGGTGGCTATCTGAAGAGAGACGACTCGGACCGTACCTAGTCACTTGGGAGGAGTTCTCTAGACTCTTCCAAGAAATATATATTCCAGCTAATGCCAGAGCAAAACTTAGAGATAAGTTTAACCGCCTCATTCAAGGCAACATGACGGTAGAAGAGTATAATGCAGAGTTTATCTGTTTGGGTCACTTTGCCCCCACTCTGTTTTCGATAGAAGAGGAGAAGGCGGAGAAGTTCTTCGATGGACTTAGCTTTGAGCTACAGAGATTGATCAGATCCGTTGCACCTACTTCATACACGAACGTCCTTGCTGCAGCACGACGTATTGAGCACGTCACCAGGTGAGAGTCCAGCCTGAAGCGGCCATTCACATCAGCACCAGCCAGAGCACCACAGGAAGAAGCTGCCAAGAGACCTCACATGCACCAACCACCCAGAGCATCTCCGCAGACACTGCCTACATGTCAATATTGTGGAGCGAGGTCATTACGAGAGCGAGTGCAGACACAAGTTGGACTTATGTTTGATTTGCGGATCTAGCCAACATTCAGCCAAGGATTGCCCTGAGCGTCGAGAAGGAGCACCGATGGTTAACCGACAAGCTTTACCAGCACCGGGAGGATATCAGCCGAGGCCACCCTTGTCACCCCAGGCATCACTCTTCCAGCAAGCTCAGCAACAATAGAGAAAACCACCACAAGTACATGGACAGATTTTTGCAATGACATTGGAGGAGGCACAAACTCGTGGAGTAGTGAATATGAGTAAGATTTAAGTTTTATCATAAATATTTATTCCTAGTAATGCTTTAGTACGTGCCTATTAGTTCATTTCCCTAGCCTAAGCCTAGTATTATGTTAGCATGAACTTGTAGTCTAGATTAGTCACTGGTACCCAAGTTTTCAGAAGCTGTAGTTGACCCTTGCTCTAATTAGACTCCTTTTCTCTTGAGTTACTTATCTCTCATTGCCTAGGGAAAAGTTTTTATTCCTTTCCTACGTGTTCTGCTTAACCCTCTCCCTTCCTCTCAATTTTTCCTTGTTCATGATTTCTTATTCTCTGTGTCCTGCTTCCACAAACATGTCTTGCAACCGCGTCATCTCTTCTGACCAGTTATATTTTATTTTCTTAATTGTGAGGACGTAATTCTTTTAAGGTGGGTAGATTGTAAACACGGATTTTTTAAAATTTTAAAATAAAATTTTGGAATCTTTTATGATTTTTAATTAATTATTACTAATGTCCTTCATGGATTAATATTTTATGTATTAAGTTAAGTATTAAAATATTGTAAAAATTATAATTTTGAATGTATAATTAATAATAGGTTGTTGTATAATTTTTTTGGAATTTATTGGGATCAAAAACAATTTTTAAATATCTAAAAAGCATTGTTTTAGATAAACCAGACCGATCCAACCTGAACCGAACCAAACCAAACCCAATTAAACCCAACTGAACCAAACCAACCCTAATGGTCGAATCTGAACCCGACCTGACCCGACCCGCTAACAACTAATACACAGTAACTGACCCCCCCCTCACACCACGACCCCCCACTCCCGCTGCTCTCGCGACAACCCCCCTTTCGATTACAAAATTGCCCATTTTACTTCATCTATGCACCTCACGACTACTCCCCACACTCCCCAACCTCCAGAAGCACGTTGCCAGCCACCGACGACTGCCGCACGCCGCCACTGTCCGCCGCACGCCGCCTGCGAAACCACCGCGAAACCGCCCGTCACGAACAACAGCGAGGTATGCCTCTTCCCACTCGCATATCTCCCTGTGTATTGATCTGAATTTTATTCTGTCGAATCCTGTGCGAAGACCACGTGACCCTCTCGAACCCTGAATAATTAGTTCGGGGTATCGCGTCCTGTGTCGGTCGTAAATCGTGACGCAAAATAGGAAAAAATAACACATTTTCTAGTTCTGGAAACTGTCCCGAACGGCCGATTTACTCCTAACCTAGTTAATATTTTTAGATCCTGTTTGAACAGTAAATTAGACAACATAACCGAGATTAAAATTCTGTAATTAGTTTATTTTAAATTGTTGTATGTTGTGTTTTATTCGTAGGTAAAGTTGACAAAAAATTTGGTTTTCAAAACCTAAAATTTTCTGAAACGGGGTGCATCCCGCTAAACGAGATGACTTCATCATGTGCGAATTGCACGAAAGGTGCGTATCGTCAATGCGGACGTGTGGGATTTCGCAGATGTTGATTTGGATGTACGTACACACCGGAATCAACGTGTATCCGTAAAAAATGCCCCGTATCGGGCCGTTCTGACACTCGTTGTAACTTCGTGTGTGCTTGTGGTTTCGTAACAAAACTTGCGGCATTGGATTCGTAGCATTACGCTGGTCATGTGACCAAAGTTTGGTTCGATTCTGAGAATGTTGACGAAACCCCGTATCGTGGGCCCTACGGCTCCACTTGACGGACGATTTTGTGACCGGCTCATCGGAATCCAGTTCTGGACATTCTGTTGGGTTCGTATCATCGTTCTGGACTTGTAGACACTGAATTTGATGAATTTAGAGAACTTTGTCTCTGGCATATTTTTTGTTGCGAAGTGGGCCACATGTGGACCCTATTTTTTCCAAAAACTGTCAATTCTACCACTGTGTTATGGGTAGTCAATCCTAGCTATTTTATGTATTCTGGGAGTGATGGTAATATTTGTTTCAGTATCCGGAGGCGTTCCTGGAGATTTTGCTGTTACCGGAGCAACTAAAGGAGTTCAAACCCCAGACAAGTGTACCTTGCCATTTTGTAGTAGTTCATGTTATATTATTTGCTTGATTTCTTTATATATATATATACTCTTGAGATGTAAATATTCAACCTAGGACCGTGAGACGTTGCTTAACGTCCGAATAATATTCGGGTGTCGACGACATACGCGGAGTCGTGTAACGTCACTTAGAGAGCTATATCCCGTTCCTATATTTTTGTGCTTGCTTATTCAAGTACGTCATACCAAAGGACACTTGACACTATTCATGAGACATAATCTTTCTTGAGTTATTCATGGTGATTCTTATAGGCTTACAGGATTTGTGACATAGTCTTGCATATTCATAGATATCATTATGACTCGCTGTAATAGTTAGAGGTCATGATCTTGCGTGTTAAGGACATAAGACATCGTGGACACAAGACATGTGATGACATTGGGTGGGGAGAGATACACATGCTACAGGATGATTACATACATATATATTTATTATTGTGGTGCTTTAGTCTCTGTTCCAGAGCTTGGCCTACTACGTGATATTCCTGCTACCGGCTCCCCGACACAAAGCTTGTAGTGGTCTCAGCATGAGTACTAGTGATGCTCTCACTTGCATATCACATAGCTGGTTACATAGTTTGCCCTGTTGATATATTTATATACTGTATTTTATTTGGCTTGAGTTATTCTTGTACCTTGCTATGTCCCCCTGAGGACCTGGATCAGGATTATGTCCCCAAGTTTAGCAGAGAAGATCTACCCCGAGGTATACGGGACATGAGAAGACACTAGAGTAGTACCAGCACCAGAGGACGAGGTGGTGCCAGAGAATTTCTCCTGAGTATCAGCTTTATATACTCAGTTATTTCTGTTTCTAGTTTCTCTATTTTCTGTCTCTTGGATTACTGTATTAAACTCATTATCGGGTTGTTCCCCGAGACACTTTTTTATTGAGACTTGTTATTGGATTAAATTTATGAGTTTGATTAGTCTGACATTTGATTTATGTTTACCTTCTGTGGATGAGATTAGAATTAGAATGTGACATGTATCGTAGACCATTATATTTGTTTTACAGCTTAAGTATACTCTAACGGGTCCATTAAATTGGGTTTGCCCATTGGTGTGTGCTGCTGGTCATTGCCATGTGGCTAGTACCTCGGTATTTTGGGACTTGGACGTGACAACGCTCCCCAAGCGTGGCGCGTAGGTGCGGCCAGGTCTACCAAAAAAGATAGAAAATGTAAATCAACTAAATCTGATGAGTCAGGAAACAACATTCCGCTTAATAAACCTAGCAAGTAGGTTTCGGTGCAAGCAATGACCTAAAAAATGATGAAGAAATGATATGTGTTAAATTAAATTAAAAATATATTACGTAAATAAGAACATAAGTTGCGACAAAAATCATACTTACCCGATCCTCATCCACTGAGATAACTTGATCACCAATACGATCTAGGTGCAAAAAGTTATGACGGAGCCACGTAAACGTCACAAGATTTTTACTAGATTTTTTACGCGATGCCTCCACACCTAGGTACTTCGTAATCATAGTGTCGGCGAAAATTGATTTATTGAATATTATAGGTTCACCCGTACTAGGTAAACATAAAATATTTGCCATATCTGATAGGATAATGTCACGCCCCAGTCCCAAAATACCGAGGGACTGGACGCGTGATAATGGCCAGCAGTACGCTCCGATGGACAAACCCAATTTAATGGATCCACCAGGGCATACTTAAGCTGTAATATAACAATAAGTAGGTCCAATGATACAAATCACTGTCTAATCTAATCTCATCTACAACAGATAATCACAGATCTAATGCCAGAATAATGTAAATAAAATAACTAACAAGTCTCAATAAAGGTGTCTCGGAGAACAATCCGAGAATAAGTCTAGTACATCAATGAAATAGACTGGAAATAAAATAACTACAAACTGAAATAAATGAGTATCTCAAGCCAATACTCAAGAGAAGTCCTTTGGTACAATCTCGTCCTCAGATCCTGGTTCTGCTCCAATGTAGGCACCTGCTCCTGCTAATGCCAATGCTCCGGTCCCGTATACATCGGGATAGATCTCGTCAGATAATCCTGGGGACATAATCCGGATCCAGGTCCTCAGGGGACATAGCAAGGTACAAGAAAGCTCATGCCAAAATAAATGCAGTGTAGCAATAAATAAAATAATAGGGTAAATAAATAACCAGCTAAGTGATATGCAAGTGAGAGTGTTAGTCATACTCGGGCTGAGACTACTATAGGATCAGTGTCGGAGAAACCCATAGCAGTATTTTCTCGAAGAGCCAGAACTGGTGCCATAGCTCTGTGTCAGAGACTAAGACACATCCAGATTACAATATAAATAATATAATCAGCCTTGATATGGTAATACTCTCCCCACCCAATGAAATCTCACGTCTCATGTCCATGACACGCAGGATCAGAACTAATGCAACAAGTCAGGATATAATCTAAGCATGTAAACTGTGTATATCATAAACCTGTATCCTATAAAGAATCACCATGAATATCTCAGGAAGATTTTGTCTCATGAATAGTGTCCAGTGTCCTGGGTATAATGTACTTGATAAGACAAGTATGAGGATGTAAAGGGTCACAAATACCCATCTCTAGATGACCATACACAACACCGCGTACGATGTTGGCACCCGACTATAATCGGACGCTAAGTAAGTCACACGGTCCTAGGTTAAGCATGCACAACAATGTAAAAGAATAAAGAAAAATATGTAACAAGACTGCAAAGTTTGGCAAGGTACACTTGCCTGGGGTCCTGGCTCCAACTGTAGCTCTGGTCTCAGTTTGATCTGCAGGTACTACTCCGGTTGCTGAAATAAACATCACCATTAGATTCAAAAAATATCGAATAGCTAGAAACGTCTGTCCTTACGTCCAATTTGGACACAGGGGCAAAAATAACATTTTCGGGCCAAAGTGGGGTCCACATGTGGGCCACTTTGTACCGAAAAGTGTGTCAGGATTAAAGGTCTCCAAATTCGCCAAACTTAGTGTCAACAAGCCAGGAACAACGATACGAACCCAACAGAACTTCCAGAATTGGATTCCGATGAGCCGATTACAAAATCGTCCGTCAAGTGGAGCCTGTGGGGCCCACGATACGCGATTTTGTCAACGTTTTCAGAATCGAACCAAACTTGGGTCACAGGACCAGCGTATTGCTACGAGTCCGATGGCGCAAGTTTTGTTTCGATCCGACATGTGTACATAAAGTTACAACATGTTCCAAAAAGGGCGGTTACGGGGCGTTGTCGCCGGATACGCGTTGATTCCGGTGTGCACGCACATCCGAATCGACTTCTGTAAAATCCCACACGTCCGTATCAATGATGCACACGTTTCGATAAAGACCGCGTGCGACCAAGTTGTCCCGTTTGGCGGAGCGCACTCAGTTCCGGGGTGAAATATGGCGTTGGTTTTCCTGTTTTTGGATCGCGGTTTGCGATCACCACAGGACGCGATGCACCGAGTGGGTTGCACAGGCACCGAGAGAGTTATACAGTCTACGCGATGCAACTGACGGAATCAAAAACGGAATTACGAGGTGAGAGAATGGGTTACCTGAAGAGGGCTCCGTGAACGATAATTTTCACGTGTCCGAGTCGTGTCCGAGTCCTGCTTCGTGTCCGCTGTGTCCGTCTAGGTTAGGGTTAGGGTTAGGGTTAGGGCTCGATGCTGGGATGCCGTGGCTGGCCGGAGGGGGCGGAGCGGGGACTGGCAGCTGCTGGCTGGGGTCGTTGGCGGCGAGGCGATACGGCGAGGTCGGGCAGCGGGTCGTCGAGTTCCTGGGTGGCGGAGGAGCTAGGGATTTCGTCGAGCTGGAC
Source organism: Iris macrosiphon (assembly GCA_036927795.1). Taxonomy (NCBI): domain Eukaryota; kingdom Viridiplantae; phylum Streptophyta; class Magnoliopsida; order Asparagales; family Iridaceae; genus Iris; species Iris macrosiphon. The sequence goes on along the minus strand of JAYESA010000004.1, from coordinate 336,638,766 downwards.
TGGTGGGTGGTGGAGGTAGACGAGTGCGAAGCCGAGGGGGCTCGGGGCTTAGGGCGGAGGATCGGGTGTCGGCTGGGAGGTGAAGGAGATGGGATGGTGTTGCAGCGGCGACGGAGTTCAGGGGTACGACTGTGCGGTGGAGTCGAGGGGAGGGTCGAGTGGCGTCGACTCAGGGTGGATAGGGGTTCCGTCGAGTTGGGGAGAGAAAGAAGAAGGAGGAGGTGACTGGACTGGAGGCGGTCGAGGAGAGGGGTGACTCAGGCGTCGACACGACAGGGGAATTGGGGAAGAAGATGAGGGGTTCGTCGACCGTCGAGGGCTCAGCGGGTGGAGAGAACGAGGGAGGAGGCGGAGGAAGAAGAGACTCTAGGGTTCCGGTGGGGAGTTGAGCGGGGAAGGAAAGTCGTTCGTCGCCGGGGAGAACGGAGGATTGGTGGAGGTCGTGGCGGCGGAGAGAGGCTGGGGACAGAGGGGGATGGCCGGAGGAGATGGGCCTGGCGGCGCTCGGGTTCGACAGTGGAGGGCTGGAGTCGGCTGGGCTGCGGATGGTTGCGGGCTGAGGAGGGAGGCGGTGAAGTCGAGGGCTGGTCAATCGAAGACGGCGAAGGTCAGGCGAGGAACGTTGCTACGGCGGCGGAACGGGAGTCTGAGATAGGGTTGCGGCGGCGGCGGGGCACAGAGTTCGAGGACATTAAATAGGCGCTACAGTAATCCCGATGGTATTGGGATTAGGGTTCAGTCAGGGTTAAAGGGTTCGGGTCGGGCGGGTCGCGAGTTGGGCAGACCCGATCCGACCCGTTAAGGTCAGGGGTCCGGTCCGATTTGGTTGGACCGGGTTCAGCCCAGTTTGAACCCGGTTCAACCCGGTTTGTTTTGGGTTTAATACGGTTTAATTATTAATAGTTTTTCGGGCTTTAAAAATGTTTTCGGAGTCCAATAAATTTATGAAAAATTACTCTATGTCCGGTTTTCTATTTTATACCATAAAATATTATTTTGATAATATTTTAATATTAATTAACAGCAATTAAAAATTATTTAATTATCAAAAGCCTAGGTTTTAATTACAGAAAAATCCCAGAAAATTCCAGAAAATTATGAAAAATCTAAATTAAAATTTCTTGAAAAATCAGGGAGATTACAGATAATACTCATCTCCCCGAATGGTAGCTGAAAGGTATTTCGTCTGGGCCACCAACACTCAACTAAACTGAAGATTAAGTCTCTATCGTGTTGCATAAAATGTATCTTATCAACATAATAAAAGCCAAATATTTTCAACAGTACCACCTGGTGGTCGCTCAACCTCCAATACCCAAGTCTACTATCGTGACGCCATGAGACATGCTTTTGGCACCGTTCATCATTAGTATAATCGTATTGTTATATATGAAAAACATAGACCATGTTATTAGTAGAATGCACAAAATATCATTCATATTAATTTACACAATTAAATTTTATTGTACCTTCCCATAAAATATCAAACTAGATATATATTTTGCACATTGCTGGATTATTAAATCTATAGTAGGCCTTGCAGGAATACGTCCATCGTTTTGGCTGCCCATATGTACAATTATGGTTGTCAAAACTCATATTTTGGCTGCCCATCGTTTTGCACGTTACATAACTTAAATTCACTAAATAAACATTAGTATCCTAACATTTAAAAAATAAAAACTAACATAAATTTATTGCATATACAAATGAGAGTATAAATGAAGGAGAATAGAATATAGAACTTCAACAATAAGGATTTTGTGTGCTCACAAAGACTGTTGTGTCCACTTGCAAATGATAGAAAATGAAGGCTGCTCGAATTGCTGCTATGTTCTCACAAGGACTGCTGTGTCTTACTTCTTAGTACACTCTGTTCTTCTTCTTCCTCCTCTTTTTATAACTCACTCTTCCCACCAACTTCTTCTCTTTATTTCATTACTCCTCTCCTTTACTTCCTTCCTCCAAGAGACATGTCTTTTCTTCTTCTTTTTTTACTCTCTCATGTCTCTTCTTGTTTTTTTTATCAAGTCTCATCTTCTTTTTTCTTGTCAAGTATGTTGTCTCTCATTATTTTTATTATGTAGTCTTTCTTGTCTCTTCCTCGTTAAACCAAACCGAAGAACATTAGCTCCTTCTTCGTTAAACCAAACCAAAACAATAGCCGTTGGACATAAACCAAAACCAACTCCTGAACCAACACCAATCCATAGACCCAGATCAAATTTCAAACCCAAATATAAATCAAACCAAACCAAAATCCAAAATTCAAACCCAAATAAAAATCAAACAAAAATCCAAAACTAAACTAAAAAAAAAATCCAAAACTAAACTAAATAAAAAAATCAAAATCAAAATCAAAATCCAAAACAAAACTAAATAGAATAAAACTAAAAAAAAAACAGAACATAACTAATTAAAAAGAACTCATTAAATAAACCAAATCAAACCAAACCAACCAAACCAAACCAAACCAACCAAACCACCCCAACCCAACTCGTGGGTCCAATGCAAAAAATTAGCCAATTAAGTTGGTCGATTTTGTGCAAGCACAAAATCGGCCAACTAAGCAGTGGACCCAGGTTGGGGCCCACGTTTGCCATTTGTTGTCCACGTGTCGGCTGTGGTCTGTTCTCCGCCAACTGAGTTGGCGAACTGTGTTTTTATTTTTAATTTAGGTAAACTTGTTTCGTTTGCATTAATTTAATATAATTTAATTTTGTTACAGTAAAATTTCTGTATAAAAATCTGAAATATGAATAATATGAAAGTTCTTCTCAAAAATCAAAATCATCTATGAGAGACATTATTTTGGGCTCAACTTCATCTTGATACCTTCGTCTATTCAAGATTTTCAATTTGGTATCATAAATTTTAATATCATATCATTCACTACTCTCAACTATTGAATATTTTCAAATCGATACCATCTGTCAGTCAGGATTTAATTTTTTCGTTCCAACAAAAATAAATAATATTTTTTTTTACCAAATTATCTTTCCTTCCCTCCTGAGGTATTTGAAGTGACCACGAATAATGGAGGCATTTTTGTCATTTAAGATTGTATAGTATTAAAATTTAGAATATTAAGTTGAAGAACTTGAATAGTTGAGGGTATCAATGATGGGAACAAAACACAAAAATCGTTCCCCAAACCAGAAAGTACCTGCGAGAGAATCGATCAAAACACAAAAACCAAAATGTCAAACACAAATCGCAGACACAGAGATTTTTACGAGAAAAATCCAGATGGGTAAAACCACGAGACGATCATAGTCGAACCCTGAAGAACTTCTACTAATGGAATAAAGAGAATACACCATCTACAAGCTCCTCCAACACGGATCACCACAACACTTAGGAATAGAAAATAGATTACACCACGAAGATAGAAGACAATAAAAAATTATCCAAAATTGATCTCCTCCTCCGAAATGGTCTCAAATTATTCTTTCTCCTTTCCAAAGTTGCAATGGCACTCTTGTCTCCTTTTTCTCTCCTTGTTGCATATGTTAGGGTTAGAAAAAAATCTAACTTATATTCCCCAATCCCGCAACCAACCTGGACCGTAGGATAAGATCCAACGGTGTATAAATACCATAAATTTTCATTCAGCCCGCCAACCGAACTCGGACCGAATTTGGTTCGAGTGGGTGATTTGCGAGTAAATGAAACAGAAGCTCTCTGGAGCTTCTGGAGCACCCAGACCAAGTTTGGCCCGAACTCGGTAGGCCTATTTAGCAGTCCCCTACTTCCCTATTTGATGCTCCTGAGCTTCTTTGACTTCTCGAATGGACCTCGTCGCCTCCCCGAGCTTATCTGACACACAGATGACGCTCGTCGCACTCCGAGGTATTGTCCAGATAGGTTGGAAACCCCATCCACTCCAACAAATCTTCTCCTACCCAACTATGTGGAGAGGGTCGTCATCCCAAAGATTCGCTTGCAGTACTCAAACTTTTTTCTTGGAAGAATCTTTGTGAACATGTCTTCTCCGTTGTCATCTGTATGAATTTTCTCAAGTGCCGCTTCCTTCTTATCAACCATATATCGTATCCAATGATACCGAGTATCAATGTGCTTGGACCGACTTTGAAATATTTGGTTCTTTCATAAGGTGAATTGCACTCTGGCTATCACAAAGCAAAGGATACTGCTGTTGCTTTAGCCCTATTTCCTGCAACAGCTTCTTCATCTACAATAAATCCTTGTAAGCCTCCATCGTTGCAATGTACTCTATCTCTGTCGTCGAAAAAGAAACCCACTTCTGCAATCGCGACTGCCTCAATACCGCTCCACCAACGAACATCATCACATAGCCCGAAGTCGATCGTCTTATGTCTACATCTCCAGCCATATCAGCGTCGGTATACCCAACTAGCTTCGGCTAGTCACCACAAAAAGAAAGTCTTCAATCGGCAGTGCCCTGAAGGTATTGTAGGATCCACTGGACCATATTCTAATATACCCTTACAGGATTGGAAAGATACATGCTAACTGTGCCAACTGCGTGAGGGATGTCTGGCCTCGTACACACCATATATATATGAGACTTCCCACAACTGAGGCACATGGAAGCCGCTCTATATCTTCCTTCTCGTCCTTGGTAGATGGACACTACTCCTCAGCGAACTTAAAGTAAGCCTCAAGGGGGTCACTCACTTTCTTTGACCCGTCCATCCCGAAACGCTGAACTACCTGGTGAATGTACTTCTTTTGGGACAAGTGTAACATCTTGGTCTCTCTCTCTCTCTCTCTCGGTTGATCTCCATCCCAAGAATAGTCTTCGCTGTGCCCAAGTCCTTCACAGAGAAGGCCGCGCCCAATTGGCGCTTCAACTCTGCTATCCTAGTGGCATTCCGACCCACCAGTAGCATATCATCAACATAAAGTAATAAAATAATAAAGCATCATCGACAAAGTACCATACAAATACAAAGTGGTCCGATGTCATCCGTGCATAAGCATGCTCCCCCATAAATGACTCAAACTTCTTGTACCACTGCCTCGGAGACTGCTATAGACCATACAAGCTCTTCCTCAACCGACAGACCAAGTATGACTTGCCCTTCTCACAAAATTTCTCTAGTTGCACTATGTATAACTCCTCCTCAAGATCACTGTAGAGGAATACCGTCTTCACGTCCATCTGCTCGACCTCCAAGTCAAAACTGGTTTCCAATGCCTGCACCACCCGAATAGACGACTGCTTGACGACTGACAAAAAGATCTCATCATAATCTTCGTCTTTCCGCTGACCGTAGCCTTTAACTACTAGCCTCACTTTTGTATTAAGGGCGAGTAGCATCATCTGTCTGCTTCACTCTGAACGTCCATCGATTTTTCAAAGCCTTATTACCCTTTGGCAACTGCACTAGATCATAAGTAGAGTTGGCCTGTAAGAAACTTATCTCCTCCTGCATAGCCTCCATCCACTCATGCCTGTGTTCATCTTCCATAGCCTTTGTAAAACTTTTGGGTTCTTCCCCATCAGTTAGTAGCACATACTCACCCTGTGAGTATCTCATAGATGGTCGACGTTCTCTGTCGCTCCTCCTCAACAGAACCACTGGTGCTGTCAACAACCTCCTCCCCTTCAGGAACTGCCTCCTCAGCATGCTCATCCTCTTGGGGGTCATCCTGACCACCATCAATAAGCTGATGATCAATGTTGAGCAACTCCATGTACTAGATCCTCCATAACTAGATCCTTTGTGATGTCCTTTGGAAACTACTCGAAGTAAAATGACTCTAACTCAGGAAATTCCTCAGTCTCAGAAGATATCTCAAAATCCCAAGTGTTGGTAATATGATCCTCGACGATAACCACATCCCTGTTTTTGTAGAACTTTTTTTTCCACTGGTTCGTAGAGTCTATAGCCAAAATTATCCTGACCGTACCTGACTAAGACGCACCGCCTCACCTTTGGCTCAAGTTTGGATCTCTTGTCCTTCGATACATCCACGAAGGCCTTGCAACCAAACACTCGCAGGTGATTGTATGATGGCTCTTTGCCATACCATACTTTGTCAGGCACATCACCCTGCAAAGGAGCACTAGAAGATAAATTAATAACATAAGCAGCTTTGTAAAGTGTCTCACCCCAATAGATGTCCGACAAGTTTGCTTCTGACAATAAATATCGCACCCTCCATCAACGTCATATTAATGCAATCCGCTACATCGTTGAGCTGCCGTGTCTTTGGTGGAGTCTTCTGGTGTCGTATCCGTTGCTCTCTACAATAAGCATTAAAGGGACCAATATACTCGTCGCCATTATCCGACCGAACACATAGCAGCTTCTTGTCCTCTCCCTTTCAACAGAGGCCTAAAACTTTTTAAAAGTGGGCAGCACGTGATCCTTGGTCTTTATGGCATAGACACAAACCTTCCTGGAATAGTCATCAATAAATGTTACAAATAAGAAGCACTACTAATGGGTTTTATCTTCATAGGACCGCAGACATCCGAGTGAATCAACTCGAGCAACGCCGGCTTCTTTGAACTTGGGTGACTTTAGAAAGATATCCTAATTTGCTTTCCCGCCAAACAATGAGTGCATATCTCCAATTTTGTAGACTTCAGTACTGGAATCACCTTCATGTTCACCAAGTAGCTCATCCCCTTCTCGCTGATATGACTGATCCGCCTGTGCCACAACTTGGTAGACACATCAGTAGTTGCGTTCACCTCCTGTGCCCCCTGTGCGCTCCCTTCAATATAGTAGAGTCTGGATCTTTTTCTTCCTCTGGCAATCACCATCGAACCTCTAAAAGCTTCCACTGACTATTCCCGAAGAGATTGAAAAAGCCCTCGTTATCCAACCTTCCAATCGACACCAGGTTAAAACGGATATCAGGAACATGACAGATATATTTGAGAACAAGAACTGCACTCGTCTTTGTCCTCAAATGCACATCTCTAATGGCAACCGCCTTCGACACATCTCCATTGCCCATCTTCAATACTCCACAGTCGCCTGTTGCGTAAGTAGCAAATAGTGTCCTATTGTGAGATACGTGCGCTGAAGCACTTGAGTCCACCAACCAAGAGTTGTCATCGCAGGCGAGGTTCATGAAAACCTATAATGATCACATCACTTCCATGTATCAAGACCGCCGTTGAAGTGTTCTCATCTTGCTTTCCCTTGTCGCCCTTCTTCTCTCTCTTCCAAGCAAAAGAGTTTCGCTTGATGTGGTCCTTCTTGCCATAATGGTAACACTCTGAGTCCTCGTACTGACCCTTGGACCTTTTCCTGCTTTTGTCTCTGCCACCGTCTGGACCCCTGCTTTGACCCATTTCGTGGCTCTCTGAAACTAGTGCATCTGAGTGGGATGTGGCTGAAGTACCCTGAGAACGTCTCCGCATCTCTTCATTCAGTATCCCGTTCTTGGCAAACTCCAGACTGACCATGCCTTCCAGAGCAGAAGCGATTATAGACACTCGTACGGTCTCCCACGAGTCTGGCAATGTACACAGCAGCCATAGTCCCTGAACCTCGTCTACCAACTTGACTCCCATCGAGGATAGCTGGTCCACCACATCCTGGAACTCACTCAAATGATCCGTAATGGACGTCCTATCTTTGTACCGCAGACCCATCATCATCCGGATCAGGAACAATTTATTTATTCCGGTCTTCTTCGCATACATAGATTCTAGTTTATCCCACCGTTTCTTCGCGTGCTCGATATTGGCAAGGTGACTGTACACGTTCTCGTCAACGAACTGTCTGATATATCCACACATCTGTATATGCTCAAACATCCAGTCTTCTTCGGATTTGTCACTGGGCTTCTCGGAAAAAAATACTGGAAGATGCAGCTTCTTGATGAACATCAAATCCTTCATCTTGCTCCGCCAATAATGATAGTTAGTACCGTTAAGGTTTGCCATGCGCATCGGCTTCGCGCCCATCTCTCCTCCCTAGTTTGCCTGTCAACTCCTGGTACCCTTCTGAAATTCCAGAACTTGGCTCTGATACCACTTTTATGGAAATAAAATGCGGAAACCGTTTCCCAAACCAGAGAGTACCTGCGAGAGAACCGAGCAAAACGCACAAACTAAAAACGCCGAACACAAATCGCAGACACAGAGATTTTTATGTGAAAAATTCAGATGAAAAAAATTACGGGACGATCGGAGTCCAACCCTGAAGGACCTCCACTAATGGAATAAAGAGAATACACCCTCTACAAGCTCCTCCCGATCCAACATGGATCACCACAATACTTAGGAATAGAAAATATATTACACTACGAAGATAGAAGACAATGAGAAATTATCCAAAATTGATCTCCTCCTCCGAAACGGCCTCCAATCATTCTTTTTCCTTCCCAGGCACTCTTGCCTCATTTTTCTCTCCTTGTTGCATATGTTATGGTTAGAAAAAAAATCTAACTTATACTCCCCAATCCCGCAACCAACTTGGACCGTAGGATACGATCCAACGGTGTATAAAATACCACAAAATTTTCGTTCAGTCCGCCGACCGAACTCCGACCAAATTCGGCCCGAGTCGGTGATTTGCGAGTAAACGAAATAATAGCTCTCTGGAGCACCCAGATCGAGTTCGGCCCGAACTCGGCCTGGGGAACCGAGTTCGGTCCGAACTCGGTAGGCCTGTTTCTAGCAGCCCCCCCCCCCCCCCCCCCACTTCCCTGTTTGCTGCTCCCGAACTTCTCCGACTTCTCGAATGACCATCGTCGTCTTCGCGAGCTTCTTTGACAGACGGCGCTCGTCGCACTCCAAAATATTTTTCATAGATTAAAAACCACCTCCACTCCAACAATTAAACTAAAATTTAGCTTCTTATTTTTTTCCCCCTAGCAGCATGTGCTTGGATTAAGGAAAAGACGAGTACTCCAATGAATCAATGAGATTCTCCACATTTCAAGTGCTCCCATGATCCCAGCAACAACTCTCTACAAATACAAATGTTTGCATTTACTGATGGCTATCTATCCAAGTGTAATAATGGGTCAAGTTCTTCCAATACAAGTCATCCTCGTCAAGCTCTTCAATCATAGACATTGTATGCGACTGTCTGTGCATGTCGGCCTAAACCCTGCTAACATCCGCCTGCACCAATGGCCCAATGGGAACCCATTACTTTTACAGAGGCTTAGCACAAGACTTTTCTGGCATAAAGAATTCAACAATGTTTTGGCCAGACAGTGTTCTATATAGTCATGTATATAGTGTTGCATTGTTTGCAAATTTTATTTGAATATATATCGTAACTGTTGGGGTATTCACAGATACCACTTTACTGGAATTGAGATAGCTTGTCCTCTTAACAAGGAGGCTAGTTTGATTGGAAGTTTAGCTCACCCGATGAACACGGAGGCTATGATTCCACTTTGTAAGTTTAACTCATCCGATGAACACGGAGGCTATGATTCCACTTTGTAAGTTTAACTCATCTGATGAACACGGAGGCTATGATTCCACTTTGTAGAATACAAAGATAACACAAAAAATATTTGATTTTAGGGGCTGAATAGAATCACCTTGTTTCTTTCCTTGCTTGAATTTTTTTTTCATCCACCTTACACTTTAACCATTTGCTTACATAGCTATATATATATATAGGGCTCAAGATACATCAAGAGCAATGAACATGACTCTTAGTTTTCCTAAATACATTCATGCATGCAACAATGAACTTGATTATTCCTAGATTCATTCATGCATAGATTCATCTAGACATGCAACAATGAATTTGGTTTACATTTCCAACAATGCCTCCCGTAAACCAAATTTACTTTTGACTCCTAAAGCTTCAATATTTCTTCTGAATACTTGTCCTCCTAGAGGTTTTGTAAACACATCTGCAAGTTGATCTTCAGTTCTGCAATATTCAATGTTAATTTCACCTTCATGAACAAGTTTCCTTAGGAAGTGAAATCGCATGCGAATATGTTTTATCCTTCCATGTAGGACTGGATCCTTTGAGACAGAGATAGCTGATTTGTTGTCACAATAAATTATTGTTGGTCCTTTTTGCTTGAACTTCATGCTTTCTAAAACATCTTTTAGCCAAATACTTTGACATGCAATATACTTTGCTTCTGTGGTGGAAAGTACCACAATTGGTTGCTTCTTTGAACTCCATGAAATTGCTCCGCTGCCAAGGTTGAAGACATAACCAGAAGTGCTTCGAGAATCATCAATACTTCCTCCCAAATCACTGTCAGTAAAATCGACAAGTTTGACAGGAACATTAGCTTGATAGTAAATGCCATAGTCAGTAGTTCCCTTGACATATCGTAATATTCTTTTGGCCGTTTCCCAGTGATTTGAATAAGGCTTCTCCATGAACCGACTCACCAGACTTACTGCATACACAATGTCTGGTCTTGTGGCAGTCAAATACATCAAATTTCCTACTAAGCTTCGGAACATAGTGGAATTAACAAGCTTGCCTTCACCATCTTTACTTAATTTCATTCCAGGTAAGCATGGAGATGAGACAGGATTTGCATTCTCCATATTAAACTTCTTTAAAATTTCTTTTGCATAACTTTCTTGTGAAATGAAGATACCTTTCTTGGATTGATGAGCCTCAATACCAAGGAAATGATGTAGTTCTCCCAAGTCAGTCATTTCAAATTCTTTCATCATGGAAAGCTTGAATTCCCTCAGCATTTCCATATTGTTTCCTGTGAAGATAAGATCATCAACATAAAGACTTAATATAATAAAGCTTCCATCTGGTCTTTCTTTGGTGTAAAGAGTATGCTCATATGGACATTTATGAAATCCATGCTTCTCAAAGTATAAGTTGATACGACTGTACCAAGCTCTTGGAGATTGTTTAAGGCCATATAAAGCTTTCTTCAATTTGTAGACTTTGTCTTCTTCTCCTTTCTTCACAAAGCCAAGAGGTTGCTCAAGATAAATCTCTTCTTCAAGGATGCCATTTAAGAATGCCGACTTCACATCCATTTGGAATATTTTTCAATTTTTTTGAGCTGCAAGAGATACCATTAGTCTAACAGTTTTAATTCTGGAACATGTGCAAAAACTTCTGTATAGTCTTCTCCTTCCTTCTGCTTGTATCCTTTTGCTACGAGCCTTGCTTTGTACTTGTTGGTTGAGCCATCAGGATTCTTCTTGATTTTGTATACCCATTTTACACTAATGGGAATCTTCTTTGGTGGAAGATCTGTGAGCTCCCACGTATCATTCTTCTCAATATACTTTATCTCCTCCTTCATTGCTTGCCTCCAAGTTTCTTCCTTATTTGCATCTTCAAATAAAATTGGATCTTCTCCTGCAAAGAAAGCAAAATAGATAGTATCATTTGATTCAACTTGCTCAGTTGAGTCATACAATTCTTGTATACTTCTCATTTTTCTAGAAGGACTTTGATGCACATCTTCTCTTGGTAAAGTTGGAGATGCAGTTTCATTTTGAAAGCCAACTTCTTCATCTTTTTGTATGAGAGTATGAGTTGTACTTGTATCACCTTCATAGGTTGAAGCTTCGTCAAATCGAACATCTCGACTGATTATTATCTTCTTTGTTGCTGGATTGTATAACTTGTAGGCTTTGCTTTTTTCACTATAGCCAACAAATATACACTTTTCTGCCTTGTCATCAAGCTTGGACCTTATAGCATCAGGAATGTGTGCATAGGCAGTACTTCCAAAGATTCTTAAGTGTTGAACATTTGGCTTCAATCCGTACCATGCTTCATGAGGTGTGATGTTCTGTAGACACTTTGTTGGTGATCTGTTTATCAAGTAAACAGCACAAGAAACAGCTTCGGCCTAAAGAGCTTTGTCCAATTTTTTTTCTACTGAGCATGCACCTCACCATGTCTATAATGGTGCGGTTCTTTCTTTCACAAACACCATTTTGCTGTGGTGTATATCTGGCAGTTAGTTGATGCTTTATTCCATGATCTCTACAAAATCTTTCAAATTTATTTGGAAGATATTCACCACCACGATCAGTTCTTAATGTCTGAATATGAAGTCCGAAAAAAATTTCAACTTCAGCTTTGAAATCTTTAAAGGCTTGGAAAGCATCAGATTTTTCTTTGAGCAAATAAATCCATACTTTTCTTGAGTAATCATCAATGAAGGAGATGAAATATCGATTACCTCCATGAGATGTAACTTGCATTGGTCCACATAAGTCTGAATGAACAAGTTAAAGTGGCTTCTTGGCTCGCCATGTGGACTGCAATGGGAATGAAGATCTATGAAGCTTCCCGATTTGACAATCTTTACAGACATCATCAGAGAAATAGATTTGGGGCAGCCCTTTGACCATCTTCTTTGTCACTAATTGCTCCAAGCTTCCATAATTCAAATGACCAAACCTGTCATGCCATAGTTTGGAGCTTCTACTATCAACACTACTAAAACATGACAAGTTAGTGGATTGTAGTGTTAGGGGAAACATATTATTTTCTGCGATAGCAATTTTTGCAACAAGTGACCGTTCTTTGACAAGAAACAAGCATTGCTTCGAAAATGAATGTCAAACCCTTTTCTTAAGAGATGACCGGCACTTACGCCGGATGACTATACGCGGCATATTGGTGCAGAGCAGCGTAAGCAGAGGCCTTCAGAGCCATCAAGCGTGCAACAGAGCTCTTTCCGCTAAAACTCAACATAAAATATGAAAGCTCAAAGGACCATCCCCGTAAGGCAGTACAACTAAGCCGCTTCAGCGTAAAACAGGGTGCTTCATCGCCTCCAGGGCGTAAAACTCATCCTCTTTCAGATGCAGCATTGAGGTGTACAAGAGACGCTTCGTATTCTCCGAAGTGAACCTGTCAGACCCTGCAATGAAGATCCTGCAATGAACCTGACGTCTGGACTTCTGACAAAGGGATACAGCTCGACTACCCAGACGACGACTATAATGATGGCACAGCACTGCGACCCAGGCTGTCAAATACCGTCGTCACCTTTGCGTAAACTGCTTTTACAAGCACGAAGGGATACGCTGCCTTATTTTACACAAGTAGACATGAGCTGTTTACGTTCTGCAGTAGACAAACCGCCTGCCACATCAAAAGTTGTACTCCGTATGGGGTCGAGGCACGTCTCTACGTCTAATGCACAGAGCGATGACAGTTTCTCAAGGCACGTCTCTGCGACTGATGCGCAGAAGGGGTTGCAGACCTTCAAAGACACGCTTCCACATTTAATGCACAGGATGGTGGCAAATCTCGGCATTTAATGCAAGAGATTTGATTATATCTTCAAAAGCAGTAATTCCGGATAAAACGTTCCCATCAGCACTCTGGCACGGTACGCAGCGGCTTCTACGCCCATCCAGCTCCTACGCCTACTCGGTCTCTGTGACCACTCGGCTTCTACGCCTACTCGGCTTCTATGCCTGCTCGGCTTCAACGCCCATTCGGCTTCTACGCCTGCTCGGCCTCTATGACCACTCGGCTTCTACGCCTGCTCGGCCTCTATGACCACTCGGCTTCTACGCCTATTCGACTTCTATGCCAGTTTGATAACTATTTGGCTTCTATGCCATGGTGACAGACATTTGGCTTCTATGCCAACCTCTTCTACACAATGGATACCTACCTACGTGGCTTCTACGCCATGATCTTCGTAGCGATTATACGCGTTTTGTCCCTTAGTTGGACCCGCGTCACACGCTCATTAAAAGGATCATCTATACATAGGCATTGGTTACTTTAACCGTTGTGTAAAAGGGTGCTGTACTTTCCACTCCTCGGTTTCTATACCGACGGAGTGGTCACTGTCACTAAAACTCTATAAATAGAGACCTCTATCAATGAGGAAAAGGGTCGGGAAAAATTGGTCAAGAAACCAATATCAGATCCAAGGTCAAGAGAGAGAGAGAGAGAGAGAGAGAGAGAAGCATCCAGAGCTCAGGCAAAGAGTAGCGATCGACGATATTGGCATCGTGCATCCACCCTCTTTTGCAACCTTCGAAGCTGCTTCCTGTCTTCTACGACACTTCTTCAACATCGTGTGGTCCAAGGGCTAAAGTGATCGACTGCAGATCAGACACCTATAGCAATATTTACCCAGATTAAATAAATTGTACTCCCATATCCTCGTATAGGATCAAATTGTACAAATTTGTTTGTAAACCAAAGAAGGCGGGTTTCGTATAAACCCCATCCTGAATACATTTTTTATTCTTTCGTTTAATACCACAAACAAGATGGCGACTCTGCTGGGGACATCTTTCTCTTCTGATGAGGAAGTAATTGCTCAACGCGATGCGGTATCTATAGGAACCGTGAAGAAGACACTGGTCGTCCAATTCGACCAGTCTGCCTACGAAGACATGCTTCGAACCGGGGGTAGCTCTCACCCTCTCTCCGTCCAAGACAACAGGAAGCTGCGCAAGGTCTGGATGCCCAAGACATCCTCTACCATTCCTGTGGACTCTCCGATCTCTCCGACCAATGAGGTTGTAGCATTGCTCCCTCCGTGCCCTGCACGTAAAATTCAGTCTCCCGCTACGCGCGGTACAGACAAAACTTTGGACAAAGCCTCAGCGCTAACCCAGAAGTATCCACTGCGCTCTACGCGTAGGAACCAGTCTCCCGCTACGCGCGGTACAGACAAAACTTCGAACAAAGCCTCAGCGCTAACCCAGAAGTATCCACTGCGCTATACGCGTAGAAACCAGTCTCCCGCTACGCGTGGTACAGACCAAACTTCTGATGATGCCTCAGCGCCAAATCGGAAGTACAAATCACTCTCCATGCGCAAGACAACATCTGACCTCTACGGGGAACCAGATGAGCGCTGTAATTTCCGCAAGTGGAAGCAAGCGGCGGAGTACTCAACTTTTCGGCCTTTATGCCAGCGAGGGAGCAATCTGCCTACCCTCCGGATTATGCGGGAAGCCGACGGCCGACTGAGGACCTCTTCAGCTCCACGTCAGTCTGAGCAAATCTCCAAATTATGCCAGGCGAAGTCCTACGGCGTAAAGCAAGCTCAGGTTGCGGAAAGGCACCCTCCCCGGGGATTATCCGCCACCCAGATGGCCAACCTGTTGTACACAGGTGGCGTAGGGAAAACCATGGTGCCCAATCTCCGTATGCCCACTGATGGGAACAGAAGGAACAAGCCGTCATCTTCTTCCTCTACTCCTCCTGACTTGCGCGAATATCTAATCCAGAAGCATAAGGAGAGGGGACCTTCCAACATGTCTATTACGCCCCCTAGCGAGCAATATTGTAATAGTCATAAAATTGTGATTGACTGCTGCTGTTCTAAAGCAAAACGGTCGGTTTTCGACCGATTGAACTACTATCAGTCTTTCCAGGAAGAAGAGCCCGCGCATGCATCCGTGAACATGGCTTCACACATACCTAGAGGAGGGTCGAGCTCAAGACGTCATCCCTCTAGGCCTCCGAGCCGAAGGAGATTCGAAGACCTCCTCAGGAACACTGAAGCTGGGGTGTTCCAAAACACCCGTGCAAGGTCACAGCAACCAGCTTCGTACTCGTCTGACTCTGACGCTGGGGGTCGCCAGTCTCCCGGATCAGATGCTGAGAGTATAGAGTCGACTTCTGCAGCGACCTATACTAATCCTTCGATGACGCCCAGGGAAATGGGAGTTTACGCCGTTGAAGATGAACGCGAGAAAGCTTCGTCGTCAGGAAACGCGGAACAACGCATCACTGTGCTGGAGACATCTCTGAAACAAATACAATCCATGATGGAGAACATGCACCAGATGATGCTAACTTAGCACGTAGCTGCCATGGCTCAAGCGTCGGTCCCGCCAACTCCGATACGTGTGGGGGTGGACTTACCACCATCCAACCCGAGCCAAGAGCCTGCTCTAGATCAAGAGTCAACAGTTCCTCCGCTTCCTCACTCGGAGAATATATTACCTCCCGTTGGAGTCACGATACAACCAACTCCGTGCTACACTGTAGTCCCGCTTCCAACTGAAAATTCGATGCAAGCAGTACGGGAGTTGAAAGCCCAGTTCGACGCATTGAAGCACAAAGATCAGCTCAAGAAACTAGGAATTAACCAGCCTTACCCAGCTATCTGGGAAGAGGTCCCTTTCCCTCCGAGGTACAAACCTTAGACTATGGCTCTGTTCGAGGGAAAAACATCACTAAGTCAGTACATGAACTATTTTAGTATGATGACGGTGTTGCTACAAGGGAACGACGCCCTCCTCACTCGGGTGTTCAAAGGCTGCCTCTCAGGAGTAGCCTATCAGTGGTACCGTAGCTTGACGGACAACTATATTACTTCCTTCGAGGACTTCAAAGCTTTATTCTTCACGCGATTCTACGAGGGTGGAATGGACATGTCTATGTCCTCTCTCATCGAAGTCAAGCAGAGGAAAAAGGAGGACGTTCGCACCTTCGTCGAACGTTTTCGTCAGGCCACCTTACAGATGCCTCCAGGAGTCCCAGACTCTGCGTTAGTAGACATTTGCAGGAAGAACCTCCTTCCCATAGTCTCGGTGTTTACAGGACCATATCAGTTCCATGATTGGCCCTCGTTCATCGTCTCGGCAGTGGCCGCCGAAGACAACAGTCGCAAGGCGCGCGACAATGGCATTATGATCTCTGCCTCTGATAGAGGAAAGAGGTCATCTCCTAGCAGCGACCATCCTCGCAGCTCCAAGGGAAAAGAAGCTCTGGCGGTCAATACGTCCAGGCAAAAGACTGCGGCGACCACGCAGACGAGACCCGGGACTTCCAGGTCCGTCGAAGTCTACTCTTTTGACGACGACGATATCCTAAGTATATTCGAGTGTCTCGTCAAGAGTGGCAAGATCACCCTTCCGCAGCTAAGGCGGCCCCAAGAAGTCGGCAGTACTGACGATCCCAAATACTGCATCTTCCACAGATACATACACCACCCAACGAAGGCGTGTTACATACCGAAAAGGAAGATCCAGGGGTTAATCGATGCTAAGGCCATCACTCTGCACAACACCGAGAAGATGGTCACGGCCAACATGATCTCTCTGCGGTTTGGCAATCTGCCTTCCCAAAGGGTCTCGGACGGTGTCACACCCATTTCTCGGACCACGATGAACAACATCAATCTACCTCCAGCTAGGGGTCAAAATCATGACCTGGTACCCCTAACCACCCAGCAGGGTGAGATTATGTGGGTTCATCCGGATTTAGTGTCAGAGCTCGAGGAGGAGACTGAAGCTACCAAGGCTACATATAGAAAGAGCTCCAAATGCAAACCATGCATATGGTCGCAACTTCTTCGCCATCAGACGAAGACGAGGTATTTGCTGTAACCCGTTCAGGGAAAGCCCACCTCAACGACTACGGAGCGAGTTAGAAAGATGCACCGACGGACGCTTCGGCTGCCAAACCTTCAGGACCAGGCCCCGTCGTACCAGATGCCAGCCCTTCAAAACTGACTTTGGCGGACAAGGGAAAGCAAAGAGAAGTGCGCTTTGATAAACCTGTGAAAAATATTCCAAAAAAAGGTTTTGAGAAGCCCTACAACTTCGACATCCTGGCCTAACTAGCTAATACACCAGCCAGGCTCTCCATCTTTGAGCTACTCAGGCTCTCCCAAGACACTCGTCTAGCCCTGAGTGAAGCGCTGATGCAGGCGGAGGCATGCTTGACCCAGCTCAAGTCCCCCGACGAAGAACCAGTGGCGTGTCCTCAATGCCACAGTGTGATGGAGGTGGTCCCAAATATCACTTTCACCCAAGACGACATGCTGTTAAAGCATAACAAGCATGACAGGCCCCTCTATTACACCGGGTACGTCGGTTCCATGGAGGTCGATCGGATTCACATAGATCCGGGATCGTCGATCAGCATCATCCCTCACAGTCTGCTCAGACCATTGAGGATTTCTACCAGCAAATTGGCTTACACCTCCACTACAATCGTGGGTTTCAACGCCGAAAGAAGTAAGCCGTTGGGAAAAATTCGCCTGAGGATCCAGATTGGCAACCTCAGATCGGTGGCCACGTGTTACGTCATCGATTCAGAGGTGTCCTACAACATTTTGCTGGGAAGACCGTGGATCCACGACCACAACATCGTTCCTTCAACTCTACATCAATGTCTTAAATATGTAGACCCCCAAGGAACGGTACAAACGGAGGTTGCCGACCTAAATCCGTTTAAAGGAGTAGAATCCTACTATTCCGATGCCGTGTTGTACTCTCAAGACCACACGGAAGAAGTGTCGGGCGAGACAGAGAAGGAATCCCATCGGGAGCCAAGAGAACCCTCTGCTGTACTACCACTGTCAATCAGAGTGAAAGGGCGAACCACTCGTCCAAAAGCCATGGAGCCTATGGCTATTCACCTGAACAAATCCAGGTCAGGAAAAGGGAGTGATCCTCTAGTGGTCACTCTGAACCAGAAGCCTCCACCTTTGGTCATCAACCTTCGGCGCAACGGGCAGCCGACCGATGTAAATACGACCAGGAACGGAGTTCCAGATGATAATAAAAACCCTCTTTTCTAGTACGTTAACGCCCAAATTCCAAATTAGGAATCCACTCCCCGTGACGAGGTAGAACCCATAGCACGAAAATTCTTGGAAGTTATGAACTCCTATCGTCCGTATGTCTGGGAAGTAGCGTCATCATCCAACGTCGTCACGACATATGGACCACAGGAGGATTCTATCTTCATTGTCCCGCCTACGTGTAGCAGCCAGCGTTCAATAGTCTTCGCCCGCATGCACAATCAACCGGCTATCCAGGAAGATTCTTTCAATGACGATACTGGAAAAATGCAAGTTCACCAATACAGCCCGCAAGCATTGAGGATCATGCAAAACATGGGCTACGACTTGGAGTGGAAGCCAGGCCTCAACTACGGAAGAGGCAGACGAACACCGCTGCGCGGCGACCCCTACTATCAATGAACTTATTTCGGGTTGGGATATGCCACCTCCTCTAAATCGGACGAGGATATCTTCTCCTCTTCTCAGAACGGATCGTCGCCCTCCAACTCACCTGAAGCTCTCAAGCAAGTATTATCAGCAAATATGGTGGTGGCAGATCCCTTTGAAGCAGACGAACAGGATTCTGAGCCGTTTGAGAATGACTCTTGGGCTCAACAAATGGATACGCAGTGGGAATTCTGCTTCGAGCAGAGGGAACCTCCCACCAAAGACGAAGTTATCCAGGTTGATGTTGGGAGTGAACTTTTGCCAAAACTGATATTCATCAGTAACAATCTTTCCCCAGCTGAACGGGAAGAAGTTATCCAGTTGATAAAAGAATATATCGACGTCTTTGCGTGGAATTATGAGGATATGCCGGGCCTTGACCCGAAGGTGGCTACTCATAAACTCAATATATTGACCGACTCGAAGCCTATGAAGCAGCACCAACGCCGGTTCCGCCCGGACATGATGGACGCCATCGAAGCTAAAGTCAAGAAATTGATAGCCTGAGGTTTCATTCGGGAAGAACAACATCCCGACTGGGTCGCCAACGTTGTCCTAGTCATGAAGAAAAATGGGAAAATATGTATCTGCATCGATTACCGAGATCTGAATGCAGCCTGCCCCAAGGATGAGTTCTCTCTTCCCATCACGGACATCATGATCGACAACACCTGCGGTTTTGAACGCATGTCTTTCATGGACGGATTCTCAGGATACAATCAGATCAAGGTGAATCCTGAAGACGAGAAGCACACTGCCTTCCGGACCCCGTTGGGAGTATATTTCTATACGGTCATGCCCTTCGGATTGAAGAACGCCGGGGCTACATACCAACGGGCTATGATTAGCATATTCCATGAGCATTTACGCAAAACAGTAGAATGTTACGTGGACGACATAGCCGTCAAGAGCCGCCTAAAAAATGATCACATTCAAGACTTGAAGACGGTATTCGAGTTAATACGCCAACATCAACTCAAGATGAACCCTACGAAGTCCTTTCTGGGTGTATCTAGTGGCAAATTCCTGGGATTTGTCATTACCGCCAAAGGCATCCAAGTGGACCCTGACAAAGTCCAGGCCATCGTAGAAATGCGACCGCCCCTCAATCTGAGGGAACTCCGGGGATTTCAAGGCCGTCTGGCTTATATCCGGAGGTTCATATCCAACCTCTCGGGAAGATGTCAGCCCTTTTCGCATCTCATGAAGAAAGGTGTATCCTTCGTATGGGACAAAACCTGTCAGCAAGTATTCAGGGATATCAAATGCTACCTCACCAGTCCGCCGGTTCTGGTGCCTCCCGTCATGGGAAGACCATTCTTGATGTACGTTCGAGCAATGGATCATTCGCTAGGAGCTCTTCTCGCACAGAAGAACGATATGGGTCATGAACAGGCTATCTACTACCTCAGCAGGATGATGGTTGGAGCCGAACACCGGTACAACCCAGTGGAGAAAGAATGCTTGGCTCTGATGTTCGCTATCCAGAAGACGCGGTACTATGTCACCGGCCAGACTATTCATATCATCTCCAGGATCAACCCTCTTCGAGTACTGATGAGCAAGCCAAGTGCTCTTAATTCCTGACTCGCGACTTGGGCGATGCTGCTAACACCATATGACATGGTATACGTCCCGCAGAAGTCCATCAAAGGCCAAGCACTGGCTGACTTCCTAGCTTCTCATCCGATCCAGGAGGCCTCCAAATTATACGAGGATATTTTTGACGAAGTTGCATAATATAATTCTGCAATGGAAAGTGACGCATGGCAGCTGTTCTTCGACGGCGCCTCCAGGACTGGTCCCCAAGGAAACGTGGTTTCAGGGGTAGGAATCGTCCTGGTCACTCCTGATAAACTCGTCATCTACCGAGCATATTCTCTTAACGAACCATGTTCCAACAATGTGGCGGAATACAACGCTCTGTTAATCGGGCTCCAAGTCGCTAAAGAGCCGGGGGTCGAGTCCTTGGAAGCTTTCGGTGATTCTCTGCTTATCATCAATCAAGTCAGAGGAATATATGAAGTCCAGAATCCAGACCTCATCCCCTATCACCAAGCAACGGTCGAGATAGCCATGACATTCAAAGGGTTCTTCCTAGAGCATGTACCTCGATCTCAGAATCTGGAAGCTGATGCCCTAGCCAGTCTAGCTGCGGATTTAGCCACTCCTATAAAAAGGCAGGATTCGGTAATCCTTCTTAACAGAGATTTATTCTGCGTGAAGAACAACTTTCACATAGAACGCAGCTACGCTGTGAACACGGATTCCCCTAGAAGAGACTGGAGAAGTCCCTTCATAGATTTTGTCGCATACGGTATCTTGCCGGAGGACCCCAAAGAAGCAGTATCCGTCAAAAGACGATCATTACGCTTCTACTTTGATGCATCTTCACAATGCCTATATCGCCGGACCTACGACGGACTGCTATTAAGATGTCTCTCTGACGATGAAGTACAGCAAATTATCCGGGAAGCTCACGACGGCGTATGCGGAGCGCATCAGCCCGGTCCTAAGCTACAGGATCGTATTAGGAGAATGGGCTATTACTGGCCCACTATAATCACAGACGCGATCAACTATGCAAGACAATGCAGAGCCTGTCAGGTTCATGCAGACTTCATACATCAACCGTCTGAATATCTATATCCTACGATTGCATCCTGGCCTTTTGAATCATGGGGTATGGATATCATTGGCTCTATTCACCCGTCTTCTTCCAGAGGTCACCGGTTCATACTGGCCATCATAGATTACTTCTCCAAATGGGCAGAGGCGATCTCTCTTGCTGAGGTAAAGGCGTCTGACGTAATCAGCTTCATCAAGCATCACGTCATTTATCGCTTTGGGATTCCCCGAAGGATAATCCATGACAATGGGCCTCAGTTCATCAGCCAAGCGTTTCATCGATTTTGCGATAAAAATCGAATAATATTGCCTCTACGGCATATTATCCAGCTGCTAATGGTTTGGCGGAAGGTTTCAACAAAACCATTATCAAACTCTTGAAGAAGTTCGTCTCTTCAAACAAAAGAGACTGGAATGAGAAGCTGGGCGAACGTCTCTGGGCATACCGCACAACGGTACGGACACCGATATGTTGTACCCTATTTTTACTGGTCTATGGGAGTGAAGCAGTTCTTCCTATTGAAATCCAGATCCCGTCGCTCAGGATAGCCGTGACTAATGAGCTGACTCAAGAAAATAACGACCTGTTAAGGCTTCAAGAGCTAGAAGGATTAGACGAGAAACGCCTCCAAGCTCAACAGCGCATCGCGCTCTACCAAGCACGCATTTCCAGAGCTTTCAATCATAAAGTAAAGGAAAGAGTGTTCAAAGTCGGCGAGCTAGTTTTAGCCGTAAGAAGGCCGATGATTCTTACTCACAGGAGTAAAGGCAAATTCCAGCCCAAGTGGGAAGGCCCTTATGTGATCGAGACAACGTTCTCGAATGGCGCTTACAGGTTAGCCCAGCCTAATGGAGACCTGTTAATGTCTCCTATCAACGGTAAATTACTAAAGAGGTACTATGCTTAACCTCCTCTGCTCAAGTGGAATATAGCGAGAATCTCAAAGTCTGACCAAACTACTTCCAGAACGAAACTAGTTAGGTCATATTCTATCATGTCCGTATGACCTCTGAATAGATATGTCCTGCTAAAAGTTTATCGAGAGTCTATCACGTCCATACTACCTCTGATATCACTCTCGCCCAAACCTGTCATTTACATTCCGAAATGACGGGTCCACAAAGTCAGAAAAGATTCGCTTTATTTATTTCCGAAAAGAGCAGAATTATATTGGGGAAGCAAAAAGAAGAAAGGGCACATCATTGTGGGGGAGCGGTCAGATCGCGAATCAGCTTCGCCAGTGCAGCCACCCTCTCGTCCCTGGAAACCAAGGCATCAGCGCGGGCCTGTTCCAGCCGTGCCTCGGGATTGTTCGTAAAGGACAGTTCGGCCCTTACCCGAAGAGAGCCGGCTCGGGCAGCTTCTGCAAGCTCCAGGTCCCGTTGCGCTGTGCTCAGTCGACAAGTCGCTACGTCTGGACCTGCCAACGACTGAGAAGCCCACTCCTCTGCCTGAGCGAGTTTTTCCTTCAACTTGCGGGCCCTCGCTACGTTCCCTTCATGCTCGGATTGGTACTTCGTCTGAAGAGCAAGAGCCTCCTCCACGACAGCTTTTCTTTTATCCATCTCCAGCTTATGTGCTTTGATGGAGTTATCTAGGCTCTCCAGCTGTTTGGTAAGCCGCGCAGTCATGAAGTCGTATCTGGCCTGGACCTCAGCTTCAAAACTGCCCCGAGTCAGCTGCAAGTATTCGTTAATAGGGTGCTCCAACCGATTAACCATCGCCTCCAGGGCATCAGCTACCCCAGAATCGTCGAACTCCCTGACCGCCCTAATCAAAAACTGGAAAGCCTTCTTCAGACGCTCAAAATCCAGATTCTTCGCCAACACCATTGATATCAGCATTTTCAAACTGGTGTAAAAGAGGCTGGTATACAGCTCGGTCAGCGCAACCAGATCTGGTTGAACGCCAGGAGTAGCCGCGATATTGGCAAGTTCCCCTCCAAGAATGATTGCAGACTAGGTGGCCACAGCCGCCGCCTCGACGGGTAGTGCGACCGAAGAAGGTACGACAACGACGGTCGAAGTCATCGGCATACTCGCAAGAGGCGAGGTCACGATAACGGGGTCCTCCTCCTCTTGAGGTGACGAAACTACTCCGGGCGAGCTGGCCCCCGAAGGTATTTCCTCCTCGAAGTCGAACGCCTCAATATCATCGCCAGGAGCCCGAGCAGAGCCAGAAGGCGCTTCAGCGCTATACTTCCAGTGGATGCCATCCCCTGAGAAGAAGACAAGAAAGTTGATATCAATATGATAGTAATCTTTCTAAGAGGAGACATAAAGATGACCTTTACCCGTAGCCAACGGTATATATGCCGCGTCTGCAGCCGATGTAGCTATATCATGCCTTAATGACGCAATACGAACTGTCATACCTGGAGAAGAAGGTGGGCCAACCGACATCGCCAGAAGCTCTACCAAGCCTTCACCAAGACGCAGTCGAGGTTCGTCAGCTGGAACCTCGCTGGTCATGCTCACGGACGCGGCAGGAGTTTCATCCGCTGCTGGTCTAGGAAAAGATTCTCCCATGTGCCTCGGCCACGCAGGCGATTTCATTCCACTACCGGAGGCAGTGGCAACAACGGCAGCCTCAAGCAGGAGTTCTCCGGCACCGCCAGCCGAAACTGAGGGTCCCTCTCTGAGAGGCGGGGAACCTTCAATCAAAGATACATCCACAACAGGAGAGACAGCAGGTTCCTCTCTAGGAGCCTCAATGCCAGGAATCCGAAGAGGGCAATTAACCGTCTTCTTCTTCCTCTTACGAGGGGAAGTCTGCTTCGAGGCAGGAGCCCTTCGCTTTCCAGAGACTGCCAAAGCCCCCGCAGGCGGAGGTACTTCATACCTCGGCACCGACACCAGAGGCTCATCCGGAGTGACGGACTCCTCACCCTCGTCAGATGAAATCGAGGGGACTTCAACTTTTCCCCCAGGCTTGGGAGAAGGCACCCTAAAGCTTCCACGCATGTCAAAATTGTGATGGAAGGTGTTGATCGCCACGTAAAACTGAGCATACGAATGGAGGATGCGCAGCTCCGTGGAGAGGGTGACGACCGGCACGATAAAGATTGCTCCCGTGCAACCCATGATAAAATACCGCCATCCTCTGGCTCCATCAATGAGTCCGCCCCTGGACCTGAAGGTGGTGACGGCATTGCCCACGTACAGCTGATCGTACCCAAACTGCCTAGCGAACCGACTGGGCAAGTAAGGCTCGAAGAAGCAATGATCTTCGCTTCTGTACAGCAAATGGGAGGGTCTGATGCAGACCAACCAATTAAAAGCTTTCGAAAAAAGATTGGTCTTCTCTCCACCTAAATCCTCAAGCCTAATCCCCGACTGATTGTGATGCACAGAGGGGACAGTGCAGAGGAGCTTCCAGCAATGATCGAGGCTCAGCACCAGCCGACAGTCTAAGACCGTGTTCACGTTCTAGAGGGAGTCCTTGTAGTTCAGCAAGAAACTACCCCCCGCGCTACTACCAGGGCCGGGAGACATCACCCGGGGATTGTGGAGAATTAACCATCCCATCAAGTACAGGTATGGTAACTCTACCCGGGGAAAGCTATCACGTCGAGCTTCATCGATGAGCAGTCCGTCAGTCATGGCTCTCAGGCCAGCCTGTATACAGCACACCATGGCAGGGAGCAAGCCCAGTCTTGTCCCGAATACCAGACGCACGGCAGGCCACAGGATGTTTCGGTGGATGCGGTCCGCGGACGCGATGCCGGGCACCACTACTCGACGCAGCCATAGGGAGAGAAAGCCAGCCAGCCTGGCTTCCTCAGACAAAGGCCTGCGACAGCGCCTCAAGTAACTGTAGGCCTTAGTGCCTTCAGGATACTTTCCTACCCCGTTAGTGAGAAACTGATCTGGAGCTTTAGCCTCCTCCATAAGATCCTCGACGACCTGGGTACTGAGCACGCCCAAACAGTTCACGGGCTCATTCTTGCCCCCCGAAACTTTCTCCGACTTGACAACCCTGGCCCGGTGGAAGAAGAGGTAGGACATCCACTTAGTAGTGTGAGCCAAATCAGAAGGCTCATTATAAAAAGCGGTGCACACAAAATAGTGGCACATCAGCTCCTGATACACCTCCACAACCCGAGGGTCCGAGTCCTCCAACTCCCGGTTGGTGGGAACATACTCTTCATACGGGGTATCCCCCATCGACAGTCTCGAGATCACTGCCATTTCGTGGAGGGCCAACCCCAACTCCTCCAGTGGGGTGGCGAAGGTTCCGGTGAGCGAAATGTATCGCTCCATCAGTGCCAGAAACAGCTTAGGGTTGGGAGGCAACCCAACACTCATCGCGCTCACGGCAGCATACAGTCCTATGACCTCCAGCTCTCTCCGAAAATGCTTCAAAGCCCAGTCAACTAGGCAAGTCTATCGGAGGTTTGCTGGGGTGATCCACCCATTGTACCGAGGATTCTCCTTGGGGTATACCCCCCCTCGCACCATGAAGTCGTTGCAGAAAGTCGGCAATTGGACCGGCTGGATCACTGAACTGTCTTCACTCGGGATGCTGCCCGGGCACAGTCCCCTGAACAACGTTACGATGCCAGAAGGGCGGCTGACAAACGACCCCTGGTCAGCTCCTTTCAGATGAAAGATCTTCCCCGGCTTGCCGTGAAGATCGGGAGTCAGCGTCCACGACATCCTCCTGGAATCTGTGGCATGGAAGAAAGCCGAGATGGGATAATCTCTCAGCATCGTGGGCAGATACAAGACCACACTCTCGGCGAGGAAAACCCAGGGTTCTCTCTTGGGCTTCGTCTGGGACTGTTTGTCTATCATGTCCCCAAAGAGAAAGGCCGACTTGATGTACTGGTCCCCGTCTATGTACGTCAGGGGCTCTCCGTTAATCAGTTCAGCAATGTCCGCTCGCCCTGAGCCGATATCAAGATCCCCCTTCCTTCAGGATACTGGGGTCCGGAGATAGGAAATGTCACGTGTAACAGATCCTCCAGATAGTTCGAGTGCAGCATCCCGGCAGCGGAACCCATCACCTCGGCCAGTGGAGACTCATGCAAGTTAACTACAAAAGTGCAAGGAAAATATGTCATTACAAATCTTGCAACATAAAGATCAAGAAACGACAGTCTGTGCTTTACGCCAAGACTGTACAAAATTTGGTCATTTTACGCCGGAAGTCACATCCTGAAGCGTAATTGGCGGTATACAGTCCGTGCTCCACGCCAGACTGCCAAAATTCTAGTTATTACGCCGGAGGTCCCATCTAAAGCGTAAAACTAAAATTTTATAGTATACACCAAGTTTTCGGCAGTCAGAGCTTTTACGCTCAAAACTGCGAAAATATGGAGTTTTTACGCTGGCACATTAGAAATATGGGCGTAAAAGATGAAAACATCTCCGTACGTCATCTTCCTCAAAGAGGCTATCAGCACAGGAGACGATCTAGCGTGGTCACGTTCAACGTGTGCGAAGGATTTTTTGTCGTTCTTTATCATCCCAAAGGCTATACCTCTAAGGTCGGGTGCGCTACTCGTCATCAGGATGCTTCGCTCAGAAGGAAGTTCACCTTGCCCGACCGAAGACTCTCTCGCCGGGGCAGAAGAACGAGAAGAAGAGCCTGTACTCTTTCCCTTGGTGGAGGGGGGTTGTTTCGGTGCCATTTCTGAAAACTCGGAGTGCTCGGAGAAAGAACGAGGGAAAAAACTCAAACAATCGAAGGCTCTCTTTCGCAGAAGACGGATAAAAAGTTTTTCTCTCAAAAGCTTGGGATATATATAGAGTTCGGGTCGACTCCTCGAATCCTCGGACGGGCTCCTCGAAACCCCAACCAAATCTCACAAATTAAATATTTGGTTATGATTGGGTACTACGTCAGCCCACTACTCTCGAAAGACGGACAGTCAGCAAATTCGAAGAGTTTTTCGTGCAAAAGCAGGTCAGCGGTTTCTATGCTAAAGAGCTTTCTACGCTCGACAGCAATAGATCTACAGTTTTACGCTCGCAAGCTACAAGTTTATGGTTTTATGTCCGGATGCCTTTGTGCTCGGTAGCTTTTATGCTCGAGAGGCTACAAACCTACGACTTTACGCTCAGCAGATACCAAATCGATGATCTCATGCTCGATGGCATTTAGTTTACGCTCGGAGGCAACAGATCCACAACCTTACGCTCGGAGGCAACAGATCCGCAACCTTACGCTCGGAAGATTTCTTTTTCACAGGCTACAAATCTACAGTTCTACGCTAAGGAGCTTTCTACGCTCGACAGCAACAGATCTACGGTTTTACGCTCGCAAGCTATCAGTCTATGGTTTTATGCCCGGATGCCTTTGTGCTCGGTAGCTTTTACGCTCGAGAGGCTACAAACCTACGACTTCACGCTCAGCAGCTCCGAATCTACGATCTCACGCTCGGTGGCTTTCTATGCTCAATAGACTAGGAACTCAGGATTCTCAGCTCATCTACACTATGTATCTCTGACTTTTCGCATATCCGAACAGCAAGGCGGTCGATTACAGGAGTTCACACAGAAGATACTCCTTCTTGACCTCAACATATCCCAAGTATCCAAAGCATACAGAGTTCAAACATTGAGAAATTACTCTTCTCGGGTCAAATGGAGGTTCATCCAGGCTCCAGTCTAAATATCTCGTCTGTCAAGATGGCAAACTCAGTTTGACAGCTATTCCTCGACCCTGTTCCAAGGGATTTACGAGAAGTCATTCTTGAAGATGAAGTCTGAACAAAAATTATGTTCATCAGAAGTAAAAAACTCTACGCGGTTCCTCAGTCCTAGCAGCAGGACAGTTCTAAATGCTCAAAATGCTCAACAGCGTTCTATGGACTATTCGCTATGCATAAAGGACAGGACCTAGCACTCTTTCTAAACAGAGTTGGTGTAGAGAATCAAACGTATCGAAGCTACACATATTCAGACTTCACAGTAACGTATGACAAAACGATCATATGCAGAGAAGAAAGACAATTTTTTATTAAAGATTAAAGTCATGATTACATATAAGGGAAATCTTGTCTACAGAGGGTTTTTTTCTTCATTTTCATGATTACAACTGAGGGAAACTCCGTCGACAAGAGGTTTTCCTCATTATCGTTTGAAGATCGCACAAAGAAGCTGTTTTGACAGGTTCTCAAGTTGGTGACGGTTTTCCTCTTCTTCGAAGAAGATGATCAGTGGCAGGAGGATACAAAACTGGGCATATGACCCATCCTCCAACAGAAGGAAAGCAGGGTAATTCTGCTTTCCTACAGACCACCGCCACTCTAGCCGGTCTGTCTGCCTCTCGTCACCAGAGGTAACTAGAGAAGGCGCCACTTGCAAGCAGCATGGTAAAATACGACCCTTTCCTTCTCCTGGAAGAACAGCCATATAAATTTGCTGATTATCCCGAGCAAGGGAGGCTAAGATATCCTTCCATGATCCATCATTGCAGTGGACACTTGCTCGGAGACGCCGTCTTTTTTGGCACCTTACACGCTGGAAGAACATGATCTTCTTATTCCTCAGATCGACCCGACGAACTCCGGCGATCATCTCTGCGTGGTGATGGAAATGTGGGGAGAACAGTTTAACTCCTCCAGCCTTTTTATAGGCGAAAGAGGTCACACCGATCCCAAATAAATCTGCCATAAAGTCAGCATCGACCGTTTCAACGCTCCATTCAGAAATATTTTGAGTCACGAGGAGCGGTTCATGCTTCATTCAAAGCGTTCCAAATTCCAAGGAATTTGAAAGCTTTGAAGGGGTTCTTGTAGAAGCATGAAAAATATGCCGGATGACTATACACGGCATATTGGTGCAGAGCAGCGTAAGCAGAGGCCTTCAGAACCATCAAGCGTGCAACAGAGCTCTTTCTGCTAAAATGCAGCATAAAATATGAAAGCTCAAAGGACCATCCGCGTAAGGCATTATGTCCAATCCGCTTCAGCGTAAAACATGGTGCTTCATCGCCTCCAGGGCGTAAAACTCATCCTCTTTCAGACGCAGCATTGAGGTGTACAAGAGATGCTTCGTATTCTCCGAAGTGAACCTGTCAGACCCTGCAATGAAGATCCTACAATGAACCTGACGTCTGGACTTCTGACAAAGGGATACGGCTCGACTACCCAGACGATGGCTATAATGATGGCACAGCACTGTGACCCAGGCTGTCAAATACCTCCATCCCCTTTGCGTAAACTGCTTTTACAAGCACGAAGGGATACGCTGCCTTGTTTTACACAGGCAGACACGAGATATTTATGTTCTGCAGTAGACAAACCGCCTGCCACATCAAAAGCTGCACTCCGTATGGGGTCGAGGCACGTCTCTACATCTAATGCACAGAGCGGTGACAGTTTCTCAAGGCACGTCTCTGCGACTAATGCGCAGAAGGTGTTGCAGACCTTCAAAGACACGCTTCCATATTTAATGCACAGGATGGTGGCAAATCTCGGCATTTAATGCAAGAGATTTGATTATATCTTCAAAAGCCGTAATTCCGGCTAAAACGTCCCCATCAGCACTCTGGCACGGTACGCAGCAGCTTCTACGCCCATCCAGCTCCTACGCCTACTCGGTCTCTGTGACCACTCGGCTTCTACGCCTGCTCGGCTTCAACGCCCATTCGGCTTCTACGCCTGCTCGGCCTCTATGACCACTCGGCTTCTACACCTGCTCGGCCTCTATGACCACTCGGCTTCTACGCCTATTCGGCTTCTATGCCGATTTGATAACTATTTGGCTTCTATGCCATGGTGACAGACATTTGGCTTCTATGCCAACCTCTTCTACACAATGGATACCTACCTACGTGGCTTCTACGCCGTGATCTTCGTAGCGATTATACGCGTTTTGTCCCTTAGTTGGACCCGCGTCACACGCTCATTCAAAGGATCATCTATATGTAGGCATTGGTTACTTTAACTGTTGTGTAAAAGGGTGCTGTACTTTCCACTCCTCGGTTTCTACACCGACGGAGTGGTCACTGTCACTAAAACTCTATAAATAGAGACCTCTATCAATGAGGAAAAGGGTCGAGAAAAATTGGCCAAGAAACCAATATCAGATCCAAGGTCAAGAGAGAGAGAGAGAGAGAGAGAGAGAGAGAGAGAGAGAAGCATCCAGAGCTCAGGCAAAGAGTAGCGATCGATGACATTGGCATCGTGCATCCACCCTCTTTTGCAACATTCGAAGCTGCTTCCTGTCTTCTATGGCACTTTTTCAACATCGTGTGGTCCAAGGGCTAAAGTGATCGACTGCAGATCAGACACTTATAGCAATATTTACCCAGATTAAATAAATTGTACTTCCATATCCTCGTATAGGATCAAATTGTACAAGTTTGTTTGTAAACCAAAGAAGGCGGGTTTCGTATAAACCCCATCCTGAATACATTTTTTATTCTTTCGTTTAATACCACAAACACTTAGGAGATTGCTTTTTAGCCCTGGGATGTAGTATACATCTTTCATCTTCTCGATACCTCCAGATTTTGTTTTGAAAGTTATTTCACCAACTCCTTCTATTTTGTATGCTCTGTCATCACCAATCTTCACTTGGCCACGGTCAGATTTTGTTAAGTTTGTAAATAAATTTTTATTTCCTGTGTTATGCTTGCTTGCACCACTATCAAGATACCACAAATTATCCAAGTTATCACCATGGCACGCAAGCAACAAAGTATCTTGATGGTTACTTTGTGCTTCATGTACGTAACCCGCTTCTTTTTTTTGTCATCCTCTTGCTTATACCAGCATTCATTGATTGTGTGACCTGATTTGTGGCAATGGTAGCATTCAATGTAGCCACGACCTCTTCCTCTTTGATGACCACGACCTCTTCCTCTTTGTGATCCTCTTTGTGGGTATCTGGAGTTGAAATTTTCTTCTTCTTCATTTTGGTTATTGCTTGAATAACCCTTTCCTTTGCCATAAAAATTTGAACTTCGCCCTCGAAAATTCTTGCCTCTTTCGCATCCACAGTTCTGAGAAGAACTACGGCCTCCCGTAGATATGACATTGGATTTGAGAGCTTGATCAGGCTGGGAAGAGACACTTTGTGGACTTCTTTTGTTAATCCGAAATTCATGAGCTTCTAATCTTCCTTGTAAACTTTCCAAAGACAGAGATGCAAGATCTTTAGTTTCTTCAATGGCAACTACAACATGATCATATTTGCTTGGTAGACTTCGAAGAACTTTTTCAACAACTTTTTGAGTTTCTAAAATTCTCCATTTGAACTCATTTGATTCATAATAGAGTTCACTTTAGTAAAATATTCTTTAATCTTTTCATTATCTTTCATTTCTAGCTTCTCAAATTCAGCCCTTAGAGCTTGCAAGCGTATTTTTTTTACTTGATCTTGGCCAGAATATGCTATCTTAAGAGTTGTCCATGCCTCCTGGGAGCTTTTTGCCTTGGATATTCTCTCATAGACTGTAATTTCAATTGCTTGATAGATTTGGAAGAGCGCCTTCTTGTCTTTTTGTCTCTTTTCCTTCAACACTTTTTTTTGTGCTTCGGATAGTTGACCTTCATTTGTTGGTTGCTCCACACCTTCTTCAACGGCACTCCATAGATCTTGAGATTCAAGACATAGCTTCATGATTGCTCCAATAATCATATTTTTCTCCATTGAAGCGAGGCACAAGAGAGACAAGGTTGCTGTTTGAGGTGGACATTTTTTTTTAGGCTCTGATACCAATTGTTGGGGTATTCACAGATACCACTTTACTGGGATTGAGATAGCTTGTTCTCTTAACAAGGAGGCTAGTTTAATTGGAAGTTTAGCTCATCCGATGAACACGGAGGCTATGATTCCATTTTGTAGAATACAAAGATAACACAAAAAATATTTGATTTTAGGGGCTGAATAGAATCACCTTGTTTCTTTGCTTGCTTGAATTTTTTTTCATCCACCTTACACTTTAACCATTTGCTTACATAGCTATATATATATAGGGCTCAAGATACATCAAGAGCAATGAACATGACTCTTACTTTTCCTAAATACATTCATGCATGCAACAATGGACTTGATTATTCCTAGATTTATTCATGCATAGATTCATCTAGACATGCAACAATGAATTTGGTTTACATTTCCAACATTAACTTGTGCATTTTCAATATGAATTTGCGATTCTGTAGCTATGAAATTATTATTTAAGTTCCGTGTTATTTATAGTGCAAGATGGTTTGGACATGTACAATATAGATCGATGTATGCTATGGTAAGAACAATAGTATAATAACTAATAGAAATGTTATGACTAGAAGTTGGCTTAGACTAACATGATTTGAAATTTTAAAGAATAATATGATTTTTGTCGGCATTAGAGATGACATGATCCTTAACAAGCCAAATGGAAGAAAATTATTCAAATAACAAACCCCAAAAATTTGAAATAAAGACTTTTTTCTGTTATTTAGTGCCAGGCAGCCATTAGAAGGAAGTGTTAGGCCCTGTTTGGATAGTTGTTATAAGAGCATCATTAGTAGTTATGATTCTCCAATGAAATTTGTGGTCTAAAATTTAAAAAGAAGAAGAAGGTAAATATAGAATGGGTTGATTTTGTACGAGAATAGTAGGAAATGATAAAGTGAACTCCGGTCAAAGATTGTTTGGTCAAAAATTAATGTAGGAAAAAAATAATATAAAATCTAGAATCTAGAAAGTTTAGCTCCAAATTGAGACTTACTATTCTACAAAATGGGTTCCTACAATCTAGAATCTAGAAATTGGGAAGCCCAATCTATAGCTCCCATGGATGGGATAAGACTCAAAATCTAGAAATTGAAACTAGGAATAGAACTTACTATTCTATAAAATGAGCTCCTATATTTTAAATCTATAATCTAGAATGTGGGATAAGCCTTACTAATGATGCTCTCACTCAATTTTTTGAGTTATAACATAAGGATGATAATAAATAACGTTTGGAGGTCATCAACTCCAAAACTACTTTCAAAACCCTCCATCTCCAAATCAGAGTTAAAACTCTGCTTCCATTAAAGAGAAAAAAGCTGTTTTCCGGATGCTCTTTTTGGGCAATTTCTAAAGGAACTATATTTTTTGCTTAGGGCGGCCCATTACTTCAGGACAGGGTCTTTTGTAATTTTTACTGAGGACATCCCAAAATTTACTTAGGACAACCCAACCCCTTCAAACCTTCCCAAAATCCTTCATTCTAAATTTCTATTCTCTCTCTTCAAATTCCCAAACCTCTTGCTCTCTTTCCTTATTCAAATATTCTCCCTCCTTTTTTTTTAACTCCTCCATTAGGGTTTTGATTATAAGCAATGACACCCAAACATTCTTCAAAATCTATGTATGTATCCAATATTCTTCCTCCATTAGGATTTTGATTTTATTTGTGTAAATTTGATTTTATTTTCATGAATCCTTGCTAATGCCTAAAATAGTGAGATAAATTTGTTTAGAACAAATTTAGGGTTGATAAAAGAACTGATGAACCCTAAAAATTAGGATTGTAGTTTCAAAAAATCGAATAGCGCCTAAAGTTGGGCTTCAAACCTACAGGACTGTAGAAAAATTCTACAGTCCTATAGTATATATAGGACTGTAGAAAAATCTACAATCCTTTTGTATATTTAGGACTGTA
Organism: Iris macrosiphon; assembly: GCA_036927795.1. Classification (NCBI taxonomy): domain Eukaryota; kingdom Viridiplantae; phylum Streptophyta; class Magnoliopsida; order Asparagales; family Iridaceae; genus Iris; species Iris macrosiphon. Next base: position 336,604,655 of record JAYESA010000004.1, on the reverse strand, counting down.
GGTAAGACTACAGTCCTATTGTATATGTAGAACTGTAGGAAAGACTACAGTCCTGTATTATATATGGACTGTAGGATTTTCTACAGTCCTGCATATAAATTTGAATGCAAAATTTTTATACAGTCCCAGTTGTTTATCTGTATATCTGAAATTATTTATTTATTTTTAGTAAATCGGTAGCTGTGAAAAGAAAATGACCCACATCATCTTCGCGCAAGGAACCCGATGTGGACCGTGTGGTTGAGAGACCACTCAGTATCGCCGAACCCGAGCCACATAGACAAGTCACTGCACCGCTATGCAAGTCTCGTTTAAAGCAATCGGCTCCTCCTAATCCTCCGTCTTCTTCCTCTTCCGAGGAATACGTGGCTCCTACTACTCCTCCATCTGCTTCCTCCTCCAAGGAAGAAATGCCTACTACCCGAACCCGGCCATATGATGGTTCAAGACCTTCTCAGCAGCTGACTAGTCCAATTTTGACTCTTCCAAAAGGTTGCTCTATGTTGTCGTCGTTCGACAACCATATTGCATTTAAAATATGAAAAGAGCCGGTATGTACACTACGTTATAAAATATGGGAAACTATATCTTTTTATTCATGAGACCTGAACAAACCACATATTTTACATCCAAGCTCTATAGTTGTGCATCCCTGCCGGTTTCTGGTCGATCTTGTGATCACAATGACTATATTATTATTTTTTCCAATTTTTTTGCACCAATATAACGCTTTTTCGTCTGATTCAAAGCAAATATCGGTCAAAATAAATTGGCTACATTAATGGCAATTGGAGGAGGTATTACAATATCGAAAGACGCTAACCCCTATAATAGAAATTAAAATTAATAAAACTGTATAAAATTAAACAAAAGCATGACTGCAAAAAATTAGGACTGTAGGAAATTTTGACAGTCCTAAATTTAACTAGGAATACATGACATGTGACAGTCCTATTGTTACTAAGGACTGTAATATTTACTGATAGTCCTAATTAAAAATTAGAATTTTAGTTTATTGACAATCCAACTTATTTATAGGACTGTCACATTCCTACGACGGAAGACCCGAAATTAATTTATCAAATTCTTTACCAAGAGTGCTTCGGAAGGACCAAGGAGTTCTTCGGACGTAGCAGAAAGAGAATTTAGTGTATTAGATGACCGAATTTCTCCGAGATACATTTCTCCTACATTAAATACATATAATTCAATATTTATATATTGACCTAATGTTTGAAAAACCTAATCATCATACTTTATCGTTGACATACCAAATGACGTTTGAATATTGTAACTTTTTTGTAGTGGGACTAGCAGTTGGACCACCAATCTAAACTTTAGGGTTTAGGGTTTTAAGAATTGAGAGAAATTAGGTTTTGAAAGAAGAGAGAGCAGAGGGAGAAGAAAGCATGGGAGAAGAATGAGAAATAAAAACTTATTGGCTTTTATACCAAATTTTGGGCTACCCTCAAGTAATGAAATTGAATGACAAACTTGTAATTATATTGAAAAAATTTGGGTCATCCTAAGTAAAAAATCTAGTGCCTTTAGAAATTGCCTTTTTTCTTTATTCCCATACTTTGACGGGCCCTTCCCCCTCCATCTCGATTCTCACCTCTCTCTCTCCACCTTCCTTTCCTCTCCAACTGTAGCTTCCCAATGAATCCACCGTATGATGCTCCATCTCGATGACGAATCCACCGCCTGGATCATCTTCGCCGCGAGATCCACCGCCGTGGCCAGTGAGCGGGGTCATAGGGAGAAGCAGCGGCCTGCTGCTCACCGAGGCGGCGTAAGGGAGTCATGTTCGTCTCCGTCGTGAGATCGAGATGTTGTCTTCTCTAAGGAAGATAAAACTGGGGAAGGGGAAGGGGAAGCCGACGCCTCTACGTGAGAAGATCTGACAGAGGATATCTGGCCCCTCCTCGGTCACGACGAAGAAAAATATTCGGCGGAGGATATCTGGCACCTCAGTGAGAGGGGCTCTTGCCGAAGGCAGAGGAAGTCGAGGTTGCGGTTGTAACGACCCACTCCGCATCAATACTGATAGATGATTCAAATGTCACAACTACGATGATCCAACCCGCCTTGCTCGACGAGAAAACTCGCTTAAGGCAAAGGAATTCAGACTTGGCCCTTCAGGAGTTCAGACTTAGACTTTCAAAGACGCACTCAGAGTATCGCTCGACCGAGACGAATCATCGCTAAGGTGGGTGGCTACAATGAACCTGTCTTTGCTTAGCCTGCACACTTAAAAATATGGACAATACATGCTAGTCGTTAGGCGAATCACCCCTAGCATGCTAATAAGGAATACAACACACCTAGCTAAGAAAATAATCCTATCTTATATCTCTTTGCATAGAACATGGAAGTAGATCGGTTGAACAAAATAGTATGCTCGCTTTACCATTCTTATAACCTCACCCTTGTAGCATTACTTTTGTTCCTTATATGTTCCTTCAAGTATATTGCTTCATATGTCTTGAAATGCTCATCACATAGATATTGCCTCGATATAGAAGCACAACACAGATTATGGTTCACTTATTTATGACTGAAAGACTACTAAAATAGTCGTTCCAAGCCAAGTAATAAAAACATAAAAAAAATTTGGGACCGTTGGGTCACCAAGGCAACTCCCAAAATATGAGCGATAATAAGTGGTAAAACATCAGCATAACTGTGCATTAAATAGAACGCACCAGATTATGAGTTTTCAGAACGAGTATATGCATTCGCACTGTGTCAAGTAGTTATGTTCATTCAAGGCCTTAAAATATTGCATATAAAAAGCTTATTGTTGATCGTCAATGGTCATGGAAAACCTGTGCACAGGCTTATGGTTCCTGCGGACGGTACGCTGGTCACACCGGGGCCGATCCGAACTGGTCAGGAACATTCAGATAGTCATTTGCTTCGGACGGAAAGGTGTGTAGCGGGGCTCACTACCTGCGTTGCATCCCATTTTCGTGCCGAGACTATAACTTGTCCATGGCAGCTTGTCGGTCATAAGACTAAATATGTATCATTAAGTATATTGCATACGTGGCGGCAACCCGCGTATGGGCTCGTATGGACTTGTGGCAAGTAACGGATGTACGACGCACTCTGCATGTATATCGTTAATTGAATTAAGTAATATGAAGCTTTGAACACATTTGAATAGTCTGAGTATAACATGTATGAACAAGTATAACATGCTTGTATAACATGAGTATAAGACATCTGAGTAATCTGTACGGCTTGAGTATAACGCATTTGTACAACCTGAGTCACAAAGTAATATAAGTATCATAATTTGTGTATATCGTGCACCTGATTTAGAAACACACACGTAGCATACATTTGTTCGTCATGAGATCCTTGGATTTCCTTATATATATTCGTGCTTGGTTTAACTTGATTTTATACTTAGACAGGGAAGGACAAATGGTAATTTGGTAAGTATCATCGTATTTCTCGTATATCGCACGACGTATTGCCATACGAGTTATGCTTTGTATCTTATGCCATAAAATTGATCCTAAGGCAATACTAGAAAGATAACTTAATAGATGGTGCACGAAACTAATATGACGTGTTTGGATTTGTCGAACGGGCGAGAAGCCTCCCTACTAGTGCATTCATGTACTGATAACCCACCATATTGCTTGCAGGGTACGGGAGAACCTCGTTCGGTGCAGAGTATCCCCTCGTGTCCACTAAGGCATGGAGTTCGCTCTGGAGCCTTGGAGTGTTGTGTCCGGAGTTAAAGCACATATACATGATATAATGTTAAAACATCGCCTATGTATCATCCTAAGTTGTAAGCCGCTTGGTACGCCTTTATATGTTTGAGAGAGAGAGAGAGAGAGAGAGAGCTTGAGCGACTTAAAATCTTGGCCTAGAGCTGCTTGTAATAATTCTTGATTATCAATAAAGAGCTTGTTATTGTTTCATACTTGTGTTCATTCAATGCTTCCGCTATGACGATTCTGTGAACTTGTTACCAAACGCCTGTTCGGTTCTTATTCTGCTACATTCGAACTATCTGTGCGACTCTGTGGCTTAGTTATTTTATCGCCTGTTTGGATTATGGCCTTGCGTGGGCGCAGCTTATGCTCGCACAACATCACGTCCTAATGGGAACGATCATCCTGTGGGAGCACTGGTGTGGTGATTCACGCCTAGCGGGGACGGCCAATCTTGCGGGAGATCGGGGTGTGACATATTGGTATCAGAATATGGATTTACGTCCTTGGACTTCGTATCGATTCTCTTAGTTTTGAAAGATCGTTCGTGGGTTATGTACATACGCGCTCTCTCATTGTTCCAATGAGATATTCCATATAATGAGTCTAAATATTTTGAAATTGTATGTGAATGATATGATTGCTTTAACGAGATAGTTGTACGAAGGCCTTTGTGCCGAACTGAGTCAAACTTCGTGGGAATAGACTCGTGTTTGAATTGGCAAGTTATGTGCGAACCCGAATATCTATACGTGATTATCCAGTGGGTTAGTGGACGAGATAGAATATCGTTCAGACAGATAGTATGCACACAGTATTTCGGCTAAGTTGTGTTGAGAGTATCGCAAGCCATGACCTTGGTGCTAGTGAGTTACGAGAGAGATTGTGATATCGTTCGGATATGATAAGACAAACTTAGAATGGCTATCGATAGGAACATTATGGACTATCGCTAAGATGAATCTAGGGAGTCATGCTTGGGTTTCGTGATATAGTTTGGACCGTTATTCATATTGATAAGTTATGACTCAAACATAGATTGCGTGGATGACTATCGATAGAGGTATATATGAGACTAAGATTTATAAAGACGACGCATAGGGATCACGCAGGAGTTTGAAGGAACGAGTTGGATGGAATGATGCGAACACTATTGATAATTTATTTGGATGACTCGATTTCCGAGTGGTGTATGCGATAGCTCAAGAACGAATAAGCGATTTGATGATTCGTAAAGTATAGCTCAAACCCTGAGTGGTGTATTGATCATCTTAGAAATATTTGAACGAATCAAGAATTTTGGGATAGGAAACGAGTCTAGAAGCAAACGACGTGATTATGTAAAGCATTAGTATAAGAAATGCCTAGCAAGTAAGCAAATAAGAAGAAACTGTGCGAGATTTGATTCGAACGCGTTAGATTGTGTTGAAACATGAGATAAGGCTAATATCGAATAGGGATTCAAAGAGATGGAATCAACATCTTGGTCGAAAAAACTTAGTAAATTGTACAAGTAATTTCAAATTAAAATAAACGAATCAAAACTTGAGTTGAGATAGAATAATCGAGGATGTGATCGGAGTTAGTGCAATGGGAGATAGCGCGCATAAAAAATTTGGATTTGAGTAGGATATCGCTCGATAAAATTTTAGCCTGAGTACGAATATTATGGTTTCGAATTAATATACTTGATACGATATCGATAAGTTGGAAGATAGAATAGATCGATGAAAATTAGCAAATTTGTGGTTCAATGATTGGGGTAGGCGATAACGGACTTAAACTTGAGTCGGAAGAACGATCTTGAAACTAGTTCGAAAGATAACACTCGATATCAGGTCCAGATTAGAACGATTATCTCGCGGGAGGGCTGGCGTAATAATTTTATGTCCAGCGGGATGATTGAACTCTTGGGAACATGTCCGATGATTATTCAGATGAACTCGATAAAATAGAACGTATCGAAAGTGCATAGAGTTGGGCTTGTGATTTGAACTTAGTTGTTTGAGGAATGCTATAAGTAGACTACAGATTGATCGAACGATAACATTGAAGTTGGATGATTCGGCTAGACAAATTATGATCACGGCGTGAACGGTTATTAGACGAACATGACTTGGTGGATCAATATATAACTTGGATAAAATGAAGTGTAACGATAAGGTGTTTGTTCATTCGACAATAACCATAACGTTTGACATTCTAGTATTGTGCGAGCGCAACTCTTTGCTCGCATATGCGTCACGTCCGGATTAGGACGATTATCCTGCGGGAATGTTGGCGTGGTGATTTCACATCCAACGGGGATGATTGAACTTGCGGTAGACCGAAGCATAAAAATTGAAGGATCGTCTTGACTTGTGGTTCGATACGATAAAGACGAGTTTCAGGATACAAGTGAATCAAAGTATTTTGAGGAGAAGTTTGTCTAAAACGTGAAGTAAGATATGCTGATAGTTTCGTGAACGAATACGTGAATCGTGTTGGACGAATTAGAGTTTATGATTGAGATCGAAGATTTAGAATAGAATCGTGACTTGGTGGTCTGGACTTAGAAAATATTGGATATGTGGATTCTATCAAACGTGATGGAGGAGATAGACTATGCAAATTGCTAGGTTTGACCTATGACGTGGATATATCATGGATTCGATTGAACAAACGTGTCTTAGAAATGGTTTTACAAAATGGACTCGGACCCTGTGCAACGAACATGTTGATGTGGATAGGATGATCTGTGTTTGATGTTTAGAAATCTGAGTGAAACGAGCTTGGGTAGAATATCCCGTACGAAAGAACAATGATTTGACCTTAGGAATTGGGGCGAGTATCATACAATAAATTTGCATAATGAGAATCGTGAACGTGAACTGTACCTATGAATTTGTGAGCCGACCTAGCGATTAGGAAGACGACCATATACTGAGTGAAAGAACTTGTGTGACCGAATTTAGAGTATTTCTTGAGCAAGCCATAGAACTGGGACAAGAAGACTTAGAGCTAGGCTTGGGTCGATAAGTGTACGTTGTATTTGACACGAATGGAATGGACAATAGGACTTGTATGCTAGTCGATCGGTCGGATAGATCGTACTTGACGGTAGTGCAATACTTAATTTTTTGGTTGGATTGAAAATAACTTGGATTTTGATTGACCCCGTTTGAGGTATCATTGTGATTCGTAGGACGAGAACCCTTGAGATGTTCACAAGTAGCTTGTCCGACTTCGCTATCGATGAGTTTGGTTGAATGCATATATTTGAGGGACGCCTTAACCGTGTGCATGATCCAAGACTCAGTGATATGTTGAACTCGAGTGCAAAGACTTCGCTATTGCTAAGTTGGTTAACATGCATATGTTTGGGGGACGTTTTGAATATGTGCACGATCCAGACTGGCGATATGCTGATCTCGAATGCTTGTGCAAGTAAATATGTTAGATTCACATAGACGAGTTTAACGATTTGGATAAGTTAGCCTTAGCCTAAGATCATCGTACACGATATATCCTGTCCCACGTTAAGTGATATAAGTTTTGCGCTAAGGCGCACTAGAGACCGAGCCAAAGTTTGAGTTGAATGATAGAGTCATTCATTGAAACAGATCCAGCACACATGCGACACGGAATAAGAAAATGAGTAGGAACTTGTATTAGAACAAGTATATGGATGCTGAGTAATATGCTTGAGTTAGATTCGATATTGTACGATAGAACAGTTTGCGCTCGGAAAGTCTCGAGGACGAGACTTGTTCTGAGTGGTGTATAATATAACGACCAGCTCCACATCAATACGGATAGCCGATTCAAACATCACAAGTGCGATGACCCGACCCGTCTTGCTCGACGAGAAGAATCGCTTGAGGCAAAGGAATTCAGACTTGGCCCTTCAGGAGTTCAGACTTAGACTTTTAAAGACGCGCTCGGAGTATCGCTCGGCCGAGGCGAATCATCGCTAAGGTGGGTGGCTACGATGAACCTGTCTTCGCTTAGCTTGCATACTTAAAAATACGGACGATGCATTCTTGTCTCTAGGCGAATCACCCCTTGCATGCTAATAAAGAATACAACACACCTATCTAAGGGAATAATCTCATCTTATATCTCTTTGCATAGAACATGAAAGTAGATCGGTTGAACGAAATAATATTCTCGCTTTACTGTTCTTATAACCTCACCCTCATAGCGTCACTTTTGTTCCTTATGTTTTCCTTCAAGTATATTGCTTCATATGTCTTGAAATGCTCGTCACATAGATATTGTCTCGATATAGAAGTATAACACAGATCATGGTTCACTTACCTATGGCAGAAAGACTATCAAAATAGTCGTTATAAGCCAAGTAATAGAAACATGAAAAGTCTTCGGGACCGTTGGGTCGCCAAGGCAACTCCTGAAATGGAAGCGACAATAAGTGGTAAAATATCAACATAACTGTGCATTAAATAGAACGCACCTTATCATGAGTTTTCTGAATGAGTATATGCATTCGTATTGTATCAAGTAGTTATGTTCATTCAAGGCCTTAAAATATTGCATAAAATAAAAGCTTAGTGTTGATCGTCAATGGTTATAGACAACCTGTGCACATGCTTATGGTTCCTGCGGATGGTACACTGGTCGCACCAGGGCCGATCTAAACCGGTCAAGAACATTCAGATAGTCGTTTACTTCGGACGGGAATACGTGTAGCGAGGCTCGCTACTTGTGTTGCATCCTATTCCCGTGCCGAGACTATAACTTGTCCATGGCGGCTCGTTAGGTCATAAGACCAAATATGTATCATTAAGTATATTACATACGTGACGGCAACCCGCGTATGTGCTCGTATGGACTTATTACAAATAACAAATGTACGACGCACTCTACGTGCAGATCGTTAATTGAATCAAGTAATCTGAATCTTTGAACACATTTAAATAGTCTGAGTATAACATGCTTGAAAAAGTATAACATGCCTGTATAACATGAGTATAAGACATCTGAGTAATCTGTACGACCTGGGTATAACACATTTGTACAACCCGAGTCACAAAGTAATATGAGTATCATAATTTGTGTATATCGTGTACCTGATTTAGAAATACACTCGTAGCATACATGTGTTCGTCATGCGAACCTTGGATTTCCTTATATATATATATATATATATATATATATATATATATATATATATATATATATATATATATATATATACTTGGTTTAACTTAGTTTTATACTTGGACAGGGAAGGACAAATGGTAAGTTGGTAAGTATCGCTGTGTTTCTCGTATATCGCACGGCCCACTGCCACACGAGTTAGGCTTTGTCTCTTATGCCATACAATTGATCCTAAGGCAAGACTAGAAAGATAACTTAATAGATGGTACACAGAACTAATATGACGTGTTTGGATTTGTCGAGCAGGCAAGAAGCCTCCCCACCAATGCATTCATGTACTGATAACCCACCATATTGCTTGCAGGGTACTGGAGAACCCCGTTCGGTGTGGAGTATTCCCTCGTGCGTGCTAAGGCATGACGTCGCTCTGGAGCCTTGGAGTGTTGCGTCCGAAGCTGAAGCCTATATACATGACATAATATTGGAACATCACCTATGTATCATCCTAAGTTGTAAGCCGCTTGGCATACCTTTATATGTTTGAGAGAGAGAGAGAGAGGGAGAGAGAGCTTGAGCGATTTGTAATCTCGGCCTAGCGCCGCTTGTAGTAATTCTTGATTATCAATAAAGAGCTTATTATTGTTTCATACTTGCGTTCATTCAATGCTTTCACTATGACGATTCAGCGAACTTGTTACCAAGCGAATGTTTGGTTCTTATTCCGCTGCATTCGGACTATCTGTGCGACTCTGTGGCTTAGCTATTTTATTGCCTGTTTCAATTATGGTCTTGCGCGGGAGCAACTTGTGCTCCCGCGACATCACGTCCTGATGGAAACGATCGTCCTGCGGGAGCGCTGACGTGGTGATTCGTGCCTAGTGGGGACGACCAATCCTGCGGGAGATCGGGGCGTGACAGCGGAGGCCCTTGCCATCCTCTCCTCCCCTCGAATCCCCTCTGGCAGCGTCGTATGGTTGCGGAGGCCCTCGCCATCCCTTCCTTCAGCCTCAAATCCCCTCCGGCAGCGTCGAATCCCGTCCGACAGCGTCGTACGGTTGTGGGGGCCCTCGCCATCCCCTCTTCCACCCTTGAATCCCCTCCAGTAGCGTCGAAGTCGATGAGGACGACGACCTCGACCAGATCCTCTCCAGCAGCGTAGGATAACCGGGCGAACAACTGGATCCGGATAGTAGTGTGTGTCGGACACGAATTGAGTGGACATGACACAAATATTTTGTTGGACATAGGGTAGATTTGGTGTGGACACAGAATGGACACGACAAATTAATTTTAATACAAACATTTTATAAAACTTTAATGAAATATTATTTTCACAAAATATTTTACCAAACAGAAATTGAGACTTTTATTTCTTAAAATTAATTTTCAGATAAAAGTAACCAAACACAAACACATAATTTTTATGCTCAGAAAACGACTTTATAACTTATTTTCAAAAAACTGTTTTCAGAAAGATATTTCAGAAAGTCTATCCAAACGGACCTTAGTATGTTAAAATTCACCTTTGCACCAAAGCAAAATTAATCTTAGAATAACAAACGATATAGTGATTACATGCATTTACCTTAACACAAATGATACATAAGCTTATATAAATTTATATGTAGCCATATGCTCAATCATGTAGCTAAGTATGAAAGGTTCCCACTTCCCATGTAAATTTTTTTTAGGACAATAAGATAAACTGCATGTATGAATAAGCACAAACTTGTCATTTAGGATAAGGGTTGGTTAACCCAGGCCTACACGTTAAGGTAGTGTAGAATAGCTGTAGTTTTCCCCAATTACACAAATCCCCCCTCGTCCCCAATTATTCTCTCTTAGTCCAAGGTATAGGAGACACCCTCTATATTCCCTATGCAAAATCTAAAAATATGAAGAATTACTCGGCCTAGAGTACAATAATTAGTTGAATTTCACTTGTAAAATTATTTAACACAAGGTATGTTTCATTCATTTTTAGATGAACTCCAGATATTCCATCTTTAACCCGTGTCCCATTTTCTCATTTGTCTCTCTTAATCAAAATTTTGACTTATGTATGAGATTAAAGGGACAGTCACTCACTGAACCTCTGCGTCACAAATCCAGGTGGTCCCATGCCCATACCACAAGCATTGGGCTGCCCGGGGCGTTTCTGACATTTTAAAGATATGTACAAATACTAAAAAAATAATATTTTTTAACCATTCTAAAAAAAAAAAGTCTTTTTGGACATTCTAATGGCCATGTTACCGTGGTTTCTAAAGAATATGAAGGCCTAAATTTAAAAGGCCCTTGATAAAGGCAATAAAAAAAAAGACTCGGAGCAAGTCCAGTATTTGTGCTAGTTCAGTTACAATTTTTTTTTATTCAGACTAGTTCAAATTTTACTAGGATTATCCACATCTCCTCCTCGCTCCTCCCGCTCCTCCCCCACACCCACCTCCCTCCGGCCTCCGCGTCCGTGACCCAACCACCGGACGCGCGCGAGCACAACACGGCCGCCGCCGCTGCTCCTGTTGCCGCCGCTTCTGCTGCTCGAGGAGGAGGAGGAGGAGGAAGATGACGAGGAGGAGGGAGAATGAGGCGGAGCTGCTCGAGGAGGAGGATGAGGAAGATGACGAGGAGGGAGAAGGAGGCGGAACTGCTCAAGGAGGAGAAGGAAGACGACGAGGTGGAGGAAGAAGACGACCGCCGCTGCTCTTGCCTCCTCCTTCTCCTCCCTCTCCCTCTCCCTCTCCGCCTCCGCCTCCCTCCTCCTCCTCCCTTGTCTCGCCTCGTGCAGACATCATTCCCCTCCGGACTGTCAAAATTTTGACAGTCTTACCAATTTGAAGGACTCTCAAAATTTTGACAGTCCTAAAGAATCAACATATTTTCTTTAGGTCTGTCAAAATTTTGATAGTCCTTCCAATTGATAGGACTAAACTTGTAATAATCTAAAAAAAAAATTGGACTATCCTGAGTCTTTTTTGTAGTGCATTTATCAAGGATCATTTAAAATTAGAGATTTTACATTAGTAATATATAGAAAGGTTAAAAAAATTGCGACATTCCGATTTTTTGGATCATATGCAAATTATCGCACAACTGATACATGCTGGGCTGCCCTACCTTTGTTCTAATCAAAATATTGCTAGTGGTTGAGAAATTATCTTTGCTAATCTGGAGGAAATTGAATGGGTTATCTTCAATTCTACTTCTCGTCCAAGCTCCAAGTTTTAAATAAGCGCAAATTTATTGTACCGATAATAATTTTATATTAATTAAATATAACGATAGAAATTTTAAAAAAATTGAAATTCTGATACATATCGCCAACCCAGATGGTAAAATTTTGGAGAACTTGATTTTCGCCAACTGGATTGGCAAAAATCTGAATTTTGGACAGGAATACACAGATTTTTGCCAACTGAGTTGGCAAAAATATGGACTCTGCGGTTCATGTTGGTTCGGTTCATTCAATGGCGGTTGGTTGTGTTGGTTTAAATGTGTTGGCTCTTGGTTTGTGTATTCGGTTTAGTCAATGGTGGTTTAAATGTGGGTTTAAATGTTCGTAGTTGGTTTAATAAGGTTGGTGGGTGTTATAAGGAGAGGGAGGGAGGAAACAGGAAGTGAAGAAGAAGCAGAGAAGAAAAATAAGCAGAGAAGAGAAGAGAAGGAGGAAGTAAGCAGAGAAGAGAAGAGAAGGAGAACACCAAGAAAGGTTTGTAAATTTTTTAATTATAATTATAATTATAATAATGTAATTCTAGTTACTATTTTAACTATTATAATTATAATCAGCGTGATAGTAGCCATGCTAACACTAAATATTTGATTACATATTTTAACACTAAGTATTAAATATTGCAGATGGATACCCAAAACGATGGACGTATTCCAGGAAGGCCTACCACAGATATGATTATCCAGCTACAAGAGTCACACATTTCTAGTCTAGTATTTTTTGGACAAGTATATTAAAATTGAATTATTTTAGTAAATATAATATATATTTCTTTACATGTCTAATAATAACATTGTTTATATATGTCATGTATAGCAATACGATTATCCTAATACGTTTCGAGCACGAGAGCATGTCGCATGGCGTTATGAGGACGACGTTGGGTACTGGATGTTGACTGAAGAACAACATGGTGTGGTGAACGTATTTTGTTTTGATCATATTGATCAGATACATTTCCTACGTCACGACCGAGACTTGATCTTTAGTTTAGTTGAGCGGTGGTGGCCCGAAAGAAATACCTTTCAGTTACAGTTCGGAGAAATGACCATTTTGCTAGTAGATATGGCAAATATCTTAGGATTTCCTATTACGGATGAACCTATAATATTTAAAAATGATGAATCATTTTGCGCCAAAACTGTGATTAGGAAGTATTTAGGCATGGAGCCGCCTACCATATGTGGTAAAAGTTTCGTGATGCTTTCGTGGCTCCGCCACAACTTTATGCACCTAGATCGTATTGGTGAGGAAGAAATCTTAGTGGATGCGGAACGAGTAAGTATAACATTTAATGTTATTATTTATGTAATATATATTTTTATTTAGTTTAACTGATATCATTTTTTTATTATATGTTCAAGTTACTGCTTGCACCAGGGCCTACTTACTAGGTCTAATTAACGGAATTTTGTTTCCAAACTCTGAATTTAGGGCAAATTTACGTTTTTTACCTTTTCTGAAAAATCTGACAGAACCTACCCGTCATGCATGGGGAGCTTCTGTGTTGGCATATCTGTACAACTCCATGTCAAATTTTGTGCATTTTACTTCAGTGGATAAAAGACAGAAAAATTTGAATTGATGTATGACATTATTACATGTATAATTTTTTATATAATTTTATTTACTAAAGAAATATGTACACTTACATGATATATTTTTTCTAGGTTTGGTCCTACGAGCACTTCAGTATCGGTAGGCCAGTCTCCCGTATTGATAACGAAGATGGTGTCTTCCCATCAGCTTTACGCTGGATGACGGTTGCAGCTGATCCAACTCAATGTGCTCACAAGCATATCGCAGTATATCGGGGCCAATTCGATTCACTAAGGTTTAACGATGTAAAATTTTTATAGTCTCTTATATATATTTTTGTATTTCATACAGTCAATATGTTTATTATCTTATAATTTTGTTGACATGAAATAGGTAAATTTTTTACCGTACCGGCTTGGACAGAATCCTCTTGAGTTACAAACAACGACCGTTGGATTGCGTCTACATAGATTTTTTATAATATTCCACTATAACATCCTATATCATCCAGCTGATCGTGTTATGCGACAGTTCTGGATGATACAACACATTCCTGATGAGCCACCATGTTTCAATCGTGGTAAAGACAATGCAACTACCAGAGCACGCAGATTGATTCCTGGGTGGAATTCTAGATTGAGACACATCAGGTGGGACATTTGTCTCAAATAATGTCCTCTATTGATGATGGTAAGTTATTTCAAAAGTTTAACAAAATTTACTAAAAAAATTATAAGAAATCATATGCTCATAATTTGTAATGGTGCAGCCTACGGTGATGATGCATATAGATCTTGGTGGGAAGCTCCTCTTATCAGCAACAGAGCTTACCAATTCCAAGAGTTTTTATTCCAACATCGAGCCATAGATGATTATAGTCTCTGTGGCTATTATGATTATGTAGAAGGAATGGTACGTTATTTTTATATGAAAATGTCTATCTCCTTAGTACTTATTTATGTCCTCTATTGAATTCTATTTAATATTTCAGCTTCCAAATTTAAATACTGCATACCAAAATTATCCAGTGGACGACCCGTTGCGCACAGCGGTTGGTGAATTTTTGGCTGCTATGCAACGAGGAACGACTCCTCCGAACCCTCCCTTACTTATTCCAGGAGATTATCCTCAGGGTCTTGTTGCACAATGACAAGCACGCCCCCTGTAATGCCCCGCTCCACGTCGGCGTTATGTATCAAGGTGAGTGGGCAGAAGTTCGTTCTCTGATTCTTGCACGCCTTAATAATAACCTAAGTTTTTGCTTGCAATATTTCTTAAGAGAATGATAGAACCTTCCTTGCATGTTAATGAACGAACTCACCTAACTTGTCTTTGAAACAATGTCTGCTAAACGAGAATCCTGAATCGCTTGCTTAGAATGCATGAACATGTTCACTATCGTCTATGCTTCGAGAGAACCATACTGTGCCTGAACGTGTTCAAGTGATAAGTCGGATTGCCCCGCAACAACGATTGTATTCTGATGGTTCGTCTCGTCTGCATACTAGAGTTTATTTGATAGTGTTCCATGCATTCGCATGCGGTCGGACAATGGCTATTGGTGGAAAGCTGAACTGCATGTGTCACGGCTGCTACAGAGATAGTGGAAAGCAACCATGAGTCACAACTGCCTCTAGCATCAGATAAAGAGTTATTGGTATGTTGTACAACCAGCTGCCGATCCTGAGATACTCGGGGACCTCCCTGCATATAGCTAAGTCATTGTGTTGGCTTGGATAGATGACTGCCCCTAAGATCGTGCATTGTGTGTCTAGCTTTGCATCTGACCCTGGAGTCGCACGAGACACGCTGCGCACACCCTGAAACATGAACGATTGCTTGCATATTCAATATAAAACTCTGTTTCCAACATGTTTCCAAATAATGTAAATTGACTCTGCTAGAACTGCATGAAACGAACCTAGGTAAAACTAGAAAGATCACTAGTAATGTAATGTTTTATAACATGATTACTTAGTGCTTGGTTTGAGTGAATGCTTGTTTCTTTTCAGTTGTTTTATCTCACCAGTACTTGTATAAAGTGCTGACCCACCAACAGTTTACTTGCTTGTAGGTACTGGATCGTCCGAGGGAGCGATAGGCGTGCCACAGTCCCTAGACCCGAAATTATGGTTTCGATTGTTGCCCCGAGAATGCTATCGTATAAGGGGGCATAATGTGTGGAACGAACGTGTGCCTTTGCTAAAGGAAACCCAAGTTGCCTCGATTGTCCCGAATGCTCAGTTGGCTAAATGCATTGCATTGCAACAAGTCCCTTTCCGCTGCTTACTCGATTGATGCGATGATAGCCAACTATCAACTTAAACGATTGGCCTTGCACGGGCGCAACCCCAGGCCCGTACGGCATCACGTCCCCCGAAAGCTCGAACGGGCCATTCCATTAACTCCTTTCCCTTGCTCGCACCCGCGGGACGGGCGCGGTGATTCGCGTCCGGCGCGCCGAGACACGGTGATTCGTGTCCGGTTCGGTAATTCCGGCCATACGGGGCGGGGCAAGGCGGAGCGGCGGCCAGGACGGGTCCGGGGCAAGGCGGAGCGGCGGCCAGGAAGTATACCTCAGTTTGGTATCAGGATGATACTCTGTCACTGCAAGATGACGATGTCCCTCAGTGGGCTGGTGAGGGCACGTCTCAGGCGACGATAGGTACGGGCACTACTTATTGGCCTGACTGGGGCACTTCTCAGGCGATGGCCGATGCGAGCACTACTAAGTGGGATGGTGCGGGCACTTCTTATTGGCCTGATTGGGGCACTTCTCAGGCCATGGCCGATGCGGGCACTACTGAGTGGGCTCCCGAGGGAGATTCTCAGTGGGCCCCCGAGGAAGATTCTCAGTGGGATAGCCTATTCTCCCCTGGAGTTACCAGCTATACGCATATCTTGACAACTCCATCAGCACCGATGCCATCTCAAGTGGAGGACAATCAAGGAGGTGGTGATGATGCGGCCCCGGAGAATACACGAGAAAAGAGGGACCGACTCAATCTAAGAGAGATTGATTATCCGAACTATCGGGAATTAGCCAAGAGAGGTCGATGAAATTGTTATATCAGTATGAACTTTATTTGATTATAAATTTTTTCTATTTCAATAAAATTACATATTGTTCTCATAAAATAAAACTATTTAAAAATCTACGGCAATGCCTTCATTCTCTTGGTTGGTTTGTACATCTCCTTCTATTGTGTCCTAAACCATTGTAGTTACTACATCGAAGATCTCTTGAAACTTGATCATTCGCTTTGATTTGGTTCTTCTTTGGTCTTCCCGCCTTGCCTCGTACATCTGGTACTCCTGTCCTCTAACCAATGTATTTTGGAGGTTGCAGGAGACTGAAATTGGCTCCAGGTGTGGCTCATATACGCTTCTTAATACTTGCTTAGAGAAAATATCTGGATAAAAAATCTCGATGCTAATATTTTTAGACTTACACGCATAACATGCATGTACACGGAAGCAAAGTATGATACCAATTTAAACATGAAAAAAGATTTTTCATCTAAGTCTACAACATATGTTCTATTTGTTTTACAATCTAATATTTCAAACAAATACCTAACTATATTCAACGTTTGCAGCCGGTGTTTTTCTTTTATGATAAGAGTCATAGTTTGTAACATCTTCAGACAATAATCAGTTTAAAAAATTTCAGCTTTTTGCCTGTTCTTGTCCTTAAGTGTTATAATTTTGGCTCGAATTCTATCAAGTAGTGTCGTTATTGGTTTATCACGTAAATTTTTTACCCAGTTATTGAAGAATTCAGCAAGATTCGACGTGTGAATACCTAATATGGGACAAGGAGAATAAGCTGTTATCCAGTGTGAAAAAATACGAGTTTCATCATTTACTCCAACGAGCCAGTTGTAAACATCTATGTTTTCAGCTTTAATTTTTTTCAAACAATAGTTCGCATCTGTTTCATTATAGCATATAGCAAGATAGTCCAAACTATGTTGAAAATATGGAAATCTGAAGAGTTTTTTCAAAATTTGTTTAAAATGTTGAATACAAAAAAAAATGAGGCAATTCTGGAAAGATATCAAGTATAGCCCTTATCAATCCTTTTTGTTTATCTGATATAAAAGAAATTGTATTCCATGCATCAAAATATTTTTCAAAAGATGTTCTCAGACGGTTTTAAAACCAAGTCCAAGAATCAGTATTTTTACTCTCAGCAACAGCATAAGCAATTGGATATAATTGATAATTTGGATCATGAGCACAAGCAATAAATAAAATACCTTGATATATAGAATAAAGAAAAGTAACATCAGTACCAATCACAGGTAAACATTCCCTTAAAAATCCATCAATGCATGCCTTAAAACAAATAAAAATTCTTTTAAATCTATTGTCTTCTGTAGTCTGTATAAAACATTGGCTACCTGGATTTGTCTCAATAATTCTAAAACCATACTCTTCAAGACTACTATATGCATCAATATAACTACCATTTATTTCGGATAGAGCAAGTTCCATAGCTTTCCAAGCTTTATAATATTTAATATATATTTCGTGTTATCTAAATATATCATTTACAACATGCGATGGACTATACGACTGATTATCTCAAATTTTATCAATAATCTTATTTTTAACCCGTACAGTAGTAGCTAATAGATGAGAACCTGTTATAAGTCCCCATAAACAAGAATGTACGTTTTCTAGTGTAGTAATAATAAAACTTTCACCTTTACGACTTACTTTAGCGTATACTCTCCAATTACAACTTGAATCGTTACATTTATATACAATTCCACTAGCATTGTTTAAAGTAGCATGACAAGTAAAATTATGTGAAATTGCTATATCACTAATAAAATATCTAAATTCAGAACGATTATCAAATTTTCTTCTAATGATTAATCCTCAAATGCTAACACTATCAACATTGCCATCAAATTCATCATCTAAATTTTCAATTAAATCATCACTATTTTCATCGTCGTTATTACCATCATCTACTATATGTTCTTGTTCAGTAAATGAAATAACTTGATGAGAAGAACTAGGAGCAGTATTAACTTGATTAGAAGCACGTATACTTTACAATATTATTTCTAGGTGGTGGTGAAGTTACATAAATATTAATGTACGTTGCTTGTACATTAACTTCTAGAATAAATTTTCATGCTTGTTCACTAACTAACTTTATACAATTAGTTAAATAAACATGAACCAATATAAATTCATAATCAATAGAACATTGCTCAATAATTTGATTACGTAAACTATGAAACGAAATATTTCGATCAATTAAAAAAATTTCAGTTAAACCACCTTCATAAACTAACCCATTAAGCACACCTCCAACCGAACATAATATTGTTAAACTTTGATCCATCACATGAGAATGAGCTTCTAAATACAGAGTGATTGAGATAAAGTAGCTTATGTTTGAAAGTATAAGTGGGTTGAGTGAGAAATGAATAGCAGAAAAAATGTATAGATATGAAAAAAATAGAACCGTTGTAAAAATATGAACGTTACAATATAAACGTTACTATGAACATACCCAGAGTTAATATGAATGTATCCATAAAATAAACCGACAAAACAAAAACAAAACAAAAAAACAAAAAAAACCAACACAAATAAAACCAAGACAAAAAACCAAACCAAATAAAACCCTAAAGATAAAACCAAATAAAAAACCAAAAAAATCCAACCACCACATTTTCGCCAACTGAGTTGGCGAAAATTCACTCCTCCCGCCCAAAAAATTGACACGTCGGATTCTTGTGCGAAAATCAAGTTCTCCAAAATTTTGCCATCTGGGTTGGCGATATGTATCGGAATTTCAAAAATTTTAAAATTTCTATCGTTATATTTAATTAATATAAATTATTATCGGTACAGTAAATTTTTTCTTTAAATAAACATGCGAGCGTGCGCACACGAAGTATCCTAATACACTTGTGAGTGATCAAAAGAAGATCATGACATCTTCAAGCCTCTCACCCTCTCCACCACCACCAACCCAAAGACGGACTTGCAGAAAAAAAACATGTATCTCATTCTAAAAGACACTTATGGGGGTTTGGGGAGAGAGGCATGAATAAAGAGTTAGCACACTTGACCTGCTGCAAGTGTGTTGCTTGGCAAAGTTACCTGGGTCCGAGGTCTGTTAATAGAGATTTAACCTGCTAAAATGTTGCTTGCAATATTAAACAGGTTCAAAGTCTTTTAACAGAGCTTTAACCTACTGCCAAATGCTTCCTTAGCAAAATATCCTTCTTTGCATTAATTGAACTCTATACCTCAGGAAAAATCATAACAGTATCTATCGTGTCACCAAAAATCAAGATTCCGCCAGATCAATGATATCTGCAAACGTATCTCCCACCTAAAGTTCCCCACAACATCAGATTATTATTGCTGAAACCTCCACTAACACACTTTCTGAATCATCCATTAACCCACATATGCAAGAACAAGATCCCTTATCCATCGCCATTAAAATCAAATAGTGTCTCCAGTACTCTTCTATCTAAATCGGAATTATTTCAGTCCTAACAGTCGTGTTTCTAAGAATGTTCACAATACCTTATCGAGCAACAGCATAAAAGGCATATCTCATGCATAAATCCTCAAATAGGATGAAGGATTTGTGAGATAGCAGTAGCATCTCATACACGCATTATATAAAGCCCGCATTTACAAAATCAAGATTGTGCATTGATTACGTCTGTGATTAGATGTTCCAACTTATCTAAGGACATATAAAGGCTTAAAGTATAAACAACAGGAAACTCGAGCAGAAACAATGGAATTAGCCGAAGATCACTTCGCTATGCGCCTTTTGAGGTAAGAAGAGCTCCTATTTGAACTAACATCGGATACCTGGTTGAAGAAAATAATATATATCATAACCAAAGAGGATATCTTCTATTTATGCAATGTTCATGAGCACTTCGAGGTAACCAACAAGATCAAAGGATAACGTATATTATGCATGAATATTATATGTACATAGTTACATACTTGAATAACAACTGCCACATAATGACACGAAGAACAAATTCCTCTCGATGTACAGAGTAAGCTTTAGTGTGATTCCCATAGCCAAAAGGCATGCCCGATCTATAAACAAGCAAGACCAAAAGGACATGCACCTACAATACCAACGATCTATAAACAAGCAAGACCAAAAGGACATGCATATAGTGGGTATATGAACATACTAACTGAAAACTGCAGAAGCAACGATACCAGAAAGCTCCAAAGTGATTATATGCTAATTATACACTTTCACCATTAGCACGTTCCACATGGTTTTTCAATTCATCCAGCTTCCTCAGAGTGGTATCTCCATGAGCTTCTCAATTGGTTGGCGGCAGATAGGGCACTTATTAGATTGAAGCCTTAATTCTTTAGCACATCCAATGCACATGCACTGCGAAGGAAGAGGAACACACAAACCAACTAAATAAACCACAAAAATACAACTTGAAGGGGAGAGATTATAAGTTTGCCAATCAATTTTAAAGATAAATAATGACAAGTATGGCTGCTTGAATCTCACCAAATGCCGACAAGGAAGCACAGCAGTATCAGTTGGTTCAGACATACAAATAACACATTCCTTCTCGGGATTGTCATCACCATTGTCAAAGTCTGCTTCCACTGAGAGTCCAAGGTCAAAAATTTCTTGCAACTCATAGCGATTATCATCAAGCCATAAAATCTGTTTTATAACCTTTACTTCAAAAGGTCCGTCAGTACTACTCTTAATAACTGCTTCAGTAATCTGTGCACAACCTCGGACTGTAGACTGACTAACCATCTCATCCGTAGGAAGAAGGCTGGAGGAAGCTCCAGCATACACAACAAGAGGGTAGAAATCTCCATGTAAAGGTGTCGAGAGTTCATCCAACTCAAAAAATCCTAGGTTAATACCAGATCCTGAAGGCTGGAGGAATTTCTGACCAACACCTTTTCTAAACGGTACCGTTAAAGGCATGTAAATCTCAGGATACATTAGGGAGAAACTACAATTTGCACCTTCCTTTGCAAAGTAAAAGATAGTAAAACTGTCATCCACAAAAAAACATTGCAAATTAACACATGAAAGATTGTCTTTTGAATGATACTCAGTCATAAACATTCAACTAATCATTATTGGTAAGAGAGGAATCACTAGGGACAGAGTACAATCAACACATCCTTAAAAAGATAAGAGAAGAAATTCTGCCATCCAAAACAAACTGTATGCAATTTAATAAACCGAAGCAGTGTTTTCAATGGCATTTCACATATATCTATTACGCAATTGTTTAGTATACACATGTTATAAGAAATTAGCTTAAAGTGAGTGGTTAATCTAGAATTTCACACTTGAAGAAAAAGTTCTCTAAGTTTCAATTTCCTCAACCACATAAAACAGGTAAAATATATAATGATCACCAAATGCTAATCGTGCTATAGCTATACATACTATAGAAACAATGGAACCTATCAAAATTATATCAGATCCGTGGTCAAACACTTAATATTATGTACCATATATGGCGGTTAGCGGGATTCTCTTGGCACTGGGACGCCCCTTTACAATATATGGTGTTATTTCTTAATATAATGGTTTTAACGTCTACTCTTCATAAGTATGACTTTCATACTTTAATTGCAGAGATATGTTTATTAAAAACTTTGCATTCTTGAACTCAACCTAACTTCATTAGGAGATTTTTGAGTCATGCAGATCCTAGTAGCAACCTCTTAAATGACTCCTAATCCCTGATCAGTGTCAAATCTTGATCCTCGAAACACCTTTAAGTCTGGATTGTGTAACGCCTCTAGTAAAGAAGCAAATTGGCTCTAGTGTCTTATCATCATTAACTGCCTCTCGAGAGTCTTCTCCTCCCATAAGTAGAGTACAGACTGATCCATTATAAGCCAATTGGCTCAATGGCCAGTCCCTTCTTCACCGCAGGAAAATTCAGAGCCAGACTGTCATCAGAAGAATGTCGACTCTAGGGTCAACCCTTCATTACTCAACAAGACACTATTCATCACCGACAACTTGAGTTCGAGTTCGGCCCATCATCAAGATTCAAGCAGTAGGTCCACACATCAATCCTCATCATTTAATGCGCGACTCTATCGTTGTCACAATCAAGAACTAAGGGGTGTTTGGTACGCGGTAATATATATGAGAATATGATATTTGCATCCATATTACCATGTTTGACATAAACAAATTCTAGATTCCCTGTAAACTAATTCCCTTAATATTCCCACCATAAATGGGAATATCTTTCCCACCGTGAAAAGTGGGTACTCTTTCCTTGGGTACATAATATTTATATTTTGAGATTTCTAAAAGTACTCTCATCTCTCTTCACATAGTGAGGAAGAAAAGGCAAAAACCAGACCAGGTACTTTCTTCATCTTCTCTTCTCCTCGCAATTAACTTCCCACCCTACTCCCCCCCCCCCCCCCCCCCCCCCCACCTCCAAAACCTCACCTCACCTAATTACGACAACTTTTTTCTTTCTCCTTCATGTTCTCTCCATATTTTGACACGAATCCAACAACGACGGACTCCTTCCTTCCTCCCCACCTGTACAAACCCGTCACATACCTAATCTTGAACAAAAATCAATCCGGACACAAACCTAACAGATTTCAAAGACCATCTAATCATAACAAAAATTCTTTCTATTTTCATTTGTTTATTTCTTGATATTGATAGGATTAGGAAATTTAAAAGAAGAAGAAGTATTTTTAGGAACTAAGTGAAGAAATTTTGTTTCTTATAATGCATCATATGACATTTATGATTTACAGGGAGGTGTGATCTTATTTTCTCAATCAAAATTCGAAGCTAGTATGTTACTCTATATATTTATAATTTCTCAAAAAATATATCATTAATGTGATTTTTTTTTTCCCTGGATAAAAATATGAAGTCAATATATTGTTTTCTGATATAATTTTATTTCCTTACATAACCAGATGGATGGATTTAATGTGAATGATCTTCCAAGAATTATTACGATTTTCGTAATTTACCTACAAATGTTGAAGAAGAAGACGATGTAAATGTTAAATGTAGGGTAGTTTTAGCTTGCGCTCTTCTACACAATCACATTACGAGGGAGATGACCATTTATGTTGGTCAAGAAGACGTCCATGAAGACGATGCTTTTGTCGCAAGACTTGGAAGGTGACTGGATAACACACGTGGATCAATCTACTGATTGGAATCCGTGGAGGGATAAGTTGGCACATGAGATGTGGAGATTCAATAACAACTAGGTTTATGTTGTTAAAATTATTTAAAAAACATTATTGTTGTGTTTAAATATTAGTGTTGGTAATATTCATTATCGTATCTATGTAGTTGGATCTCATTAATGTTTGAATGTGTATTTTTGTTGTTGACTATTTGTTAAAATTTAGTCCATATTGGTATTTAATTATAAACAAACATTAATTGTATATATCTATTTTCATGTTTAAATTGTGAATAATAGTAATACGTATGTTGTTTATAATAGTAATTCAGGTATGGAAGAATCAAGTCAGAAGGGAATTGGAAAGGGTGTTGAAACCCGAAGATGCCATTGGACTTCACAAGAATATCAAAGTTAGTTGAATCATTATTCCAGTTATCAAAACTCATGAATTGGAAAGCAGATAATAGAACATTTAAGAGTGATTTTTCACAACAACTAGAAAGCTGGATGCATGAATTAATTGCCGGTACAGATATCAAGGCAGTACCACATATGCAATCACGAGTGAAGTTATGGAAGAAGCAATATAATGCAATTGCAGAGATGCTAAACCCTCGCATCCGGTTTTGGACGGAATGATACTGAAAAA
Organism: Iris macrosiphon; assembly: GCA_036927795.1. Taxonomy (NCBI): domain Eukaryota; kingdom Viridiplantae; phylum Streptophyta; class Magnoliopsida; order Asparagales; family Iridaceae; genus Iris; species Iris macrosiphon. Next base: position 336,580,199 of record JAYESA010000004.1, on the reverse strand, counting down.
TCCATAGAATGTGAAAAGAACATTTTTTAAAATGTTTTTCTTATTTAGAGAAGTATCTTAACTTTTAATTACTGATTTGTACTATATGATGTCTTGTGATGCAGACCCATCATGTTGCTGCCGGAGTGAGACATAAGCGAGTTATCTATAGTGTCCAGTAAATACCGTACTACTGCTGCTGGTGCAGAAAACCTTGACGATGCAGTAGAAGAAATTGATAAAGACAAGGCTGCAAATATGGACAACATAGTGAAACTTGAATATAGAAGGTTTCACTAAGTTACAGATCCTTATATTTCATCAGCTCAATGCACCAATCTCAACATTCTACAGCAGCTCATAACACAATAGGCCAAACAAGAGTTAGTTCATATAATAAGAGGATTAAAAGGAGAAGGTCAAGGGGAAGAGATGACCTAGCAAATGTTTTTTTTTCATATTTCAATGTGTTGAATCCTAGCAACAAAATATTTGAACCTTGGTGAAACTATGATTAAGTTGGAAATGCCTTTGAGAAAGCAAACAATAATATTTCTAAGTTAGTTGGATGCTTCCAATTTATGGCTGATGATGCTCACAGGAGGCTAAATGTGTGTGAGGAGATCACAAAAATGGACGATCTGACAAATCCGGAGCAAATACGAGCTGCAATGACCATTAGTCAAGATACGCATACGATGAATACCTTTTTTACCTTCTCATCTGAGATGATAATCTGAGATGATAAAGTAATTTGTAAAGATGGTATTGGATGGTGAAATATAGCTTGGAGGTGAAAATTAATTTCTGGATATTTGAACATTTTTTCATTATTGCAGTTGGTGTTTTTGTGATAAATAAAATGAACATTTTTGAAGGTCGTAGTTTATGAAACTTATGTAGCAATTATCATGTTTTGTTTAACCTTATTTTTGTTGAATATTTTGTTATATGTTAGTAAGAATTATACTTTGAAAATGAAGCTCATTGCCAAATATGATGTAAATGGCTTTCATAGATTATTTTTGTTCATGTTTAAAAGATTACTTTATCAAAATTATAGTTTTGTGTGGTAGGGGTAATTTAGGAAATTTATATAATGACATGTCATATTCTTGGAATTATTTAGGTACCAAACGCAAGAATTCTATATTCCCAGAAATACAATGTATTACACCAAACACGATAATACCTAATTCCCAGGAATTTGATGCCGGGGAATAGTATTTCTAGGAATATTTTATTCCCCGTAATAATGCAATCCGTGTACCAAACAGCCCCTAAGTTCTTGATAGGAGATAGTGACCACATAGTGCTTGGGAGATGCCATAGCAGATAGCCGACACAAAACGATATCAACATGTGGCAATATAGTAGTATATGATTATAATCCACTGAAATAGGATATATATCATAACGAATATACTAACATTTTGCAAATGCTTGAAAATATTTAAGATATAGAAGGATGACTTTAAGGAACTAATACTAGTAGAAAAAAATCGGGATTGTTAAATTGCTAATGCATTATACTATATAGTATATACTACATATTATATTATGATGCATTATCTTCTGTATCATTGTTTGTTAAATTATCTGGTTTCTAACATACGTTTTTCTTCTTCTTTTTTCTTGTTAGGATCTAGAGCTTGCTATAAAGGATGTTATTAGGAGCCGGAAGCAATACATCATACTCTTTTGACGAAAGCGCCTAGTGAATTTAGACTAGGGTTTAAGAAGCCATAATACAAAAAAATGTATCAATAAGATCAAATTATGGAGGTTATTAAGAATAAAAGTTAGATACATATACAAATAATCACACTAAGAAGTACACTCTAATAGCCACGTTCCCGTGACTATTTAAAAAAAAAAAATTTCCTATACTTCATAAAGCATATAGTATTATTACTAATGTTAGTTAATTTAATTAGTGTCACTTGTACACTATTTCATTTTCAAATTATCCAACTTTAATTCCAATTTTTAATCCCTAATCACTTACTAATCCAACTTCATCTACCCCTCACCTAATCCATTCCCTACTCCTTAGTCAATTTTTAGTGTTCTTGATTAACTTCATTTTCATAAAACTTCCTTCTATATTTTCTATTTCCTTTAGACTCATGACACCTCATAGGTTCATGTGTCATAATCCTAAAGCACACACCATGACTCACCCAACTCATACCCCTTAAGTTGTCATGAACTCTAACCCCCCCCCCGCCCCCCCCCCCCCCCCCCTTCTCTCTCTCTCTCTCTCTCTCTCTCTCTCTCTTCCTTATATATATTTTTCCTAATTAAATTCAGTAATTAATAGTGTAAATAGTAGTGCATCCATATATGTATGTGTGAGCATGTTTATATATACATGAATATACATATGTTAAATGTATGTATCATTATATATAAATAAATGTAACTACGTATACAAATATAGGATATATAACTAATGGAGTAAGTATATAAATATATAGGTGTATAAACGTATAGATACTTAAGTATGTGTGTATAACTAATTAAGAGTATAAATAAAGGCAACACACACACACACCACTGGATGGGATTACACCCCATGGCGGTATGGGTGTGGGTTGGGGGGGGGGGGGGGGGGGGGGGGCTTGAACCCTGCCGGCCCCTCCAGGTGTCCACGACGTAACCACTAGGCTACAGGCGCTCGGACTATATATATATATATATATATATATATATATTAATTAAATAGAATAATTCCTTTTCTTGATAAAGGATAAAGGAATAATACTAATTTATTACTTAAAATATTAAACCTTATTAATTAACCTAACTAACTTTAAAGTTTAAATTATATTACTATTCTCCTCGATCCTTTTTCAGGATCGCACGACCTATTCTCGCGCACCTTTGCCTTTATCTCGACTCGCTCCTTCAACCCATTGCCCTCGCTTTCTGATGTCGGAACCGTCGCGTCGAACCCTCCTCTGCTTCCGGACGACAATTATACAATGGCGACCGGAGCACCGTCAAAATAATCGCCAACGTACTCCACGTCTCCCTGGCCTCTTAGCTCTCGATCCTAATGTTAAAATCATCCCTGATGCCAGCTGCTCTATCAAGCCAAGACTTCACGACTGTCACGCCCCAGCCCCCGCAGGGCCGGTCGTCCTCGCATGGGCGTGATGCCGTGCGAGCCTAGATTGTGACCGCGCAAGGCCAGGCATAAAACGGATGGTAAGATAACCAGTTCGCAAGGTCGATATAGCGGAAGCATAGAATGAACACAAGTATGATACAAAAACTAGCTCTTTATTGATTCTTCATAAGTATTACAAGCGGCGCTAGGCCGAGATTACAAGTCGCTCAAGCTCTCTCTCTCTCAAAACAATCAAGACGTGTCAAGTGGATTACAACAAGGAATAATACATATGCGATATTTTAACATTATGTCCTGTATATGTGCTTCTGCTCCAGACGCAACGCTCCAAGGCTCCAGAACGAACTCCACGCTTTAGCGCGCACGAGGGGGCACTCCGCACCGAACTAGGTTCTCCCGCACCCTGCACACAATCTGGTGGATTATCAGTAAATTGAATGCACTGGTGGGGAGACTTCTCGTCCACTCAACAAATCCAACATGTTCAAAAGGTTATGTGCACTCTAGCATTGTTGTCTTTCTAGTATTTCCTTAGCATCAGTTTCATGGTATATAATATAAGCCTAACTCGTGTGGTAGTGCGCCGTACGATATAAGAGTAACACGGCAAGATTTACCAACTTACCATTCGTCCTTCCCTTTCTAAAGATAAAACCAAGTTAAACCAAGCACGAATATATATATATATATATATATATATATATATATATATAATGAAATTCAAGAAATCACATAAGCAAACACAAGTGTCACGAGCGTGTTTCTGACTCAGGTACACGAGTTACACGGATTACTCAGAAGTATTGTAGAAGATTGCTTAGGTGTTCAATATGTACAAATGTGCACAAATGTCTAATACTCATATCCAGATCAGGTATTCTAGATTACTAGGTGCGATGCAATGACTCGCATGCGGATTACCGCTAAGCGAGATGACTTAATCTATATAAACAGGGTGTCGCTGGCGCTACAAGCCATTTGGACGAATCTCTAGACGGAGATGGGTATAGCGCTAAAAACTCGAGGCGCGCACCATTCTGCCATAACACGAGAGACCCGGGACTCTTTTGACGGAGATGGTATGGCGCTAAAAACTCGAGGCCACACACACCATCCCGCCAAAGCTCGAGGAGTCCCCATATGATTTTTCTTAGGCCGGCACGATCCCGGTGCCCCGACGATCGTCCGAGGAATCCACGAATATCTCGTGCACGAGTTGTCCGACCATGCAAGTCTTGGGTCTTCCAGATTCACGACATGACATGTTAATCTTGATTCTTGTTCTGAACGAGTATTGCTCCAGGAGCTGTGATTCTTACTTTACTTGACATGATGCAATCTTCTAGTTCGAAAACTGCCTTGGCGACCGAATGGTCCCGAATACTTTCAGGTTCAAACTTGCACGGAATGACTATTCAATAGTCTTCCGGTTAACTAGATGAATGCAAGACATCGATAGTGTTACTGGTGTGGCATGAATCTACGAGATAAGCATAGCGAATATGTAAAGCAGACAAGCATTGGAACAATATGAATATAACTTTAAGAAAATATACGACATAGCCTTACTTGAAAACATAATCGATTACGCTAGCACGAGTCTAAAGGGTAGTACGAGGAACTAACATTTATATAAGTTTCATTTCCAAATTCTATGCAAACACTATAAGATGGGATTACTCCCTTAGCTAGGTGCGTTGTATTCTTATTAGCATGCAAGGGGTTATCGCCTAGCGATCTAGCATGTATATTCCAAATTCTTAGGTGTGCAGGCCAAGCAAAGACAGGTTCATCGTAACCACCCACCTGAAAGAGGGCTTGCCTCAGCCAAGCGAGACTCCGAGTGAAACGTTGAAAACTCCAAGTCCAAGTGCTGATATACCGTTTGAGTCATCTTGTAGAACTAAGCTGTTACATTATATACCACTCAAAAGAAATTTTTTCCTCGAAACTTACTAATATAGAAATCATCCAAGAACAACACTTCTATACCAAACTTGAACATATCATGTTTATCTTAAAATCCTCGAGCACACTTATCATTCCTTTATCCATTCCAAGTCCGACCATATCCTTGCAGTCTATCAAATTCTTACCTCAATCTCTGCTGCGCCTAGCGCAGAGCTGCACTACTCAAACACATAGGGGTATATACTATAACTTGTACACACAAGGGTCAAACTAGAGCTAGGTCGAACTACCCGAGTTCTATCACTTAACTTCTGAGTCATGAATACTGTCACGACCCGCACCCGGATATTCGGGCACGAGTGCGTGGGCACGTCCAGCCTACGCCGCAGTGTCGGCGGTAGTACGCTGTCTAGGTCAAGTTCTGGAGTCAAAAAGCATCTATCTCATCCACAATAATGAACATGTAAGAATAGTCACAGGAAAAAGAAATGCTAAGATTTCATAATATTTAATCTGTGACAACTAAACCACAGTTAATACAAGCCAAAAGATAAATCGGGGACAAACCCGAGTATGTGCTGAAGGAAAATAAAATAATAACTAACTGGCTACTCCTCCTCAAAGGTAGTCTCCGGAGTAGGAACCGGCTTCTCAACTGTGTCATCTGCTACCCCATAGGGATCATAATAGGTAGGGGCAAGGTTCTCATCATCGCCTAAAACAACAGATCCAGTCAGGAAAGGAGCAAAGTACACAATGCACAACAAGATTTAAACTAAATATTTATGACAATTAAAATGAACTGACAGGTATCATGTTGGGGGTATGTATAAATAAATAGTAACAATAACTAAGAGTTAATTGCTGTAAGACAGAGACATGAGTAAAACAGGAACAAGGTGACAGGAAAATGAATTACAACCAGACAATAGGAACTGTAACAAGACAAGAAACTAGGTGTGTGAACTTGTGTATTTAGAATACCTAGTTGGCATGTAGGGGTCTATAAGGTTAAACCGGCCGTCATAGACGGCTATTAATCACGAATAATCGAGATCCGGCTGATGGACAGTCGTGTACCAACAGCTATTAATCATGGCAAGAGTCAGGGTAAGCTACATGCCTTTCAGTATTCTCCCACCCGACATGAAAAATAAGACATGAACTCCAATATTCAAGACATGAAATTCAACATTTCTAACACTAGGTGTAAACATCAAGGGTACATGTAAGGCAGGGAATTAACTATCACAATATAAAGATTAAACTTGAAGTGCAGGTACTTGCCTTTGTTTGGATCCGATTAATAGGTCTTGGGGGAAATATCCAGAGATGAGTCCAAATGCTGAAATAAACATTACCATCACGCTCAGAAGATGTCAAATAGCTAGAAACGCCTGTCCTTGGGTCCAATTTGGAGACAAGGGCAAAAACGGCAGTTTCGGGTCAAAACGGGGTCCGCCGTTGGGCCCGCTTTGCACCGAAAAACGCGTCCGGGTCAAAGGTCTCCAAATTCACCAAACTTAGTGTCAACAGGTCAGGAACGCTGATACGAACCCAACGGAACTTCCAGATTTGGATTCCGATGAGCCGAACACAAAATCGCCCGTCGAGCGGGGCCTGTGGGGCCCACGACACGCGATTTCGTCAACGTTCTCAGAATCGAACCAAACTTGACCCACAGGACCAGCGTATTGCTACGAGTCCGATGGCGCAAGTTTCGTCTCGATCCGACGTGTGTGCACGAAGTTAGGGTGAATTGCCGAAAAGGCGGATACGGGGCGGTGTCCGCGGATACGCGTTGATTCCGGTGTGCACGCACACCCGAATCAGCTTCCACGAAAACTCACACGTCCGTATCGACGATGCGTACGTATCTGTGAAGACCGCACGCGACCAAGTCGTCCCGTTTGGCGGGGCGTACTCGGTTCCGGGGTAAAACAGGGTCTGGTTTTTCCTGTTTTTGGATCGCGGTGTGCGATCACCACAGGACGCGATGCCCCGAACAGTTTGTCCGGACACCGAGAGGGTCATACAGGCTTCCCAACGCAATTTACGGAATTGAAAACGGAGATACAGGGTGCAAGATACGAGTACCTGAAGAGGCTCGAAAAACCGGATATTTCCGTGTCCGTGTCGTGTCCGACACGACACGAAGAATTAGGGCTAGGGTTAGGGTTCCGGTGCTCTGCGGCGGGGCTCCGGCGGCTGGGGCGGTCGGGTCTTCGTCGGACGCGGCTCGCGGAGGCGGCGGCGACCGAGGGGCGGCGGCGTCGAGCTCGGGCGGCTGCCGGAGCTGCTGTGCGGTGCGGGGCTGCTCACTGCGGTGGCCGCTGCGGGGTGTGGTGGCCGTCGACGGTGGAGAGGAGTGGAGGCGACGGCGGCGGAGGGTGCAGCGGCGGAGGGTGGCGGTTACGGCGGTGCTGAGGGTGGAGGCGAGGCCGGGGGGGTTTTATAGGGTGGCCGCGGCGGTTGGGGGGGGCCGAGATGGGCGGAGGACGGGGCGAGGTGGCCGGGGTCGTGGGCGACGCGTGGCGGGCGGAGCGGCGCTGGCGGAGGCGTGGCCGCGGGCGGGGCGGCGGAGGAAGCGGGCCGCCGCGGGTTCGTGGGTGATGGGGAACGGGGCGGGTTCGGGTCGGGTTCGGTCGGGCGGGCCCGACCCGACCCGACAAGCTGAGCGGGTTTGGGGGCTGCGGGTTCGGGTCTGGCCGACCCGACCCGTTAGCCCAAGGCTGTTGGGATGGGCCGGGTTCGTGGGCTGGGCTGGGCTTTTAATAATAATAATAAAAAAAATAATAATAAATATAATTAATTAATTTATAATTAATTTAAAATAGTTTTTAGGTATTTAAAAATAGGTCTGAGGTCCAATAAATTCCAGAAAAATTACCCTAAGTCCAATTTTCCATTTTACACCCAAAAATGTTATTTTCATGACATTTTAATATTATTTTATTAACATTTAAAAATTATTTATTAATTGAAAATCTTGATTTTAATTACAGAAAATTCCCAGAAAATTTCAGAAAATTGGGAAAAATCCAAGATTTAATAATTTGAAAATTCAGGGGGTTTACAACCTACCCAACTTACAAAAATTTCGTCCTCGAAATTTAAAATTAAGCCATACTCTGCTAACCTTTCATGTACATCAATCGCAATCACCTTACGATAATTTAAATTCTAATCATGTCCACTGCAATCACTTCAAGGCTAAGACGACTGCTTGTTCCAATCAAAATTCAACCTATGGTTATTACTTCTTACTTCCTCAAATTATCCACAAGCAGATTTTTAATTTTTTAGTCCATATAGTATTTTCAAGATGACCTTGCCTCACGATTCGAATTATCATAATTCTTCTAGAAGTGATTCGAGTCCAACAATATTTGTATGTTTCAGCCCTTTTAAATTACATTCACATCCTCAATATTCCAACTAGGTAGTCCAACCATCAACTTTTAAATTCTTAATTCAAATCATCAAATTGAAAAATAATTTAAGTGTAGTCCACCAATGTTCAAGTCTGAATTTCATCCTCTAAATTCAAGTTGACGATTTTACTCTCATTATTCAAAATTAAATCATGTACCTAGGATGTAACTATTGGGTCCTCGATATCAATTCATTAATCATCTTAGTCACTCCTCTAAATTTTCAAAATTATAAAGGCTTGCTTCTTCCAATCTAACCTTACTCGGTCACAATCCAAAGGACATTCCTCTCGAGTTGACAATTACATTGCTACCCAACTTAGAGTTTACCCATTCATCACAAAAGACCATATACTCTAAGAAAATAATCCTTAATATGTTTACTTATGTCATTCACTCCTCGGACTTCAATGCCGATCATATCACATATGATATGTCCTCAATTACGAAAGTTTTAATCCTCAAGTATGTGATCGACCTATGTGGCATATCCAGTACTATCTATGTATCAAACTTATACCAAGCACATGATTTCGTCTTCCCGAAATAAGGGAAGACGAGGATCAATAATAAAGAGTTCAAGGGTGGGGTGATAGAACAGAAGTATAGGGATCAAGGCGTTAAAAGAATTCTAGTGGGATTTGTCAGGCGGTTATGGATTGAGGTTCTATTCTGGTAGTCATTTATTCGCATGCTCGTATTAGTTCAGTTATGTAACTGATACGATATGCTCAGCATGTCTAGGTCAAGTATATTTGTCTACTAATCACTACGTATCTCAATCCACGTAAAGTAGTCGTGCGAAGTGCGAATCAAAATGCACCAAGGTTGATCAGACCGTAATACACTGATTCTGAACAGACACTTGTATTAGTGTACGCGTCCAATAATACACGTGTCATGAACAAGCCTGATAAAGAGTAAGCTTGCAAAACTAGGCTATAGAATAGCAGCAGAAACAAAGTACATCAAAATTAAGTGCGCTAGATGATGATGAAAGGAGGTACAAAATTTAAATTCACATAATAAGCAAAATAACAGAAAACTCTACAATCTCTACAGTTATTAAATATAAAAGCATACCAGGTTATTAGCAAGTTCAAAATTTCTAGGTTGGGGCTGAGGTCACGAACCAATAGGCGCGGGCTAAACAATACTAGAAGGGCAGCTAAAAGAAATCACTTACGCGCATTAGTGACTCTAAGAGTCTGCACGTTCTCCACGGTCATCGCGTAAGCTTGTCCGTGTTCTTGGAGTAGCGGCACAGTCCTTCACTCGATGTGCTGCTGATCCACAATATAGACAGACACCTAGCCTCTTTCTGCAATCCTTCCAAATGTGGCCTTGTTTTCGACAAAAGCCACAAATGGGAACTCGTTGGTTCTGTCCTTGAGTTGGATTCATCTGTGGTCGCTTTGCAGCTCTTTCCTGCTGTGCTTGGTCTGGTGCTGACGCATACGGCCGCTTCCGGCTAGACTCGATCCTTGTGGTGCACTCCACAGGTCGTGCTGCAGTAAAATCGTCTTCGTCGAAGGTAATTGCATTTGAACTGCTTGGCTTACGTGAATCCGAGCTAATTCTGTCGATGAAGTTCTCCGCTTGGTTTTGCTGAGTTTCCTGTTGAACCTTCTGATAGGCTTGCATCATTATGTAGAACATGCGGAACATCTGCTGTTCGTCCATAGGTGGTCCCGGAGGGAAGGAAGGCATCGTTGGAATAGGCTGTGTCGAGGGTGGAACGCTATCTTGATGGATTATGGAGGCAGGCTGACTTGCTTGACTGCCTTGTGATGATTGGCCTTCACCGACTGGTATCACATCGTTTCCTTGGGTAATCACAACGGTTTGTGGTGTTTCTGCATTAGTCTCGTTGCTGGCTTGTGGGTCCATCTCCCTGTATCCAAAATAACCAATAAGAGGCGCACAGGAATCAAGGCAAGATGCAAGTTCATATTAGTTCGAATACGATACAGATATCAAAATGATTCAAGCAAGTGGATGAGATCCTATAAACTTATCCTAGCTTTGTTGCAGGCCTGTTCGGTCCCTGAGTTGAAACCGAACAATTTAGTCGTTGGGACCTGCATGGGCCACCACAAAAACGTGTCACGACCCGCACCCGGATATTCGGGCACGAGTGCGTGGGCACGTCCAGCCTACGCCGCAGTGTCGGCGGTAGTACGCTGTCTAGGTCAAGTTCTGGAGTCAAAAAGCATCTATCTCATCCACAATAATGAACATGTAAGAATAGTCACAGGAAAAAGAAATGCTAAGATTTCATAATATTTAATCTGTGACAACTAAACCACAGTTAATACAAGCCAGAAGATAAATCGGGGACAAACCCGAGTATGTGCTGAAGGAAAATAAAATAATAACTAACTGGCTACTCCTCCTCAAAGGTAGTCTCCGGAGTAGGAACCGGCTTCTCAACTGTGTCATCTGCTACCCCATAGGGATCATAATAGGTAGGGGCAAGGTTCTCATCATCGCCTAAAACAACAGATCCAGTCAGGAAAGGAGCAAAGTACACAATGCACAACAAGATTTAAACTAAATATTTATGACAATTAAAATGAACTGACAGGTATCATGTTGGGGGTATGTATAAATAAATAGTAACAATAACTAAGAGTTAATTGCTGTAAGACAGAGACATGAGTAAAACAGGAACAAGGTGACAGGAAAATGAATTACAACCAGACAATAGGAACTGTAACAAGACAAGAAACTAGGTGTGTGAACTTGTGTATTTAGAATACCTAGTTGGCATGTAGGGGTCTATAAGGTTAAACCGGCCGTCATAGACGACTATTAATCACGAATAATCGAGATCCGGCTGATGGACAGTCGTGTACCAACAGCTATTAATCATGGCAAGAGTCAGGGTAAGCTACATGCCTTTCAGTATTCTCCCACCCGACATGAAAAATAAGACATGAACTCCAATATTCAAGACATGAAGTTCAACATTTCTAACACTAGGTGTAAACATCAAGGGTACATGTAAGGCAGGGAATTAACTATCACAATATAAAGATTAAACTTGAAGTGCAGGTACTTGCCTTTGTTTGGATCCGATTAATAGGTCTTGGGGGAAATATCCAGAGATGAGTCCAAATGCTGAAATAAACATTACCATCACGCTCAGAAGATGTCAAATAGCTAGAAACGCCTGTCCTTGGGTCCAATTTGGAGACAAGGGCAAAAACGACAGTTTCGGGTCAAAACGGGGTCCGCCGTTGGGCCCGCTTTGCACCGAAAAACGCGTCCGGGTCAAAGGTCTCCAAATTCACCAAACTTAGTGTCAACAGGTCAGGAACGCTGATACGAACCCAACGGAACTTCCAGATTTGGATTCCGATGAGCCGAACACAAAATCGCCCGTCGAGCGGGGCCTGTGGGGCCCACGACACGCGATTTCGTCAACGTTCTCAGAATCGAACCAAACTTGACCCACAGGACCAGCGTATTGCTACGAGTCCGATGGCGCAAGTTTCGTCTCGATCCGACGTGTGTGCACGAAGTTAGGGTGAATTGCCGAAAAGACGGATACGGGGCGGTGTCCGCGGATACGCGTTGATTCCGGTGTGCACGCACACCCGAATCAGCTTCCACGAAAACTCACACGTCCGTATCGACGATGCGTACGTATCTGTGAAGACCGCACGCGACCAAGTCGTCCCGTTTGGCGGGGCGTACTCGGTTCCGGGGTAAAACAGGGTCTGGTTTTTCCTGTTTTTGGATCGCGGTGTGCGATCACCACAGGACGCGATGCCCCGAACAGTTGGTCCGGACACCGAGAGGGTCATACAGGCTTCCCAACGCAATTTACGGAATTGAAAACGGAGATACAGGGTGCAAGATACGAGTACCTGAAGAGGCTCGAAAAACCGGATATTTCCGTGTCCGTGTCGTGTCCGACACGACACGAAGAATTAGGGCTAGGGTTAGGGTTCCGGTGCTCTGCGGCGGGGCTCCGGCGGCTGGGGCGGTCGGGTCTTCGTCGGACGCGGCTCGCGGAGGCGGCGGCGACCGAGGGGCGGCGGCGTCGAGCTCGGGCGGCTGCCGGAGCTGCTGTGCGGTGCGGGGCTGCTCACTGCGGTGGCCGCTGCGGGGTGTGGTGGCCGTCGACGGTGGAGAGGAGTGGAGGCGACGGCGGCGGAGGGTGCAGCGGCGGAGGGTGGCGGTTACGGCGGTGCTGAGGGTGGAGGCGAGGCCAGGGGGGTTTTATAGGGTGGCCGCGGCGGTTGGGGGGGGCCGAGATGGGCGGAGGACGGGGCGAGGTGGCCGGGGTCGTGGGCGACGCGTGGCGGGCGGAGCGGCGCTGGCGGAGGCGTGGCCGCGGGCGGGGCGGCGGAGGAAGCGGGCCGCCGCGGGTTCGTGGGTGATGGGGAACGGGGCGGGTTCGGGTCGGGTTCGGTCGGGCGGGCCCGACCCGACCCGACAAGCTGAGCGGGTTTGGGGGCTGCGGGTTCGGGTCTGGCCGACCCGACCCGTTAGCCCAAGGCTGTTGGGATGGGCCGGGTTCGTGGGCTGGGCTGGGCTTTTAATAATAATAATAATAAAAATAATAATAAATACAATTAATTAATTTATAATTAATTTAAAATAGTTTTTAGGTATTTAAAAATAGGTCTGAGGTCCAATAAATTCCAGAAAAATTACCCTAAGTCCAATTTTCCATTTTACACCCAAAAATATTATTTTCATGACATTTTAATATTATTTTATTAACATTTAAAAATCATTTATTAATTGAAAACCTTGATTTTAATTACAGAAAATTCCCAGAAAATTCCAGAAAATTGGAAAAAATCCAAGATTTAATAATTTGAAAATTCAGGGGGTTTACAAATTCGTCCCAACAATCACTTGGTATCGCCTGACTAAATCTAGTGTTACGCCTAACCAACATCCCGAAAATCCTTAGAACTTCAGCTTCAATATACACCAATTCTTTGCATGTGACATTTCTCAAATCTAGATCCAATCATATTTGATACACAATCCTCTATCTCGAGCCATCGCTCAATCACGCTAGAAATCTTGCTCTATCTTCCAAGTTTATCACTTGACGCCTACACGTTTTATCTTCCGAAAACTTATTCATCGAACAAGACCTAGCCAATCCCTTATTCATACCTCATCCATATAACAATCATACTCTTTCAAACACGATATATATTCCAATGATATCGTCTGCATTCTAACCAAGTCAAAATTCACGTTTTGTTTAATCTTCAAGAACGATCTTCAACTACTTATCCATCCTGACACATATCAACTTTATATCCAATCCGTTTATCAATACTTTCTTTTTGTTTCCAATCAATCCTTGCTATTCCACGATTCATCATCAACTATCTCTCGTCTTATGATATCAACATGATACCACGAGCGAAGTCTATCAAAATCCAAATCAATTGTAATTCGATTTCAAATCCTTAGTATTGCACTACCATTGAGAACATCTTCCAAGCACACATTTTTTATTTATATTCAATGCGTCATCCAAGTTTTCCATGATTTATTTCATACGTTCAACACTAACACGAATCCGACAAGTCCTCGATATTAAATTATAATTTCGCTTGCACGATCCATTTGGTTTCAAGTAATTCCACCGACAAATTCCCAATTTCTATCGTTTGTTCCAAACACGTCAAACACTAACTCTTCTAAGACATATCTCAAAACAACGTCCTAATTCTAACTATTGCTACCCCAGCACTGAAGTCTTACCCAGGCAAATCTAAGGTTTGATCACACTAACTCAAATCTCGTCAAGGGGTCGTCTGCCTAACTACTAGGTCAGCTCACCCGGTCATAGTTACAATTTCGATCACCATCTATAATGTACAAATCCAGAGTACCACGCTCACCCAAAACTAGGGTCAAACTATTGTTCGTTCGTACGGGATATTCTACCCAAGCTTGCGTCACTCAGATTTCTAACATCAAGCATAGATCATCCTACCAAAACAATATATCTCAAGCCAAGGATACGAGTCCGTTCAGCAAAGCCGTCCCAAGGTAAAATCCATTGCAACACAATCCTCGATGCATCTTATGATATCGCATGTCAAACCTATCAATTTGCATAGTCTATCTCCTCAGAAGTATCCGCTAAAGTATACTTATCCATCTATCCAAGTCAAGTTCATCAAGTCACAATTCAAATCTCTAAACCATAATTCTCATATCGTATTCTCTAAATCGTTCGACATAATTTACGTATTCGTTCACAAAACCATCAAGCACTACTTGCATCAGATTCCAGACTAACTTATCCTCGACTTTGATTCATTCTCCAACTATATACTAGAGCATTCCTCAAAACTCACCGAACTATCCCTTGTTATGCGTTCATTTCATCCGAATCACGATTTATATCAAATCTCTTCCTAAACATCAATCCCGTTGCATCGATCTAAGATCTGTCTTCAAGCATTCATTTCCTCCAGTTTGCGTTGATCACAAATCTATCATTCATCAACTAGAGAATCCTCGAGCCTATGTCTACCAATCTTTATTGCATTTTATTTCATCAAGTTTGTCCATATAACCATCGAAAATTCCTCTGCACTATATCGCATGGTTCAACCGATTATTAACGTCTAAGTTATACACAAGATCAATTCCTTATCGTCATTTGCATATCATCAACAAACTTGATTCCCATCTCTAACATCAAATTTAATCCATCTCTAACAATAAAAGATGATCAACACTATCTTCTTTGGAAAGCATTGCGAAGAGAGGGTGTGAGACTTAGCACACTTTCCTATGTTGTATTTGCTACAGTCCTTAACCAATCTTGTATCTGATTAGAATTATTTACTCGATCTTGTATGTCGTTTGATGACCTAGTATGTTTGCTAGAAGTAGGAGATGAGTACGAAGAGATAATCCTGATATACAACATGGTGGAGGCTGAAGGACAAGGGCATGAATGCTAGAGTAAGGTATATATATTTATCAATGATCGTTCCCACTGGAATTTGAACACCGCCCACTCGGGTCTATATATATATATATATAGTATAAGTCCTGAGTTATGTTATTTAGAAGCGCTTTCCCTAATATGTATTAGTTATGTTTAGTCTTAGACGATCCATGGTTAATCTATCCTAGAACCTTACATTTGACAATAACGAATATGGGGTACTGGAATATTGGTATGTCGCGTAGCCTGATATGTTCGTTATGTACTTGGCTCGCCGTATCTCGGGAGCGGGGTGACAAGGACATAGTTGAACAATTCGCTTGTGTCACGCCCCGATCTCCCGCAGGAATCGGCCGTCCCCGCTAGACGCGAATCACCGCTCCAGCGCTCCCGCGGGACGATCGTTTCTATTGGGACACGATGCCACGCGAGCCTGGAGTTGCGCCCGCGCGAGGCAAATATCGAAACGGTCGTTGATAACTAGTTCGTAGAGTCGTCATAGCGAAAACATAGAATAAACACAAGTATTGAATCCAAAACAAGCTCTTTATTGATATGAAGTAAAAATTATAAGCGGCGCTAGGCCGAGATTACAAGTCGCTCATGCTCTCTCTCTCTTTACAATGAATATACCCTTAGGCTTAGAACTGATTCAAACAATCTGGATGATGATGTTCCCATACATTATGTCTCATATATGTGAGCTCCAGGTCCGTGCGCCACGCTCCAAGACGCCAAGTACGGTCCGACGCCTCATTGCGTTAAGCGATCTCCAAATCTGTACGAGTTCTCCCTGCACCCTGCATGCGATCTGGTTGGGTATCAGTACATTGAATGCACTAGTGGGGAGGCCTCTCGTCCATGCCACGAAACAAGCACGTTCATTAGTTATGTGCACCAACTGATTATCTTATCTTTCTAGTCTTTTGGCTTATGATCAGTACATGACAATATAATGAAAGTCATATCCGTGTCTGCTCAAGAGTGTCATAATAATGAACAACTGAGTTCGTCTTACCGTTTCTTACCATTCGGCCTTCCCAGTCATATGCAGCAATATGAATAATGATCTACTGAATAACAAAGAACATCTATGAAATCCAAGTGTTATGTTTGTGTCTCTGCCTCAGACCCATTCTACTCGAACTATGTTTGTTACCATGCATCAATTCTAAATATGCAAAATGTCGTGCAAATGTACTCCTTCAGGTTACTCCTCTTCAGAATGCGGATAGCCGCTATGCAAGCATGACTTATCTATATGTAGGTCACTGTCTCTGTTAGCCATATTGGACAAGATCTGGGATGGAACAACTGTCTTCCCAGCTTAGTTGCTAGCCTTGCTGGGCATCCCGAACCATCCGACGAGTGGGCGACCATCCAGGTCGGTAGCAAGCCTTGTTGGATGTCCCGTTCTCGCCCGCTAGTCTTCAGCTAGCGTATTACCAGAACTACACTGGCATTATCCTCCCGGGCCGACACGATTCGGATGCCTCAGCAATCGTGTCGAGGACTCATCTCTACCTGGTACGTAACCAGTTGTCCGTGACCATACAACTACTCCCCCACTTCCAATCCTAGCCGAAAAATAACTCGGTTCAATCTTGCCGAGGACTACACTCGTATCTTTCTTCTTTATGCAGCTCCCTGATTAGAGACTGTCTCGGTGATCTGGATATCCCGAGTACTTTTATTTCTTTCCTTCTTCTGACTCGGAACGACTACTTGATAGTCTTCCTCGTCTATGTATGCAACATGATTATACTCTATCCCGTGTCATATTTCGTGCGGTGCGATGCCTCAGTATGAACTCAAACTATTTTTATGGCAAATATATATATAAGAAGCTACTACATTTCAACTCAATAGCCGATTACGCAAAATGTAGGTAAGATCTCCATGTTCTATACAATGATAAGGCGGGGTTATCCCCTTACCTATGTGCGTTCATCTCTTTTATTAGCATGCAAATGTTATCGCCTGAAAACTAGCATGTAACATTCATTTTCTTAGTGTGCAGCTAAGTAGGGACAGGTTCACCGGGGCCACCCACCTTAGCGATGAATCGCATCGGTTGAGGAGACTCTGAGTGCGCCTCTGAAAGTCTAAGTCTGAACTCCATTTGAAGATCCAAGTCTGAATGCCTTTGCATCGAACGAGTCATCTCGCTCAGCAAGGCAGGTCGGTTCGCTACACTTGTGCCGTTTGAATCAGCCCTCCGGGTTGAGCGGAACGGATCGTTACAGCTTGCGGATCCAATATGACAGAATTAATACTTAGAAAGAATAACAGTTAGATACATATAAGAAAAACCACAACAAATGGTAAGTAATTGAAGAAATGGCTTGAAGATGATATATTGCTGATTAATGCTTTATTAGGCCTTAATATGCTATTTCTCTAGTCTATGGTGGCACATTTTCTCTGCTCTACTATTATTAGCATATAGCTACAGATAGAGGCTCATCATCATCAACATCATCCAAGCATTCTCCCATCATAATGGGGTCAGCTATGGAGCATAACAAAGCTCCATGAAAGATTTGACCAAGTTTGTATGAACGGATGTCAACTTGATATCAACCCTAATTCTTAGCCAAGGCTAATGGAGAAAAAACTATGTCGAATCATCACCATTCAGTTTGTCAATAATAGAGTAAATATACTAGTGTAGGACTTATCATATGTCCGAAAGGTTACCTCTCTTATGAACTTATTAACAGTCAACACCTTGGCTCAGGACTCATAACCAGTTGGTAAGTTCACTTGTAGGGGCGAACCATCATCTCAATTCACTTTGAGGACTAGACACTGTCTTCTGACCAGAAGAGTCAACACTTGATATTTGCCTAGGAAAAATGTATATTCCAAATTTCTCTTGAAATACCTTACATAAAAAAATCGAGTATGCTGGATAAGACAACACTCAGGCCTTAAGCTAAGTGATTTCTATGACAGCCCCTCCAATTAGACCATGAGGCTCTGCAACCAATGATTGGGTGACTTACTCAATATAAGGGAAACCATACCTTCTGTTGGAGGAATAAACACTTTTTTTCATCCAACATTACTTTCACTTTGCCTTTCCCAGAGATTATTTTTCTTTGCATCTTTCACAGAGGTTCCGTTCTTCCACTGAAGAATATCACAGAGATGGCTCTAACATCCTTGATTACAGGCTACAGCAGCAAAGTCCTTTCTTCTTATTTCTTCCATCATGAACAAATGACAATTTTATATTTTGCACCATGTTAATGCTGGTTAATGTTCTCCTAGTAACATGCTCCCGGGATGTAACTGGCAGTGTTCTTTCCTAAATGTACATTCCCTGGTGGATGAAGTTTTATTATCCTCTATGGGAAATAGCTAGATGCAACCCAAGAAAGGTTTCTAGCACCCATCCTTCTTAAATGCTACAAGATCAACCGTGCTTTATTGATATGGACACTTCTACAAAGACAGAGATAATCTCGGGCAAGAAAAATAACCGATCTACTCCTTGAATTGGTTGCAAGTTCGACCCTACAAGGGTTAGCAAAGGTTAATGCCTCCATTATTGTTACTTGTTGTGATACTGATGCATCTCTTATCTACCATTTTGCCTTCATGAAGATAACATATAACTATATAAAGGTACATATAAGTGGCAGAATTATTATCAGGTGCGAGCCAGATATGCATTCAACAAATCAGCACTTCTTGCAAAGTGGCTTCTTGCAAGGCTGCTTCAATCTGGATAGTCAAAAGTATGACTAGGTTTTTTGCAAAATTGTGCATACAATCTTATAAGTCGATATAAATTCTTGTGCATATCACTCAGTGAGATCCATCCTTAAACTTGTCCAAGTATAGAATTGGAAGATTCTTGACAAGGCTTTTGGGGACATGAAGGTTGTGGATAAGTTAATCAAGGGCTGGAAAAATGAATAATTGGAAGAATGCATTATACCCCAAAAGCATCCAAGTTTTGATGCCACAGCTTGGTAACTTACTAAGTGTGACTCCTATGATTTTAAGAGGAGATCTCTACCTAATTTTTTTAAAAAAAAATCTCATAATACACATTCATTCCTGTCTACTATAGCACAACAGTATCCAGACTCAACAGTGTCCCAGACTCCAAGGAGATGTTTATATGGCAGTTGGCACTATCTGAGTTAGCTACATGGTTTCAACATATGCAGATTAATGGATTCTTAACTATTCTTCAAAACCATCATTGTACAACAACAAAGCCTTTATCCCATACTTTTCGAGTCGGCTATTTGAGTTATTTTCCTCCATATAGCTCTGTTAAGGGCCACGTCCCCTGTAGCATTAACAAAGACCATATCCCATTTTACAACCTTAATCCAAGTTCGTTTAGGCTTAGCCCTAGTTCTAGCAGCTCTTCTAACTAATACTTCACCGTTCCTAATCTGTGAATTGAACCTCTACATGTGCATCTATTGGTCTACGTCACACACGTCCAAACAGCTCAATGCAATTGTCTCTTGTTTTATCCTCAATTCATGCCACGTCCAACTTCCCACAAATTCCTAATTTCTCATCCTTTCAAAGTATTGCTGCTCATCCATCTTAGCCTTCTCAGTTCAGCTTAAGCCCATTTGTGGTCTAATCGTCCCAACACTTTGTTGAACAGTATCATGCGATCACAAAGTACTCTACAAGCACTGTATAATTACATTTCTCAGGAAATTGATGAAGTACTTAGCAATTGTACTATACTAAGGATTAGAACAACAAGTTCTACATATTATATATAACTCATAAAATTATCGCGACAAAAAAAGATGTAAATATATAGAGTGATAGTATTCAAATGGAGCAATGGGTCACCTCCCATCGACGACCGCGTCGAAGGTGAAGGAGACGAGGCTGTGGCCTGCGCTCTGCTCGTCGGGTTCGATCCGGATCGAGTCCCTGTGCACATTGACCACATTCCTTATCCTCGTCGCCTTCTGGTACTCAATTTCCGGAGTCAAATCTCGGTCGTCGCTGGCCGAAGAATGCAAAGAGGAAGGAAGTGGAGGAGGAGAAACCCATGACCCAGGTGTCTGAACGTTGTTAGAATAAGGCTCCATGGAGGTGCTGAAGACCCTGACCGGATTCGCATAGAGATGGTATGGTGGTGGCAATGGCGGTGGCGGGAACGATGAGTGGTACTGAAACTGGTACTGGTACTGGTGAGGATTGTGATGGTGGTGGTGACAGCCATAGCATTTTCTTCTGTTGCTTGGTGACTGCCCCATCAAGAAGAAGAAGAGGAGGAAGAATAAGAAGTGGGAGGTTGTGTGTTGATGATGATGGCGAGGAGGAGAAGAATTGGTGAAGTCAAGATGATGAAATATTTTTTATGGGCACGGGCCAGTAGAGGAGAAGGAGTGGTGTCACAATATTCTAGAAAAAGCGCAGGCCTTTGGTTCGCACGTTTCATCGAACAGGTGGTGGACACCCCAGCCACGCCACTGATAGGTGGGTCCTCGTGGGAATGGAACAGGGGGACAGCGACCAAGTAGCAGTTGCGAATGGTCTTCGCAGTTGTGTCGTCTAGTGACTGATTTGATCCCATAAGGATCTTATTGTTGAGATCCAACGAAATTGACACAGATCATCTGCACGATTTTAGCCGTAACCTTTGCTGCATATTGCATTTTGGCAGCACAAACAGCAAAACCTCCCTTTCTTTATCTCGAGCCAGTTTTTTTTTTTTTTTCCTTTGGTAGTGAAACACCAAAACTATTATCAATGTTCTAATGATTTGCGGAGATTATTTTAAAGGAAAGGAAACTATTATTGAACAATTATAATGTTTTGAAGGATAAGGAAACTATTATCAATGTTCTAATTATATGCGGAGATTATTTTCTACAAGTTATGTTAATTCTCTATGAACAGAATGCACATTACTTCATTAAAGAAGTATTACAAAGGTCTACCTAGACAATCCACCAAAACTTTAAGTCTAACTACGCCATAGATTGCTGCAGGAAATAATGTTATGGGGCTCAAAGTCCCAAGGTTTGCAGTATCGGTATTGGAATCGGTATCAGACCATTCCTATAAGTATCGATATCGGCCGTATCGACAGTTTCGAATTGGAATATCGAATTTTTGGGTATCGAAAAACAAATAATTATTAACAATTTATTAATATTTTAGAAAATATATTTTATACATTTAGACATAATTTTAAGTATTTTCAGTGCTGTTTCTTAGTCGTTTTGAAATTCAATGAAATAGTAGTCACCCTTGTCGATTTGTTTACATGTAATAAATACGTTTTCTTCTTTTACATGCTTTACAACTATATTATGTTTTTACAACCCTATTGATTGGTCTTCTTCGTTTAATTTTATTTCCCGAATTGACCAGAAAAGAGACCCTCAATGCTGGTATCGGTCAGTACCGGATATTGATCGGTATCGGATCGGGATATGCTAGACTGTATCGATATCGGCCGTATTGGATCGGTATTGGCTGATACTGACCTCCCGCTGTACACCCTCACCGGTTTACTAGTGTTGCAATAAGCATCTTATCGAAGTGCCCCATCCTTGGCCGACTTATCATGAGATCCTTCTCTATCCTGGTCATCTTGCACAATTTTGCGGCCCAGGTACTCGAAACTGTCGCATAGAAGTAGTGAGCACTAATATCAGAAACAATATATAATATTGCCTAATTAACCATTGTCCAAGTAAAAAAAGGAAGAAGAGAGAAGAACTCTTGGCATCATATCCTGCAGATGAGTTGCTCAGGTAACTGTGTCTATAAGTTCCAATGAATACCTAGAAAACCCCATGCGGCAACAATCTGTGAAATGGGGTCCTGAAACATGCAGCACGAGCAGTCTAGCACATCCCCGTCGGCAGTGTCGACTCTAATAAATGCTCGAAGGCACTCCTAATGTGGAACAGTGTAGTAATCAGAAGCTAATTGATTAACAAGGATATAAAACAGAAGGCAAGAACCAACATATAGATTGGATAGTCGCAATATATTGAAGTTGAGAAAAGTTATACAATCATCCAGGAGAATATAAACAACAACATCATCTTCTTGCATCCCACAACATATTAAGGGTTTAAAGACTTGTTAAGCTCAATACCTTTGGAAAACTTGAAACTCAATAGCACCTCCTCATTTCATATATATTAGAACCTCTGTTGCATCTGATACGATACAATACAATGGACAAATGATATGATTTGTCAAAGAACAAACTTAAGGAAGGTAGGCGCGATACACTTGTTGTATCAAATGATACATATGTTGTTGGTGTTTTCCACTTAGCTTTGGGAGTTTTAGTCCCACATTGGAAAACCACCAATGTGTATATCTCAATATATAGCTATGCTTAGTATTGGTATATGCACATGGGGTGGTGGCCCATGTGGGTTGACTTTCCTAGAGGGATTAGGTGTGAACCCCTTTATGACAATTTTTATTTTGTCACCACCTTTGGAAAACTTTTTTAGGAGCTAAGTCCCGGAGCGACTCGGGCTCAAGGGCGCAAAGTGGTGCTTTGTTGGTGCACCTTGCATTTAGCACGTCAGCATTGTCGCGACCAGGGGCTATGGGCCAGCGAGTTTGTATGGACGAGTCGCATGTGGAGGGGACATGGTCTGTTGTTGGCAGTGCATGCGACGCATGGTTATCCGCGCCATCCGGATTATGCGGCGTATGCGGCGCGGGGGTGACTGTGCACAGTGGCTGCTGCTTTTGGCGTTTGACGGCGCTGTACTGTTGAAATTAGTTGATGATTTTATTGATTGTCTCATTGGTATTATATAGCCTTACAGTCATTAATACAATGATCTCAATCATTATGACAATAATCTCATAATGGAATATCCTGTGACATATTCTGGCATCCCAAATATGTCCTCAGGATATTCCCATGTGCTTATACTATACTTAAATATGACACCCAACATACCATATCAACACTCCCCCTCAAGATGGGTGAAAGATATTCACTAAGCCCATCTTGTCACATCCTCTAATCATGCTCACTGAGGCGAGTCCCTTGGTTAGTTCATCTGCTACTTGATCCCTGGTTGGAACATGGCCAAGCTCCAGTAATCCACTATCCAACTTCTCTTTGATGAAGAATCTATCAATCTCGATGTGTTTGGTCCTGTCATGCTGTACTGGATTGTTGGCGATACTAATAGCTGACTGATTGTCACACCACAGCTTCATTTTGGCTCCTTGATCCAGCTTCAGCTCTACCAGCATATTCTTCAACCATAGCAGCTCTGCAACTCCCAAGGCCATAGCTCTGTACTCTGCTTCAGCTGTCGATCTGGCCACCACAGACTGCTGCTTACTCCTCCAGGAGACCAAGTTACCTCCTACAAATATGCAATATCCCGAGGTAGACCTCTTGTCATCAGCACAACTAGCCCAGTCAGAATCACAGTAGCCCTCGATGCTCACGTGATTGTTCTTCCTAAATATTAGTCCCTTCCCGGGAGCACCTTTCAAGTACCTCAGAATCTGGTACACTGCATCCATATGACCCTTCCGTGGGTCATGCATGTAGCGGCTCACCACACTTACTGCAAAGAAGATATCAGGACGTGTGTGGCTCAAATAGATCAACTTGCCAACCAGTCTCTGGTATCTGTCCCGATCAACTGGTTCTCCAGCCTCAGCATCAATCTTGAACCTCTGATCTATTGGTGTCGCTGCAGGTTTGCACCCCAATATCCCAGTTTCTGTGAGAAGGTCCAGTGCATACTTCCTTTGAGAGAGAACAATCCCCTCTGCTTCTCGAGCAATCTCAATCCCAAGGAAGTACCGAAGAAGGCCGAGATACTTCACCTCGAATTCTTTGCCAAGCTTTCCTTTGAGTTGGGCGATCTCCTGTTCATCATCTCCTGTGATAATCATATCGTCCACATACACCGCAAGCATGGTGATGTGGCCTCCACTCCGACGGAAGAACACAGTATGATCAGCATTGATCTGCTGATATTCCATCCCTATCATCGCTCTTCTGAGTCTGTCAAACCACGCTCGAGGAGAGACTGCTTCAGTCCATAGAGAGACTTCTTCAACCTGCAGACCTTGCCTACTGTCTGATTGGTGCCAAATCCTGGTGGTATCTCCATGTACACCTCCTCCACTAGATCTCCGTAAAGAAACGCATTCTTCACATCCAGTTGGTGTAGCTTCCATCCACCATTCGCTGCCAGAGAAATCAGAGTCCTGACAGTGCTCATCTTTGCAACTGGTGCAAAGGTCTAGTCATAGTCAATGCCGTACGTTTGACTGTATCCTTTGGCTACTAGTCGAGCTTTGTAGCGCTCAACCTGTCCATCTGGGTTCTGCTTCACGGTAAAGACCCACTTGCATCCAACTGCTCTCTTCCCCTCTGGCAGTCTCACAAGCTCCCAAGTGTGGTTCTTCTCCAGAGCTCCCACCTCCTCGTGCATTGTCGCTTTCCACTTTGGATCGTTCTTGGCAACCTGCCAATTATTAGGTACAGTAATACTATCCAAAGATGCTATAAATGCTCCATGAGAAGAAGGGATATGGTCATAAGAAACAAACTGAGCAATATCCCAACCATATCTGTTTGGAGGATTTCCTGCATTGCTGCGAGTGTTTCTCCGTACAGATAGTGGTGTGGGAGGAGTAGAAGTAGGAGGAATGATATCTTGTGAAGGAGGGGGTATCACCTGAAGGGGGTTGGTGTCGGTGCCTCAGGAGTTGGGACGAACGCAGGCAAAGGACTTGGCACTGGCACTGGCGGTACTGGTCCTGCAGTTTGCTTCTCTCTCCTGCTGTAGGTAAGTAACTCTCCCTGAGCCGTAGGCCTAACACCTTCACCTTCTTGTCCCTTCTTCGTGCCTCCATGCCAAACTTCTAAATCGGTTACCACCAAGTTCTCCATCTCCCCCTCTCGCCTAATACTGGCAGTATTAGGCGTGTTGTGTGAAGTTCCGTCCTGGTGGTAGTATGGCTCATGCTCCCGAAAGTGGACATCCATACTGACAAACTTCTTCTTCTCTACTGGACTCCAGCACACATACCCCTTCTAGGTCGCCGAGTAGCCTACGAAGATGCATTTGACCGCTCTAGGGTCAAGTTTCCCAACTGATGGCCTGTTGTCCTTCACAAAACACACACACCCAAACACCTTCAGTGGGAATATCCCACTATTATTGCCTTGCAATACCTCACATGGGGACTTCCATCCGAGGACCTTCGAGGGCATTCTGTTGATGAGTTGAGCTGCTGTCAACACTGCATGCCCCCACAGACTCTGTGGGACATTCATGTCGATCATCATACTTCTTGCGACCTCCAGAAGGTGTCTGTTTTTTCTTTCTGCAACTCCATTTTGTGCTGGTGTGTATGCACAGGTGGTCTGATGCTGTATTCGCTGACAAGTATTCTGCAAGCGTCCTGTTGGTATACTCCGTTCCATTGTCAGACCTCAGTACCTTCACAACTGCTTTGTACTGAGTCTGGACATGCTTATGGAAATCCCGAAAATAAGCAGGTACATCATTCTTATTTTTCATCAAATATAACCAGGTAACACGAGAGGCACAATCAATGAAAGAAACAAAGTACTTATAACCATTTATAGTGTTAGTAGCACATGGACCCCAGACATCAGAATGTACTACCTCAAAAGCAAAAGTGCTCCTATGACCCGTGCCAACATATGAGCTCCTAGTAAGTTTTCCTAACTCGCACGCATCACATACTAATTTTTCTTTATTTGTTTTTGCATAAATCTCTGGATACAACTTACTTAGAGTATCAAAAGAAGAATGTCCCATCCTCCGATGATGGAGTATCAAGGTATCCTCAGTCCTCTGCTGCAGTCCTTCCATGCCAGCCTTCTCTGCCATAGATACCAATGCTGAGTCCAGTCCTTCTCGATCTAGGTACCACAGTCCCTCATGCCAAGTGCCAGTCCTAAGTCTTCGTCCTGTCCCTTTCTCCTGGAAGGTCACCTTAGGAATATCAAAAAAAATAATGCATTTAAGTTGGAGGATTATAGAACTAATGGACAAGAGACTGACTGGAAAGGATAGAGCATGTAAAATATTGGATAATCTTACTGAACTTGTACAATTAACAGTACCCTTACCGACCACTGGCTGGAAAGTGCCATCAGCTGTCTGAATGCTGTCTGCTGATGCTAGGTGAGTGTAGGAAGAAAACTCACTAGCATTCCCCGTCACATGCCGAGATGCTCCCGAGTCGATAATCCAGTCTGATGATTTAAGGGAAGAGATAGACGCAAGGGCAAGTGATTCGTCAGTACCTTCTGATGGATGGGCATACATGGCAGCATTGCCCCTAACAAAGAATGAGGTGGACGCCTCCTCTGTTCTACTCCTCATGTCTCCCAGTGCCTGGTCCTCCACAGTAAAGGTGCCATCAGCTTCTCCGTTCCCTTCTGATATCAGGAGGTTCGTCCGATAACCTCCTCGGCTGCCTCGTCTACCCCCTGAATCTGCCTCCCTAGGTGGTTTGGTACAAGCATACCGATGATGACCTATCTCCCCACAGTTGTAGCATTGCCGGTTATGCTGCCAGGGCTCTCCCTTAGATCCTGTGTTACTTGAGCTGGTGATCGCTAGTGCTGACTTTGCTTCGGGGGGACCACCTGTCCCGGCTTGCAGCCTGATGCGTGTCTCCTCCTGGATCATGGCTGAGATAGCCTCCTCAAGACTAGGGATCTTTGGTTGGGCTAGAAGTAGGGCCATCCTTTGTGCGAAAGCTGCAGTCAGCCCTTTGAGGAACTTCATCGTCCTCTCCTGTAGACATACCTGTCTCTCCTTACACTTAGGGTCCCTGCAGCTCGTCCGATCTGAGGAGTGATCATAATCCAACCACAGACGCTCCAACTCCGTGGTATACTCCTACACCGTCTTCTCTCCCTGTACGGTGTCATCAATCTCCCCCTTTATCTGGAAGACCCGTAAGTTGTTCCCCACACCATCATAGGTCCTTCTCAACTTCTCCCACACATCTTTCACCATCTCAATACCGTCTACTGTAGCGGCAATAGACTGGACTAAGGAGTTGAGAAGCCAGATATAGATCACCATATGAGTGGACTTCCACTCATCGCGTCCTGTTGAGCCCTCGTCCGGCTCTGTCGTCTCGCCCGTCAGGAACCCCTCCATGTTTTTTCCTGCAAGGGTTCTTCTCACCCGCCGTGACCAACTCAGATAGGTGGCTGGTCTATCTAATTTCAGATCGATGGAGGAAAGCTTCAACTCCGGCGACGTTCGTGTCGTGTTCTCACCAGCCGACATCGTCAACAACTTCATCAACGTCGCCACCTCTGCAGAATCTAGCTTCTTGATGATCTCCTCCATCGATGCGTCGTCTATCCAATCATGTCACATCCGCTCCACGACTCACGCTCGTCCTCGTCGTCCGCTCCTAGATCCGAACATGTCTCCCCTTTTTCAGATCTAGGCATCCCTATTAGGCGTTGTCTCGTGCTGGTGCGGAGGAGGCGACAACACGCATGTCACAGCCGCCGTCGCAGCAGCCGCAGCAGCAGTAGTAGCCGCAGCAGTAGCGGGACGGGGCAGCAACAGCGAAGGGCGGCCTGCGAAGGGTGGAGAAGGGAAGAAGGGGGGGGGGCGTGGAAGAGTTCGGTGGAGGAGATCTAGGAAATCCTCCTGTGGGTTTGTGGAAGTTTGGTGACGACTAGGGTTTGTGGAAACTTGGCTCTGATACCATGTTGAAATTAGTTGATGATTTTATTGATTGTCTCATTGGCATTATATAGCCTTACAGTCATTAATACAATGATCTCAATCATTATGACAATAATCTCATAATGGAATATCCTGTGACATATTCTGGCATCCCAAATATGTCCTCAGGATATTCCCATGTGCTTATACTATACTTAAATATGACACCCAACATACCATATCAACATGTACTGTGCAGCGTGACCGACGGTGACTCATGCGGCTACGGCTACACATATGGCTTGGTGTCTGGTCAGTTGGATCATATGCGGCCTGATCTTCTCAGGCCGTATAGGTGTTGTTTTCCTTTATATATAGAGGAGCTTCTCTTTCTTTTGGCTCAGTTGGAAAACCGAGAGCACCAGAGCGTATGCGGCCACACGAGCACCCCTTCCATATAGTGTTTTTTCGGGTGATATCGAAGGTGACTTAGAACGTTCCAGAAGTTCTCGTATGAACTTGCTTGATCCTGGGGATTGATCATCGTGTAGGGCGCATCTTGCCTTGAGCACCCGTGGTTTTGATCACCCCAACAAGGAGTTTTTTGTTGTTGTATTTTTTTCTTGTGATCCTTCTTTCTCATTGCAGCGTCTGCGAACGTAAAAAGAATAACGTTTTTCTGTTTATTGTTGTATTTTCATTTTCTTTATTTAGTCATGTTAGAGTTATTTTATTTTGTTATTTATCATATGAGGGTATAATAGTAATTGTTGGTGTATTGCATATCAATATAAATAGACATGAGATGCAACCTAGGGTTTAAGGCCCTTGCAATCTCCTTTCTCATATTCTCTCTTCCCCTACTTCCCCTTCTTCTCTCTATCTCTAAACTTAACTTGGTATCAGAGCATATATTTGTAAGTACTGTACATCCCATCCCCAACAGGGCCGATCGAACTGTTTTTTGGCTATTTTTTGTCTACTTTTCATGATTCGTCGTTCGTTGTTCGTGGTCGTTCGTGGTTCGTTTATGAGATATAGGGTTTCTACAGATCTCCGTTGGTTATTCGTCGTTGGTTGAGGTTCGTTGTGAGATCTAAGGTTTCAAAGATCTCGTCTTTCTGTTGCATCTACAAGTATGGTGGGGATCGAATCTTCTAGCGAGGTTAATAGTGGTGGTGGTAGCGGTAGCGGAGGTGGTTCTCCTTTTACTGTTATTCATAATGATGAATTGGGAAAGTCGATTACAGCGGTGAAACTCAATGGTGCGAACTATCTTGCCTGGTCCAAGTATATCAAAGTGGTGTTAAGGGCGAAGAAGAAGTTAAAGTTTTTGACCGAAGAACCCCTGCCTGAAACATCCGCTGAGTATGAAGATTGGATGAGTGCAGATGCATACGTTATGTCGTGGTTGTGGCATAGTATGAAACCACATATCGCTGCTAATGTTCAGTGGTGTGAATCAAGCAAACAGATTTGGGCATCTCTGGAAGAATCTTATTTGCAGAAGCGAAACGTTGCCCGTATCTATGAGTTGTACGAGTTATTGTTCAATACAAAGCAAAATGGGAAGCCTGTGAATGAATATCTGGCTTCAAAGAAGGATTTGTGGGAGGAACTGCCTCAATATCATCCTGTTACTACTGATTTGAAGGAAGCTCGGAGACAGAAGGAAGAGTTTCATGTTTCACTCATCCTAGCCGGCTTGGATCATGCGCTCGAACCTTATAAAGATCAAATCCTTGCTGGAGAGCAGTTACCTACGGTGGCAGATACTTTCTCCCGTCTCAATCGTTCCTTTCTGGGACAGAGTTCTGTGGTGCCGAGTACTGACTCTTCTGCCCTAGTTTCTAATGCTGTTGGTCGTGGTGGTGGACATGGTATTGGACGTGGCGGTAGAGATGGTGGTCGTAGTTTTGGTCGAGGAGGAGGCCGTGGTGGTAGAGACAATGGTCGTGGTGGTGGCCGTGGTCAACCACGAAAGTGTAACTATTGTGGAATGCTCGTTCATGTAGAATATTGTTGGGACAAATGGGGCAAACCAGAATATGCACATCAAGTGCATGATGAAAATATGCAGTCCCAGGATACCACTTCTGCTCCCAGAGATGATACTTCGGGTTTCAATCAGACTTCAACGTCCGATACCTCATCTCCATTTCAACAGATTCTCCAGAAGTTGAACGCGCTTGCTAGTACCACCTCTCAACCTACTGCAACCATGGCACTTATAGGTAATCCTGCTTTTGTGGCAACCCAGTCACCATCCACCTCTTGGGTCATCGACTCAGGAGCAATCTCTCACATGTCTGGTATAACATCTATCTTTCATAATCGTAGTTCCATGAAACATAATATTATCTTGGCTGATGGGTCTACTCGTCCTGTGCTTGGAAAAGGTGTCATTAACCCTACTCAATCACTATCATTATTTGATTCATTATATGTGCCTAATTTTTTATTTAATTTGTTATCTGTGAGCCAGTTAACCAAATCTCTTCAATGTTCTGTGATATTTTCTCCCAATTCGTGTATTTTTCAGGACCTCAGGACGAAGAAGAAGATTGGTTCGGGGCATGAAAAAGATGGACTGTACTACTTGGATCTACCTGGAAAGGCCTTCACTTCTGTTTCTACTTCTCCGTTGCAGTGGCATTATCGTTTGGAACATCCGTCTTTGGCTAAGTTGCGTCAAGTTATTCCTAGTTTGAGTCATGTTTCTAGTCTTGAATGTGAGGCTTGTCAGTTAGGCAAGCATCACCGTAGTTTCTTTCCTCGTCGTAGTGAGAGTCGTCAATTAGAGTCTTTTGATCTTGTTCATTCTGATATTTGGGGTCCGTCTAGAGTCAAAAGTCCGAAAGGATTTCAGTATTTTGTTATTTTTATTGATGATTATTCCAGAATGACTTGGTGTTATTTAATGAAAGAAAGATCTGAGTTTCCAAATGTATTATCTGTCTTTTATAATGAAGTCTATGTTCAGTTTAATAAACGTATCAAAATTCTGCGTTCTGATAATGCTTTGGAGTATACTCAATCTTCTGTGAACATTTTCTGTGTTGATCGTGGTATGATTCATCAAACCAGTTGTGTCCACACCTCTCAACAAAATGGTATAGCCGAACGCAAACATCGACACATTTTAGATGTGGCTCAAACTCTCATGTTCAATATGCATGTCCCCAAACAGTATTGGGCAGATGCCGTTCTTACTGCATGTTATCTTATTAATCGCATGCCATCATCTGTATTAAATAACAAAGTTCCATTTACTATATTACATACAGATGTCGCACCCTTTTCCTTATCTCCTCGAGTGTTTGGCTGTGTCGCTTTTATTCATAACTTGGAACCTAATCGAGATAAGTTGGCTCCTAGATCTCTAAAGTGTGTCTTTCTTGGTTATTCCCGTACTCAAAAAGGTTATCGTTGTTACAGTCCACAGTCACGCAAATATTATGTCAGTACGGATGTTACATTCTTTGAGTCTACCCCTTTCTTTCCTCCAGGAGACCGTTGTATTCCTTTTACAACATATTTGATATCTTCCATACCACTTTCGGTCATTCATGAATCAATTTCTGTCTCCATTCCCCATTTACAGGTTTATCAGAGATCCAAGGACAGGCCAGTGGTTCTGCAAAATTTAGCCTTCAACCAATCATCTTCCGTGCCTGAGGTTTCTGCTTCCATCACCACAGATCCAGATGATCTTCCTATTGCTCTCAGAAAAAGACAACGGCTTTGTACCACAAAGAATAAGCATCTCATTTCTAACTATGTTTTATTACACCGTGCTTCATCATCTTTTCATGCATTTACTGTTTTATTGTCTTCTACTTTTATTCCCAAAACTTACAAGCAGGCTATGTCATCTTCTGGTTGGAAAAGTGCAATGGATGAGGAGATATATGCTTTACATCAAAATCAGACTTGGGAGCTTATATCACTTCCTGTTGGAAAACAAACAGTGGGTTGTAGATGGGTGTACACTGTTAAGTATCATCCTGGTGGTTCTGTTGAGCGCCTCAAGGCACACGGTTGGTTGCCAAAGGGTATACTCAGACATATGGCGTGGATTATATGGAGACTTTCTCTCCAGTGGCTCGGCTGAATTCAGTTCGGATTCTTATTTCTGTGGCGGTTAATCACCGATGGCCTATATATCAGCTGGACATAAAGAATACTTTCTTGCATGGTGACTTACAGGAGGAGGTTTATATGGATCAACCACCGGGATATGTTGTAGCAGGAAATAAAAGACTTGTATGTCGATTGAAGAAAGCATTATATGGACTGAAACAGTCACCTCATGCTTGGTTTGACAAGTTCAGTTCAGTTCTCATTCAGTATGGCTTTCGGCGTACCACATCAGATCATTCAGTGTTTTGCCATTCTTCCTCAGCAGGTATTATCGTGTTGATTGTTTATGTTGATGATATCATTATATCTGGGAGTGATCATGCTAGAATTACGGACTTGAAGGCCTACCTTAGTCGTCAGTTTCATACTAAGGATTTGGGTCTTCTTCGATATTTTCTTGGAATCGAGGTTGCTCGATCTAAGAAGGGGGTGTATCTGTCACA
Source organism: Iris macrosiphon (assembly GCA_036927795.1). Classification (NCBI taxonomy): domain Eukaryota; kingdom Viridiplantae; phylum Streptophyta; class Magnoliopsida; order Asparagales; family Iridaceae; genus Iris; species Iris macrosiphon. Next base: position 336,547,515 of record JAYESA010000004.1, on the reverse strand, counting down.
ACGCAAGTATGTTCTAGACTTGCTTTCCGAGACTGGGATATTGGAGTGTCGGCCAGTTGAGACTCCTATGGATTATCATGACTAGCTTGATGCTGACAGGGGAGAGTTATTTGAGGATGTTGGATATTATAGACGTTTGGTTGGCAAACTTATATATCTTACTGTTACTCGACCAGATATCACATATGCAGTTGGAGTAGTTAGTCAGTTTATGCATGCCCCTCGGCAACCACATTGGGAGGCTATCTCTCGCATTCTTCGATACTTGAAGGGTGCACCTGGAAAGGGTTTGTTGTACAAACCTTCCCAATTGCTTACGGTGACTGGGTTTAGTGATGCTGATTGGGCAGGCAGTCGCAGTGATATGAGGTCTACTTCTGGCTATTGTACGTTTGTGGGTGGCAATCTTGTCACGTGGCGTAGTAAGAAGCAGAATGTTGTGGCTCGTTCTAGTGCAGAGGCCGAGTACCGTGCGATGGCTCATACAGCTTCTGAGATGATGTGGGTGTAGTCTCTTCTTCATGAAATGGGAATTATGATTCCTATTTCGATGGAGATGTATTGTGATAATCAGTCGGCAATGTATATCGCAAGTAATCCGGTGTTTCATAAGCGCACGAAGCATATCGAGGTGGATTGTCATTTTGTTCGTGATTTGTTGCTGAAGAAACAGATTGTCACTCCTTATGTTCGGTCAGAGGATCAATTAGGTGATATTCTCACCAAACCACTTGCTTGCAGTCCATTTTCTGATTTATGTGGCAAGCTGGGCATGTCTGATCTATATGCTCCTGCTTGAGGGAGGGTGTTAGAGTTATTTTATTTTATTATTTATCATATGAGGGTATAATAGTAATTGTGGGTGTATTGCATATCAATATAAATAGACATGAGATGCAACCTAGGGTTTAAGGCCCTTGCAATCTCCTTTCTCATATTCTCTCTTCCCCTACTTCCCCTTCTCCTCTCTATCTCTAAACTTAACTAGTCAGTTTGTAACATGTTCCTGGTGTTGTGCTTCTTAGGGGTTGTGTGTCACTGTAGATGAACTCTTGGGTGAATCTCAGTACACCAACTTCTCTTCTGGAGTTTGTAGAGACGAATTCTTGTGTGAATCTCAGTGCAACAACTTTTCTTCTGGAGTTTGTAGAGACGAACTCTTGTGTGAGTCTCTACTTTGTGGCTACCTCTTCTTCTTTGATCTGACTTCGGGACTAACATATGTATTGCCTGATACGAAACCTTTTTGATAGAACATAGTCTAAACGAGTTAAAGTGACTCTTCTGGAGTTTGTATAAACTAATGATATGATTCGTCAAAGAAACAACATATAGGCACGATACACTTTATGTTTCGTACAACTCTAAAATCTGACTTTAAATCATTTAACAAATTTAATGGTTTATAACCCTTTAAATAAGTAGTTCCTACAACTCTAAAATCGGACTCAAACCCATATAACCCCATAAATCCTACCATACCAACCCATATCAACTTTTTCAACTAGTTCATCTAAACAATCTCCTCTTCCAAAATGAAATATCTGAGCAAAACCATGTGCATCTCCTCTTCCAGTGTCCTCCATTGACCTATTAGTCATTTGGACTATGGAATTTATCAGTGTTTTCTTATTCTATTATGGCCTTCTGCAGCGAATAGACAAATTTGTGGTTTTTACTTGTTATGATGGCCTTGTTTAGTCAACTTGATGATAAACTTGTCACCTAATGCTAGGTGATGGTCCTTGTTCCAGAAGGACCTGTAGCAATGGGAATTGAGTTCCTGAAGGAACTGGTTCCCATCCATGACATAAGAGCCTTAGGCTAACGATTTTAATCTCTCCCTAATACGAAGAAAAATACCAGGGCGTAGGGAGCAGCAGCAGAGACTAAGTGCTCAATCTTGTCATTGATCATTTTGTAACTCATGGAGTTCGCCATGAGGTAGTTAACCCTATAGTTAACCCTAGCGACTACATGGATGCCTTCTGGGAGGTGGTGGTTCCCATCTATGGTAGATGGACTGAGCTGTGCTGGACTAGAACTAAAGATTTTAATGTCACCCAATTGTTAGAATTATTGTTGTTTTCTTATTGAAAAATTTCTGAATACAAAAATAAAATTAGATTGATGTTACCGGCCTCTGGGGAAGTCGTGCACGAAGCACTGCCCTAAGAGTTGATTCGGAATCTGTGTGCAGATGTTCCCGAAGCTCTTAGTGGTAAAACCCCCGCACTACCGGTATCTCGTCGCCGCACACGACTTGGAGAGAATGACCAGGACTTAGCTCTGCCCAGAGCTTGGAGATGAAGACGAAGAACGGAGTACAAACCTGTTAGCAGCAATTTTTTGGAGAGAAAGAATTCTGATATTTTACAAAGAAAATCTGACAAATATATAATACTAATATGTAACGGTCTGAATTAATTTTCCTATTAATTCAGCCGTTACACAGGAGAAATAAAGAATGAACCTGGACACAATAACGGTTCAAAACAATTTGTAACGGAAGAAATTAATTTCTAACGTTCAGAAAATTAAATGAAAAAGAAGAGGAGCAAAAAGAATATTAGGGTCCCAGCCCGAACCCGAAGAGGAAATCGAATCGGCATTCGGCGCCCGCAGATGTGAGCGCGTACCCGTACCCGTACCCGCACCCGTTACCGAACCTTACCGAACCGAGCCGAGCCGGGCCGGACGGCGGCGGCGGCGCGCGCGTGTGGCCCAAGGGGTTCCCCACACAACAACTTAAGAGAGCAAAGAAGAAAAACTAATATATATACACAAGAAATCTTTGGCCCATCCGATATGGGACTAAAGAAAGAAAGAGGAAGCTTGAGCTTTTGAAAGCAAAAGCAAAACCAACAATCCCCCCCCCCCCCCAAAATTCAAGTTCCGAAACAGAGATAAGAGTGAAGTAAATAGGGAGAGAGAGAGAGAGAGAGAGAGAGAGAGAGAGAGAGAGCATATGGGCAGTAAAATACTATGCATAGATGAGATGGACTACAGCCTTGAATCTCACGTAGTGACTATTGCCTTAATCTGAAGAAGTGCTTGATGGACTATGCCTTGAATCAGACTTCTTGAACCAGATTTAGAAAAATAGCACACATAGTACGCTAGAGGTCCTTGGTCTATCGGGTGGCGCTTTTAAATGGCCATGCGCACTTTTTCACATTCATGAGAGTTGTCTAGGATCGCCCTGTCCCATAGTCGCGGCCTTCACGACCTCTCATATAGGTAAGTCCTTAATGGTTGGTGATATGAATCAACCCAGCATTACAGCTTGGACCTATTAAGAGTTTAACCTCATCCTAACCATATCACACAGGAACACTGTCACATAGGGATGGGGAGTCATTGTACACATGTATAGCCGCTTGGGCTTTATTTTAATGAGACTTTAATCTCGAGTCAGTGTTCCATAAAGTCACCTAAGTTCAGCTTGTTTCTACCCATTGAACCGGCTTCTTGGGATCTCCAGTCAGACTCGGTTGGGTTGCCACTGCTGGTGACTAACTTATGGGCTTAAACCCATCCCCCTCGATGATTCTAGGATCAAAGTCCTAGACAGACCCTTCGTCAAGTGATCTGCAAGGTTCTTTTCTGACTTTATATAGTCAAGAACCACATATTTGCCTAGTAGGCTTTTTATTGACTTGAGGCGCAGTTGCAGATGCCTGTTCATCTTAGCATTCACAGAATCATGCTTTAGTAGTTCAATAACAGATTTATTATCACAATTTATAGAAATTGCAGGAACAGGACTAAGAGAAACAGGTATATGCATAATAAGATTTTTAAGCCATACAGCTTCTGTGCAAGTTGTATCTAAAGCTATCATTTCAGAGTCCATTGTACTCCTAGCTATGATAGTTTTCTTACAAGAGCCCCAGGAGATCGCAACTCCTCCTAGAGTAAATACATATCCAGTAGTAGATTTTATATCATGTGAGTCGGTTACCCAGTTTGCATCTGAATAACCTTCTATGATATCAGGGTGCCTAGTAAAATAAAGTTTGTAATCTAGGGTGTCCTTGAGATATCTAAATACCCTATCCAAGGCAGTCCAATGTGACTGATTTGGGTTACTGGTATATCTACTTAGTCTCCCAATAGCAAATGTAATATCAGGTCTTGTCCTGTTTGTTATATACATAAGGGAGCCTATCATCTGTGAATATTTGTGTTGTTCCAAAGGTGATCCTACATTCTTTTTTAGTACAATACTGTTGTCATAAGGAGTAAGGACATGTTTCTTATCAAATAACTCAAACCTTTTTAGCATTTTTTCAATTGAATGTGCTAAAGATAGAGTATAACCCTCTTTGCCTTTGGTCACTTGCATTCCTAAAATTAAGTTGGCTTCTTGTCACTACCCCATTTCTAGAGCAGGGTATTTTTTTTATTTTTAATTTGGTTAATTATGTATTATTTATAATTAATTGTATTTATATTTAATTAATGATTGTATTATTTTTTATATTGATTGTTTTAGGATTTTGGCTAGCCTGGACCCATGTCAGACCCTAGTGGACCCATGTCCGACCCAGCCCTGTCACGCCCCAGTCCCAAAATACCGAGGGACTGAACACGTGGCAATGGCCAGCAGCATGCACCGATGGACAAACCCAATTTAATGGATCCATCAGGCATACTTAAGCTGTATTACATTGTCCAGGGTTTACTAACCTCATCCACAAATATAAGATAGCATAATGAAAGATTAAACATCCACAGTCAAGTAATTAAAATTGGAGAACAATCCGATATTAAGTCTGTTACACAAGTGTTCTCAAAGACAGGAAATAAAGAGTTCATTTAAACAGGAATATAGTTTATTTGCAATAAACTGAGCAGGGCGAAGCATTTGTTCAGGTGAAGTCCTCAGCGGTCACCTCGTCCTCAGGTTCAGGAACTGCTCCGAGTAGTGCCCCTGTTCCGTACACCTCAGGGTAGCTCTCGTCTGCTATAACTGGAGAACAAAACCAGGTCCTCAGAGGGACGTAACAAGGTACAGAAGAATACGAGCCATAATACAGTGAATGAGCATGCAAGTCAATCAAAATGTTAAACACAAGAGAAGCACAATAATTAATAAGTTTAAGACAGTGGCATGCCGATGTTACTATCAAACAAATCCAGTTAAATAATTAAAACCAGCTAAGTGATCATGCAAGTTGAGAGTTATTAATCATACTTCAGGCTGAGACTACTACAGAATCAGTGACAAGAAACCATAACAGTGTTTTCTCGAAGGGCCAGTACAGGTGCCAAAGCTCTGTGTCAGAGACTAGGACACTTCCAGATAACCAGATATATATATATAATATAATCAGCCTTGATATGGTAATACTCTCTCCACCCAATGAATCTCACGTCACAGATCTCAATGTTCATGTTACGCAAGATTGAAACTAATGCAGTCAGTCATTTATTAAGTTCTAAGAAGATAAACTTAAATCATGAAATCTATACAAAACCTCCTTGAATAATCAGGAAGATTCTATAACATGCTTTGTGTCAAGTGTCCTGGGGATAATTTACTTGATAGGGCAAGTACCACAGTCACAGAAATTAGAGCAAGAGATTCAAAATGAATTAAATACTGCATTTAATGGCAAGGTACACTTGCCTGGATTTCCTGTTTCAGTTGTAGCTCTGGCAATTGCTGTATTTGCAAAGACTGCTCCTGTTGCTGAAACAAACATCACCATCAGATCCAGAATACTTTAATCAGCTAGAAACGCCTGTCCTTGAGTCCAATTTGGAGACAAGGGCAAAAACGTCATTTTCGGGTCAAGGCGGGGTCCAATTGTGGGCCGCTTTGCACCGAAAAACGCGTCAGGGTCAAAGGTCTCAAAAATAGTCCAACTTAGTGTCAACAGGTCAGGAACGATGATACGAACCCAACGGAACTTCCAGAATTGGATTCCGATGAGCCGTTCTCAAAATCGCCCGTCGGGTGGAGCCTGTGGGGCCCACGACACGCGATTTTGTCAACGTTCTCAGAATCGAACCAAACTTGACCCACAGGACCAGCGTATTGCTACGAGTCCAATGGCGCAAGTTTCGTCTCGATCTGACTTGTGTACACTAAGTTACAGCGAGAATCAGAAGGTACGGATACGGGGCGGTGTCCGCGGATACGCACTGATTCCGGTGTGCACGCACATCCGAATCAGCTTCTGCGAAAGCCCACACGTCCGTATCAACGACGCTGACGTAACGGTGAAGACCGCACGTGCCCAAGTCGTCCCGTTTGGCGGGGCGTACTCGATTCCGGGGTGAATCAGGGTCTGGATTTTCCTGTTTTTGGATCGCGGTGTGCGATCACCACAGGACGCGATGCCCCGAGCGGTTTGTCCGAGCACCGAGAGGGTCTAACAGGCTACACGATACAATTTACGGAACTGAATTCCGAGCTACGAGTCAAAAGTTACGGATACCTGAAGGGGTCCCGAAAACCGAGTTTAACTCGTGTCCGACACGCATCCAAATTGTGTCAGGGTACTGTGTCCGACACTGTGCTGTGTCCGCACTGTGTCCTAGGGTTCAGGCGTTAGATCTCGTCGGAGGAACTCACGGAGCTTGCCGGAGGTTGCGCTGGCCGTCTGGCGGAGGTGGAGCGGCACTCGTGGAGGCGTCGGCTACGGTCTGGGCGGCCGGCGGAGATGGGCTCGGGGACGGCTGGAGGAACAGCGCGCTGGGAGGCTCGCTGGGCGGAGCAGCGTCGGGATCTGGAGGAGGCGGGTCCGGCGAGGCAGAGGGGTTCGAGTGTGGAGTCGGGCGGCCGGCGCAGCGAGGCGGCGTTCACAGCGGGGCTAGGGTTCCGGTAGGGGAGGATCCATCGGCGGGTTAGGTTTTTATAGGGCGGAACGGAAGATCGACCGCCGGAGGTTGAGGAAGGGGAGGCGACGTCGGTTGAGGGGAAGGGAAGAGAAGGAGGCGGTGACGGCGGTTACAGAGAGGGGAGAGGAAGGGGTTCCGGCGGGCGGCGGCCGTTACACGGCGGCGGGGAAGGGATTCGTCGGGCAGCGATTGGGGAGAGGAGAGAGATCGGGTCCGGGTCTCGGGCTGGCGGATGCGGGTTGGGCTGACCCGCCCGACCCGCTAGGCTAGGGGATGGGCCGGGTGAGGTTATGGGCTGGGCCGATCTATGGGTTGGGCCGAATCCAATTTAATAAATAAATAAAATCCTTTAAACCTTAATTAATTAAATAATTAAATAAGTAATTATTTTTAGGGGTTTTAAAAATAGATCCAGGGCCCAATAAATTCTAGAAAAATTACCCTAGGTCTAGATTTTCATTTTACACCATAAAATATTATTTTCATAATATTTTAATATTATTTATTAACATTTAAAAATCCCTTAATAATTAAAACACCTAATTTAAATTACAGAAAAATCCGAGAAAATTCCAGAAAATTCAGAAAAAAAATCCAAATTAAAATTCTTTGAAAATCAGGGGGATTACAATATACCCCCCTTAAGAGGATTGCGTCCTCGCAATCAAAGAATAACCGGTCAACAGAGATGACACGGTTACCAATTTTATTTGAATCACAATACAATAAAGAAAATCATGGTTCAGAGCTTGAACACATAGGAAAAATCATTTCCCTATGCAATAGAAGTTATGCAATTTTCCAAATGTGAGAAATCTTAGAAAATTACTGTTTTAGAAAACCAGGTTATATTTTCAAAACTTATTAGGTTAACAATTCTAGGTTATTATCAAGTTCAAAACTAGGTTATCAATTGTTAGCAAGTTAAAATTATCAGGTTTTAAGGTTATCAGGTCAAGTCTGGGGTCACGAACCAGCAGGCACGAACTAAACAATGCTAGAAACGGAACAACTATAAAGACTTACTCGCATTAGCAACTCCTTGGTTCTGCGCGTCTCTCACAGACATCGCGAAAACTTGGCCGCGTCCTTGAGGTGGTGCTCTCTGATGTTGCTGGACTTGCTGGTAGGGTGCTGCTTGATGTGCCAAGGGTGGCCTTGGTTGTTGTCCTGCTGGTGCTGGTAGAGCTTGTTGGTTTGCTCTTGGTACTTCTCTACGCTCAGGGCAGTCCTTCACTGCATGCTGTCTGGATCCGCAACCTAAGCACAGTCCGTGCTTACGTCTACACTCCTTCTCAACATGGCCTATCCTGCCGCAGTAATAACAAGTAGGAAGAGTCAGGGCTTTGGATGCAGATCCCTGTGGTGCTTGATGCAGATGAGGTTTCTTGGCAGCTTCTCCATTGTTTGCTCTGGCTGGTACTGATGTGGAAGGCCTCTTCAGACTGGTTTCTCTCCTGGTGACGCGCTCCATGCGTCTAGCTGCAGCAAGGACGTCGGTGTACGAAGTTGGTGCGACAGATCCAATCAGTTTCTGTAGTTCGATGTTGAGTCCGTCGAAAAACTTCTCGGCCTTCTCTACTTCAGTCGGGATCAAGGTAGGAGCAAAGCGACTCAGACGAATGAACTCGGCGTTGTATTCTTCCACCGTCATAGCATCCTGAGTGAGGCGGTTGAACTTGTCCCTCAGTTCAGATCGAGCGATAGCAGGTATGTACATCTCCTGGAAGAGTCTGGAGAACTCTTCCCAAGTAACTCGGTCTGGTCCGAGCCTGGTCTCTTCGGATAGCCACCAGTGATGAGCATTGTCCGTCAATTGCATCCTGACGGCAGTCATCCAACGATCTTGGGGAAGCTCAGCTGCTTCTAATTGATGCCGAATGTTGGTGAGCCATTCATGCACTTCTGTTGGTCCTTCCTTGCCAGAGAAAGTACGGGGCTTTAGTTGGCGAAAGTCTGTGATAGAGCCCGTCGGATGTCGTATAGCTGGTAGGTTGGCCTGCTCCAGTGCATTTACTAGACTGTTCCTCAAGTACTCAGCCTCGCGACGTTGGGCCTCAGTTTGGACTTGTTGCTGAGCTTGCATCATTGCGAAGAACATCTGGAACATCTGCTGTCCGTCCATTGCTTGGCCTGGTGGGAAGACAGGCATCTGAGGAGTGAACTGGGGCGGAGGTGGAATATCATCACGCCGAAATCTAGATGATTGCGGATCTGCTTGTCTGCTTCGGTGAGTAGAGGGATCTCCACTCAGTAGCGTCACTTCATCTTCTCCGTAAGTGACTTCAGCACCTACTGGTGTTCTTGCTGGAGTTCCGTCATTTGTTTGTGAATCCATTTCTCTGCATCAAAATAAACTATAAGAGGCGCACAGGAATCAAGGCAAGATGCAAATTCAAAAATGAATACGATACAGATATCAAGAACGTTTGCAAGCAAGTGGATGAGATCCTAAAAACTTATCTTATTCTTATTGCAGGCCTGTTCGGTCCCTAAGTTGAAACCGAACAATTTAGTCGTTGACCTGCATGGGCCACCACAAAAACCATGTCACGCCCCAGTCCCAAAATACCGAGGGACTGAACACGTGGCAATGGCCAGCAGCATGCACCGATGGACAAACCCAATTTAATGGATCCATCAGGCATACTTAAGCTGTATTACATTGTCCAGGGTTTACTAACCTCATCCACAAATATAAGATAGCATAATGAAAGATTAAACATCCACAGTCAAGTAATTAAAATCGGAGAACAATCCGATATTAAGTCTGTTACACAAGTGTTCTCAAAGACAGGAAATAAAGAGTTCATTTAAACAGGAATATAGTTTATTTGCAATAAACTGAGCAGGGCGAAGCATTTGTTCAGGTGAAGTCCTCAGCGGTCACCTCGTCCTCAGGTTCAGGAACTGCTCCGAGTAGTGCCCCTGTTCCGTACACCTCAGGGTAGCTCTCGTCTGCTATAACTGGAGAACAAAACCAGGTCCTCAGAGGGACGTAACAAGGTACAGAAGAATACGAGCCATAATACAGTGAATGAGCATGCAAGTCAATCAAAATGTTAAACACAAGAGAAGCACAATAATTAATAAGTTTAAGACAGTGGCATGCCGATGTTACTATCAAACAAATCCAGTTAAATAATTAAAACCAGCTAAGTGATCATGCAAGTTGAGAGTTATTAATCATACTTCAGGCTGAGACTACTACAGAATCAGTGACAAGAAACCATAGCAGTGTTTTCTCGAAGGGCCAGTACAGGTGCCAAAGCTCTGTGTCAGAGACTAGGACACTTCCAGATAACCAGATATATATATATAATATAATCAGCCTTGATATGGTAATACTCTCCCCACCCAATGAATCTCACGTCACAGATCTCAATGTTCATGTTACGCAAGATTGAAACTAATGCAGTCAGTCATTTATTAAGTTCTAAGAAGATAAACTTAAATCATGAAATCTATACAAAACCTCCTTGAATAATCAGGAAGATTCTATAACATGCTTTGTGTCAAGTGTCCTGGGGATAATTTACTTGATAGGGCAAGTACCACAGTCACAGAAATTAGAGCAAGAGATTCAAAATGAATTAAATACTGCATTTAATGGCAAGGTACACTTGCCTGGATTTCCTGTTTCAGTTGTAGCTCTGGCAATTGCTGTATTTGCAAAGACTGCTCCTGTTGCTGAAACAAACATCACCATCAGATCCAGAACACTTCAATCAGCTAGAAACGCCTGTCCTTGAGTCCAATTTGGAGACAAGGGCAAAAACGTCATTTTCGGGTCAAGGCGGGGTCCAATTGTGGGCCGCTTTGCACCGAAAAACGCGTCAGGGTCAAAGGTCTCAAAAATAGTCCAACTTAGTGTCAACAGGTCAGGAACGATGATACGAACCCAACGGAACTTCCAGAATTGGATTCCGATGAGCCGTTCTCAAAATCGCCCGTCGGGTGGAGCCTGTGGGGCCCACGACACGCGATTTTGTCAACGTTCTCAGAATCGAACCAAACTTGACCCACAGGACCAGCGTATTGCTACGAGTCCAATGGCGCAAGTTTCGTCTCGATCTGACTTGTGTACACTAAGTTACAGCGAGAATCAGAAGGTACGGATACGGGGCGGTGTCCGCGGATACGCACTGATTCCGGTGTGCACGCACATCCGAATCAGCTTCTGCGAAAGCCCACACGTCCGTATCAACGACGCTGACGTAACGGTGAAGACCGCACGTGCCCAAGTCGTCCCGTTTGGCGGGGCGTACTCGATTCCGGGGTGAATCAGGGTCTGGATTTTCCTGTTTTTGGATCGCGGTGTGCGATCACCACAGGACGCGATGCCCCGAGCGGTTTGTCCGAGCACCGAGAGGGTCTAACAGGCTACACGATACAATTTACGGAACTGAATTCCGAGCTACGAGTCAAAAGTTACGGATACCTGAAGGGGTCCCGAAAACCGAGTTTAACTCGTGTCCGACACGCATCCAAATTGTGTCAGGGTACTGTGTCTGACACTGTGCTGTGTCCGCACTGTGTCCTAGGGTTCAGGCGTTAGATCTCGTCGGAGGAACTCACGGAGCTTGCCGGAGGTTGCGCTGGCCGTCTGGCGGAGGTGGAGCGGCACTCGTGGAGGCGTCGGCTACGGTCTGGGCGGCCGGCGGAGATGGGCTCGGGGACGGCTGGAGGAACAGCGCGCTGGGAGGCTCGCTGGGCGGAGCAGCGTCGGGATCTGGAGGAGGCGGGTCCGACGAGGCAGAGGGGTTCGAGTGTGGAGTCGGGCGGCCGGCGCAGCGAGGCGGCGTTCACAGCGGGGCTAGGGTTCCGGTAGGGGAGGATCCATCGGCGGGTTGGGTTTTTATAGGGCGGAACGGAAGATCGACCGCCGGAGGTTGAGGAAGGGGAGGCGACGTCGGTTGAGGGGAAGGGAAGAGAAGGAGGCGGTGACGGCGGTTACAGAGAGGGGAGAGGAAGGGGTTCCGGCGGGCGGCGGCCGTTACACGGCGGCGGGGAAGGGATTCGTCGGGCAGCGATTGGGGAGAGGAGAGAGATCGGGTCCGGGTCTCGGGCTGGCGGATGCGGGTTGGGCTGACCCGCCCGACCCGCTAGGCTAGGGGATGGGCCGGGTGAGGTTATGGGCTGGGCCGATCTATGGGTTGGGCCGAATCCAATTTAATAAATAAATAAAATCCTTTAAACCTTAATTAATTAAATAATTAAATAAGTAATTATTTTTAGGGGTTTTAAAAATAGATCCAGGGCCCAATAAATTCTAGAAAAATTACCCTAGGTCTAGATTTTCATTTTACACCATAAAATATTATTTTCATAATATTTTAATATTATTTATTAACATTTAAAAATCCCTTAATAATTAAAACACCTAATTTAAATTACAGAAAAATCCGAGAAAATTCCAGAAAATTCAGAAAAAAAATCCAAATTAAAATTCTTTGAAAATCAGGGGGATTACAAGCCCACACCCTTGTGAGACTTATTTTGGGTTTTAGAATATTTACTATATTTTTAGAAGGTTAGTGGGAGAGATTTGGAGCTAGTTTGAGTGCTTTTGGAACCCGGAACCCGAAACCAAGTCAAGTAGGGACGTTTTGGGAAATTGGAAACTTGAAAACCCCTTTATTATTGCTTTGGCCGGTTCCCCAACCCCATTCCACCCGTGGAACAGCAGGAGCAGCCCTCCCCACCCCATTCACTTCTTCTTCACTTCTTCTTCTTCTTCTTCTTCTCTATTCTCCACTCTTTCTTCTTCCTTTCTCCTTCCCACTTCAAGTAAGTCTTTCTTTCTTCTCTTCTTTCTTCCATTTTTTATATTTGTATAAACCCTCACCTTACATTCTTCTCCAATCTAGGTGGGTAGAGCCTAGATTTGGTGTTGGAGCTAGATTTGGGAGCTTGGAAGCTAGTTGAGGTGGATTTGGAACATTTTTGAGATTTTGGCTTGGGATTCCAACTCCCAAGAGGTAAACCCTAATTTTCCCCCTTATAATTATTTTATATAGTGTAATTAATAGTTTAGAACCTTCCTAGACCCTTAGGCTACCCGTGGGAGGAAGTTGGAACTAGTTTGGTAGTGTTTGGAGACTTTAACACTAGATTTTGTGTCAATTTCGGGTGGAATCCGAATTTGGTCCAATTTTGGGTGATGCCCTAGGTTAGACGGACCTAGGTAGACGTTGTCGGGTGTCTTGAGGGTGAGAGCGTGTCTCCGTTCGGACACGGGAAGCCGCGTCACGGAAAAACGGGCATTTCGGGCGAATTTGGGGCTTTTCGTCGTCGCCGATTCTAAGTGCGTGCGCGTTTCCGTCACGGACCTAGAATCGACGCGGGAGTACTTTTTCTAGGATTTATACATCGTTTAGGACCCGTGGATAAATTTTGGGCCGATTCCGAGTTCGTTTGGTGTGCGTTTCAGGAGGTTTTCTGAACCGCGCACCACGTGTTCGTCGAAATGACCGAACGGCCATTTCGACTTGGTTTCCTTGTTTCGGGCTTGTGCGCGCGTTGGGTTAGTATCGGGGAGTGTGTGCTAGAATTTTCAAGTTATATTTTATATATTTATAGGTGTTTGTGCGTGTCTGGGTCGTTGGACGCGCGTTGTGGGTGTTGTGTGCGTGTGTTGCGTGTTGCGTGTGTGTTGTGTTTATATATATATATATGTATATATATTTGTGTATGTGTTTCTATATATATATATTTATATGTATGTGTGTCCCTATATATATATTTATAGATATGTGTTAGTGAGTGCTTGTGTGAGTGTGTTAGTGAGTGTGTGTGAGTGTGGGTTGGTGCTAGTGTATGTGTGTAGGTGAGTGTGTGTGTGAATGGGAGTGAGTGTTTAGATATAGATATATATGCATATGAGTTTGAGTTTGTATGTATATATATGTATATATATTTATATATATATGTATGAGTGTTTGTGTGTGTGGTTGTGTGTTTGTGAGAGTGTGTGCTAGTGTGTGTGAGAGAGTGTGTGTGAGGGTGTGTGAGTGTGAGTGTGTGTGAGGATATATATATATATATATATATATATATATATATATATATATATATATATATATATATATATATATATATATGTGTGTGTGTGTGTGAGTGTGTATATGTATATATAGATATGTGTGTGTGTATATATATATATAGATGTGTGTTTATGTATATATATATAGATATATGTATATAATTATATGTGTGTGAGTGTGTCTGTGTATGTGTGATTGTGTGTGTGTGGTCGTGTGTGTCTGTGTGCTTGTGTCTGGGTGCAGCAGAGCGAGGCAGCGGACTGCACACAGCCACTGCAGCAGTCAGCAGAGCGAGGCAGCAGCAGCAGCCTCCTGCAGCAGCAGGAACAGCAGCGAGCGCAGTTTCGTGGCGAGCGCAACGCCGCATGGCGAGGCCTAGCAGGGTAGCGTAGCGAGGGATCTATAGATAGATTCATAAATAGATAGATAATAGATATATACATGTAAACTCTCTCACTCAAAATAGGTATTTGTATATATTTTATATTATTATATTTATTATAGATGTTGAATTTATTTAAAGTATTCTCTTAGTTAATTAGAAAATAATTTTTTTTTAGTATATTTACTTATATAAATATTCATTTAGAATTATTTTAGGTTATTTTAAATTTTTGGAGATTTTTCTAGAATTTTTGGTAATTAAAACTTAGAAAACATAAATTTTTAGGACTTCTATGATTTACTATACGACCATACTTGCATGTCGTTCCTACCAAATATTTATTTTAGTTCAAAATATTTAATTATATTTTTTTGTAATTTATTTAGAATTTTAAGAAATTTATTTAGATTTCGAAATTATTTAGGATTTATTTGGATATATATAGTCTTAATATTAGATAGATGCTAATTTAGTGTTAATAGATATTAATAAGATTTTATAAATTATTTGTATTATCTTTAATTATATTTAAGATTATAAATTATTGAGATAAATTCAAACTCTATTTTAAATTAATTCAAATCCTGAACCTACTAGGAAATCAACTTCATGCATATCCTATCCTTATTTAAATTCATCATAATCTTATCCAAATTAACCAATCCTAGTCGTATTTAATTAAGTAGTCTCCACCATTATAAATACCTCATCATTCATATTTTTCTACCCCAAAATTCCTCTCTTTTTCGTCCAAAAATAGCCAAAATTTGTCATAAATACAGCCTCATTTTCTACTAGTTATGACGAATTAAAAAGACGATATCTCCTAGCTCCGGACTCCAAATGCGCTCCAGTTTTTTTTGTTAGAACGATAATGAGGTTAGATTTCTGATTATATAAATTTCTTTTCTAAATTATGAATATTAAATTCTGGAAAATTCGTAGAGCACAGCATGTCCGAAAATAGATGTGTTTCGATGTTTTCGCGATTCCGGGAGAACCAGGAATCAGAATCACGAACCGTTTAAAGTTTCGGAAAGCTAATGTCGAGATCATCGACATATATTTTTCTCAGAATTTATTTCGAAGTATTTATATACTGTTAATTCTGTAGAACTCTTAGGTTATAATTTAACCATCGGTGCACAATACAAAATTTGTATGTGCCATAATTTCCAAACGAATTTGAATTCGGACGAGCCATAAATTCTAGCATATTTTTGAAGCTGAAATCTATAGAAAATCATGCATGAAAGTTGAGTTTGTGTCAGTTGACTTTTTGGTCAACAGATCGCCTCGATTTGCGTGCCATGAGTCTCGAGTTGATAAAATTCAGTTTTTTTGGACAAAATTTAGGAATTAACATAAAAATCAGAATAATAAAATTAAAATAGGATTTTAGAGTAATTATTCCAGAATTAAATAAATTAAAATAAATTATCTTTTGACGTGATAAATTTGTAATACATAGGCTATTTGGACCGTGACTTGGACTCTGATTCATACCAGCAGCAGGACCCCAGGCAAGATACCTTGTCAAATTGCTTACAGTATTTTGCATACTTAGTATATTTCTTTATATTTATTTTATTTCTGTTTATTTATTGCATGTGTAGTTTCTTTCAGTCATTACTATATATTAGATATGTTGACACACACATGGCACCTAGTATCATGAGAGGACAATCATTAGGCGTATGGGGTTTTAACCACACTGGTAAACCATAGTATATAGTTCGCACTACGGGCGTGTGTCGCACTGGTCGCTACCCCCGCGGTATGTCGATTTCTGGAGTCTCGCTGGTCGCTACCCCCGCGGTATGTCGATTTTTGATGTCCATTGACGTGTGTGTGAGTTGTGAGGTAGATCGAGTAGCCTACCCTTGCCCATACGTCAAAAAGTTGTCCTCATTTGCATTCATATAGATGGTCTTGTACAGCGTACTTATTTATTTTCAAATTATATGCATGTTTACTGTATTCAAATTGGCTCGTATTTTCTGTATCTTGTTACGTCCCTCTGAGGACCTGGTCCGCTGCCAGGTGTATCTTTTCTTGAGTATTTGCAGGAGCGCAGATTTGGATGGTTACATGTGATCCGATGATGTCTTCTCTTCGAGCTGTGATGGATAGCTGGTATTCTTATATTGTGTTGTGGTGTTGTACTTATATTGTATTTACCTCTCCATTCGAGTTGGTAGTAGATTTGTCTCCATCCAACTATCATCCTTAGATACTCCTTATTGAGATCTAGTTTCATAGATACTGGTCATTTATTTATATTTGATTTTGGTGGATGAGATTTAGATTATACCCTGTGACTTGTGACATATATTTTATACCACTTATGGATTTGATATTCATATTACAGCGTACGTGTGGATTTGGTTTTCATACATTGGAGTTGCCATATCCATGCGGCTGGCATGCTTACGTGTCCTAGTCCTACGTATTTTTGGGACTGGGACGTGACATGTTTTTGTGGTGGCCCATGCAGGTCGAGAGCATATTGTCTCGGTTACGTTACTGTACCGAACAAGCCTGCACCTAGGACTAGAGTATAGGATCTCATCCACAATTGACTGTGATTCATCTCCTCCTATCTGTTCTATTTTAAATAATTGTATCCTGCTTGATTCATGTGCTTCCCTAATAGTTCCTTGAGTATAGTCTTCTGCTAGAATATAGGAACCCCTGTTATTAGGATGATAATTAGAGTAGCACACCTATTAAGAATACAACGAGAATATAGACACACCACTAAGTTTAGAATATCTAGTGAACCTAGAATTCCTTATCTTTAGATTGTTATACCATTACCCCTTGATGTATTAAGAAGACTTGAGAGTAGTATAGACACTACTAGAGTTAGTTAGAAGTTTTACCATAATGTTTGACACCTCGTATCACATAGTCTTTTGACCTATTAATTGAAGTGTAACCGAATGATATTTATCGCATGCTAGCAAAAGACGACAGTATTTATTCAGACCATAGAATTTAGAGGTCCTTGTCCTATTTGGTCCACTAGCAACTTAGATAAGGAGGTTGTATGATAACTGTAGAGATTGTAGAATCTTTTATTATTATTGCTTATGTTATTTTTGCTTTTGCGAACTTGAATTATTTTGTAACTTCTCACATCATAATCCAGCGTTATATTTTCTGTGCTACCTTGAATTATGCTGCTATTATAGCCTAGTTTTTGCAAGCTTAATCTTATATCGAGCTTGTTCATGACATATGTGTTATTGGGGCCTGATCAACCACACTAATACAAATTGTCTAATCAGAATTAGTGTATTATGGTCTAGCTAGCCATAATGTGCTTGATTCGCCCTTCGCAATAGTATTTTACGTGGATTGAGATGTATAGTGGACCAGTAGACAAATATACTTACCCTCTAGATACGACAAAGCATATCATATCAAGTACATAACTGCACCGATGTGAGCATGCAAATAGGAAATTACCAAATTAAGATTTTAATCCACAACTGTCTTGACAATTCCCATTTGAATTCTTTAAACGCTTTGATTCCCATACTTCCATTCTATTACCCCTCCATGAACTCTTTTCCGTTGCTTTCCGTCTTCCCTTATTTCGGAAAGACGAAATCTCGTGCTTGGATATAAGTGATACACGGATAGTACAAGATATACCCCATAGGCCAATCACATTATTTGGTGACTATCTTTCATAATTGATTAAGGGCATATCACATATGATATAGTTGGTGTTAAAGTTTTGAGGATTGAATGACATGAGAAAATAAATTGAGGAATATTTTTCTTAAGTGTAAGAGCCTAAATTCTAAGTTGGGTAGAAATTGCATTATTAAACTTGAGGAGAATTCTTTTAGATTGTGATCAAGTAGGATTAGATTGAGAGATTAAGTCCTTTTAAATGTGGAGAATTTTAAAAGAAGGATTAAGATAATGAGGATTTAATAAATTTTAAAAATCTTGATATTGAGGACCCAATATTTATACTTGGAGCACATGATTTAAATTTTGAATATTGAAGGATGAATCATCGATTTAAATTTTTAGGATAAATATAGAATTTTAGACTTGAACAACTGGTAATAGATTTAAATTTTATAATTTGATTGTTTGAATTAAAAGTTTAATTTTGATTGTTGGGTCACCTATTTGAAATATTGAGGATGTAAATTGAGTTTAAATATTTGAAGAGTACAAAATTCTTAATTTGAGAATAGGAATAAGATTTGATTAGAATTGTTTAATGTTCAAGGTCTAGAGGAGATTATGATAGTTGGAAATGGTGATATAAATTTTGATGTGGGATGTCATATAGACTTGAGTTAGATTTGAATGTTGAAAAAAAAAATCGAGAAAAGATTACGACAGGTTGAATTTTGATTTAAACAGTGGTTATCTTAATTTTGAAGTGATCACGATAGAGTTGAATATATTTTGTTATTTAAATTTTTGGAAGAGATTGCGATTGATGTACCTTATGTACGAATGTGAAAGATTTAACAAATTATGTCTTATTTTAATTTCGAGGACGAAATTATTTTAAGTTGGGTAGATTGTAAACTCCCTCACCCAAAATAGGTATTTGTATATATTTTATATTATTATATTTATTATAGATGTTGAATTTATTTAAAGTATTCTCTTAGTTAATTAGAAAATAATTTTTTTTAGTATATTTACTTATATAAATATTCATTTAGAATTATTTTAGGTTATTTTAGATTTTTTGAGATTTTTATAGAATTTTTGGTAATTAAAACTTAGAAAACATAAATTTCTAGGACTTCTATGATTTACTATACGACCATACTTGCATGTCGTTCCTACCAAATATTTATTTTAGTTCAAAATATTTAATTATATTTTTTTGTAATTTATTTAGAATTTTAAGAAATTTATTTAGATTTCGAAATTATTTAGGATTTATTTGGATATATATAGTCTTAATATTAGATAGATGCTAATTTAGTGTTAATAGATATTAATAAGATTTTATAAATTATTTGTATTATCTTTAATTATATTTAAGATTATAAATTATTGAGATAAATTCAAACTCTATTTTAAATTAATTCAAATCCTGAACCTACTAGGAAATCAACTTCATGCATATCCTATCCTTATTTAAATTTATCATAATCCTATCCAAATTAACCAATTATTTAATTAAGTAGTCTCCACCATTATAAATAACTCATCATTCATATTTTTCTTCCCCAAAATTCCTCTCTTTTTCGCCAAAAATAGCCAAAATTCGTCATAAATACAACCTCATTTTCTACTAGTTATGACGAATTAAAAAGACGATATCTCCTAGCTCCGGACTCCAAATGCGCTCCAGTTTTTTTTGTTAGAACGATAATGAGGTTAGCTTTCTGATTATATAAATTGATTTTCTAAATTATGAATATTAAATTCTAGAAAATTCGTAGAGCACAGCATGTCCGAAAATAGACGTGTTTCGATGTTTTCGCGATTCCGGGAGAACCAGGAATCAGAATCACGAACCGTTTAAAGTTTCGAAAAGCTAATGTCGAGATCATCGACATATATTTTCCTAGAATTTATTTTGAAGTATTTACATACTCTTAATTCTGTAGAACTTTTAGGTTATAATTTAACCATCGGTGCACAATACAAAATTTGTATGTGCCATAATTCCCAAACGAATTTGAATTCGGACGAGCCGTAAATTCCAGCATATTTTTGAAGCTGAAATCTACAGGAAATCATGCATGAAAGTTGAGTTTGTGTCGGTTGACTTTTTGGTCAACAGATCGCCTAGATTTGCGTGCCATGAGTCTCGAGTTGATAAAATTCAGTTTTTTTAGACAAAATTTAGGAATTAACATAAAAATCAGAATAATAAGATTAAAATAGGATTTTAGAGTAATTATTCCAGAATTAAATAAATTAAAATAAATTATCTTTTGACGTGATAAATTTGTAATACATAGGCTATTTGGACTGTGACTTGGACTCTGATTCATACCAGCAGCAGGACCCCAGGCAAGATACCTTGCCAAATTGCTTACAGTATTTTGCATGTTTAGTATATTTCTTTATATTTATTTCATTTCTATTTATTTATTGCATGTGTAGTTTCTTTCAGTCATTACTATATATTAGATATGTTGACACACACATGGCACCTAGTATCATGAGAGGACAATCATTAGGCGTATGGAATTTTAACCACTCTGGTAAACCGTAGTATATAGTTTGCACTACGGGCGTGTGTCGCGCTGGTCGCTACCCCCGTGGTATGTCGATTTCTGGAGTCTCGCTGGTCGCTACCCCCGCGGTATGTCGATTTCTGATGTCCATTGACGTGTGTGTGAGTTGTGAGGTAGATCGAGTAGCCTACCCTTGCCCATACGTTGAAAAGTTGTCCTCATTTGCATTCATATAGATGGTCTTGTACAGCGTACTTATTTATTTTTAAATTATATGCATGTTTACTGTATTCAAATTGGCTCGTATTTTCTGTATCTTGTTACGTCCCTCTGAGGACCTGGTCCGCTGCCAGGTGTATCTTTTCTTGAGTATTTGCAGGAGCGCAGATTTGGATGGTTACATATGATCCGAGGATGTCTTCTCTTCGAGCTGTGATGGATAGCTGGTATTCTTATATTGTGTTGTGGTGTTGTACTTATATTGTATTTACCTCTCCATTCGAGTTGGTAGTAGATTTGTCTCCATCCAACTATCATCCTTAGATACTCCTTATTGAGATCTAGTTTCATAGATACTGGTCATTTATTTATATTTGATTTTGGTGGATGAGATTTAGATTATACCCTGTGACTTGTGACATATGTTTTATACCACTTATGGATTTGATATTCATATTACAGCGTACGTGTGAATTTGGTTTCCATACATTGGAGTTGCCATATCCATGCGGCTGGCATGCTTACGTATCCTAGTCCTACGTATTTTTGGGACTGGGGCGTGACAATACATAGATAGATCCATTGATAGATGTGTATATATCAATAGATAGATAACTAGATCTATAGTTAGATAGATGTTAGAGATTATTGATAGATAGGCATATAGATAGATAGGTAATAGAAAGATAGATAGATATATAGTTATATAGCTAGCTAGATAGATAGATTCATAGATAGGTAGATTAATAGATAGATAATTAGATAGATAGTTAGATAGGTAAATACTAGATATAGATAACTAGTTAGATAGATAACTAGATAGGTAGATGGATAGGTAGAGGGGTAGCTAGATATATAGATCTATATGTATAGGTATATACATATAGTTAGGTAGATAGTTTAGATATCTAGATATAGATATACATATATATTTATGAGGAGGGTAAGGTAAGGTAAGGTAAGGTAAGGTAAGGTAAGGTATTGGGTATAGATATATAGGTATATGCCTATATGTATTAGATATCTATATTTTAGCCTAGAATATAGCTAGATATATATATGTTTATGCATAGTTAGTTAGCTAGAGGGGTAGTCGGGTTGAGTTTAGAGCGGTATCTCAATACTTTGAGATACCGAGGTATCTCAATACCTTAAGATAACCAAGGTATTGGGTTTCGAGCGGGGTTTTTGAGCAATAGCCTAGGAATAGTATTGGAGTAATTTTTATATGCTTATGTGTATATATTTATGCATGTTAGCATAGGGTTTAGAGAGTTTAGGCGGGGTGCGTAGCCTAGGTTGAGGTATCGGATACCGAGGGTATCCCGGTATCTCAAGGAGGCGAGTTTGTGAGTTTTCTAGCTTAATGATCTCGGTTTGACTTAGAATTTCAGGAGCACCCTAGTTTGACCTAGACTTGACCGTAGTTGACTCTGTTGACCGCCAAAGTCAACTTTTGACCTAGTTTTGACTCAGAGTTGACTTTTTGGACCCAAAGTTGACTTTTTGACCCAGATTTCATCGGTTTGAACCGTTTGACCTAGAACGACCCTAGAAGCCTATTTTTAGTTATTTTATATCTGTTTAACTCATTAGAATCCTGTTTAATCTTGCTTTTCGCATTAGGTCCTTGCGATACCGGTTCGGATCGCCAGTTGCTCAGGACGTCAGGCGAGTACATTATCTGATAGTTTTCATTATCTGATGATTATTATGATTCAGCTTCTAGTATAGTATCATCTGATTATTATGGCACAATACGGGACACTGACTGATATTTTTGGATTCATTTACTTACGACACGTACATTTCATGTTTCTGGCCTCTATTCTGGAATTACTACTGGCATCACCTACGGGCATCACTACAGGCATCATTCATGTTCAGGCTGGACTCATCTTGATTTACGTGTCGGGTCTTGGATTCACTTGTATTAGTCGGGCGGGGAAATACTCGAGTAGACATGTAAACATTCCTATCTGGCATTATCAGGAATCACTCCCTCTGGTCTAATCTGGAATGATAGCAGCCACGCACCCAGTGCGCGGTGAGCCGTACTTACCCCTAGCCGTTTACATGTCGAAACAAGTATTTCAAAGACACCGAGTTCATTCTTTATAGTCTGGACTCTCATGCATTTCTTGACTTGTCTCACTTACATGTTTCTGGACTTGACTCACTACATGTATTTTATGCTGGACTCACTACACGTTCATGTGCACGGACTTGATCTTAGCTTAGATTTCTTGTATCTTACAGTTACTACTATCTTGCTCTGATATCCATGCATCTTTACCTTTATGCACCAGTGATTTATATATTTCTTGTTTCATACTTGCTTCATTCTTCTTGCTACTTGCTATAACTGTTTTATAGTTTTTATCATTTAAATGGAACTGCTGTTAGAGATGTACTTGCTCCAGTCCTGACTGGACATATTTTTCAGAGTATCCGGAGGAGTGGTGTCCGACGTTTTATGGACCTGAGCCTGTCGATGGTACAGACAGGGACCCTCTAGTTTAGGAGTAATTTTTGGGTTGGTAGCCGGGATCACTAGGATATTGTTGTTGTTTTTATTAGCTTTAGCACCGGATTTGTCTCCGGTTTTGGTTTGAGACCTTGTATTGTATATTATTTTGGTTGATGTATTATTATTGATGTTGTGGTTGTTGTAATAGTTGTTGTTGGTTAGACTTTATAGTTGTTAGTCTTCTTTGTTATCTTATCGTACTTAGATTCGTGATTGAGTACTTGTGATTATCATTATGATATTGCTCCTCCGTTTGGAGTTGAGATCTTGACAGGATTATATATTGTTTGTGTGGTTGCCCTCCTTTTGGAGAGGTCATGGCCGATTTTTTTTTGTGAGTTATCTAGATAGTTGACATAGACAGCGTTCTACTGCCGATGCTGCGGCGTAGGCTGGACGTACCCACGACTCATGCCCGATTTTCCGGACACGACAAGGACACGAGAAATTCTAATTTTTTGAGCCCTGTTCAGGTACGCGTAACTTTCTCCTCGCTGCCCCATTTCTGATTCCGTAAATTGCATTGCGAAGCCTGTATGACCCTCTCGGTGCCCGAATAAACCGCTCGGGGCATCGCGTCCTGTGGTGATCGCACACCGCGATCCAAAAACAGGAAAAATAACGACCCGATTCACCCCGGAACTGGGTACGCCCCGCCAAACGGGACGACTTGGTCGCGCGCGGTCTTCACATATACGTGCGCGTCATTGATACAGACGTGTGGGATTTTGCAGAAGTTGATTCGGGTGTGCGTGCACACCGGGATCAACGCGTATCCGCGGACACCGCCCCGTATTTGCCTTTTCTGAATCAAGTCCTAACTTTCTGTATACACGTCGGATCGAAACAAAACTTTCGCCATCGGACTCGTAGCGATATGTTGGTCCTGTGACCCAAGTTTGGTTCGATTCTGAGAACGTTGACGAAATTGCGTGTCGTGGGCCCCACAAGCCCCACTCGACGGGCGATTTTGTGATCGGCTCATCGGAATCCAATTCTGGAAGTTCCGTTGGGTTTGTATCATTGTTCCTGACCTGTTGACACTAAGTTTGGTGATTTTGGAGACCTTTGACTCTGATACGTTTTTCGGTGCAAAGCGGGCCCACATACGGACCCCGTTTTGATCCGAAATTGCCGTTTTGCCCTTGTCTCCAAATTGGACCCAAGGACAGACGTTTCTAGCTATTTGATATCTTCTGAGCATGATGGTAATGTTTATTTCAGCATCCGGAGACATTTCTGGAAATTTCCTGAGGATAGAACTGTAGTGGGATCCAAACATCAGGCAAGTACCTGCACTTTCAAGTTTAATCTTTATATTACGATAATTAGTTTCCTGCTCTACTAGTACCATTGGATGTTTACACGTAGTGTTAGAACACTAGATTTCATGTCTTACTTTTCGTGTCGGGAGGGAGAATACTAGGAGGCATGTGGTTTACCCTTCCCCCTGTCATGTTTGATAGCTGTTGGTACGCGAATGTACCATCAACCTGATACTCGATTATTCATGTCTGATAGCCGTCTATGGCGGCCTGATTAGCCTTATAACCCCTACATGCCAACTATGTATTCTAAATACACAATTTCACACACACATAGTTCCTGTTGTCTTGTTGCAGTTCTATTTTCTTGTCTCATTATAATCCTGTTTTACTCATGTCCCTGGTTTATAGCAACTAATCATGTTTTACTTATATTCCTAATTTTTAGTGCTTAATTCTTAGTTAATTTCACTACTTATTGTGCATATTCTTATCGTGATTGTTTAGTCAGTTTTCCTACTTGTCATAAATATTTAGTTTAATCTTTGTTGTGTATTGGTACTTTGCTCCTTTCCTGACTGGATCCGTTGATATTAGGCGATGATGAGGACTATACCCCCACATTTTATGGCCCATATGAGGTAGCAGATGATACATTTGAGGAGTCGGTTCCTACTCAGGAGACTACTTTTGAGGAGTAGTCAGCCAGTTAGCTAGTATTTTCTTTCAACACAATACTCAGGTTTGTCCCCGATTTATCTTCTGGATTTGTAATAAACTATGGATCTGGTTGTCACATTTTGATTATGAAATTTTAGCATTCCTATTTTCCTTTCATTATCCTTGCCTATTTAATTATTGTGAATGAGCTATATGACCTAGACAGCGTACTACCGCCGATACTGCGGCGTAGGCTGGACGTACCCACGTACTCGTGCCCGAATATCCGGGTGCGGGTCGTGACATCCTAGCTATAGGAGAGTAGGTATCAAAATAATCTAACCCTTTCTTCTGGGTAAAATCCTTAGCAACTAATCTAGCTTTGTATTTCTCTATAGTACCATCGACTCTGAATTTCTTCTTGAAAATCCACTTACAGCTTATTGGTTTATTGCCTAAAGGTATATCTGTTAGAAACCAAGTGTTATTCTCCACGATGGAGTTGTATTCACTGTTAATGGCTTCTTTCCAGAAGGGAGCATCAGGAGACGACATTGCTTCTTCATAAGTTGAGGGATCACCCTCTATCAAAAAAGTGAAGAATCCTTCTCCTAAATTTTTCTAAATCCTATTCCTTTTACTCCGTCTTGGTTCTAAGTCTTGTTCAGATTGTGAGCTAGGTATTTGGACTTGAGAACTAGTAGAGGGTATGGAGGAAGAGATTGAACTTCTACCCTTAAAAGAAAATATGTTTTCAAAGTAAATTGCATCTCTTGTTTCTATAATGGTATTGTTAGAGATTTTATTTACTTCTGAGTGAGTCACTAGAAATCTATTGGCATAGCTGTCTAAGGCATATCCTATGAAAACAGCGTCTACAGTCTTGGGACCAATCTTTCTCTTTTTAGGTTCGGGAATTCCGACTTTAGCAAGACATCCCCAAACTCTAAGATAATTAATCCTAGGTGCTCTACCTTTCCACAGCTCATAGGGAGTCTTATCTTTTGTCTTACTAGGAATCCTATTAAGAATGTAACAGGCAGTTAAAAGGGCTTCTCCCCACAAGTTATCAGGAGCACCAGAGCTGAGAAGCATGGCGTTCACCATATCTAACAGAGTGCGGTTCTTGCGTTTAGCAACTCCGTTAGACTGAGGTGAATATGGAGCAGTTACCTCATGAATTATTTCATATTCTTCACAGAAGTTAATCATTTCATTTGAGATATATTCTCTACCACGATCAGATCTAAGGATCTTAATCTTCCTTTCTAATTGATTCTCAGCTTCAGATTTGTAGACCTTAAATCTATCTAGAACTTCATCTTTGGTTTTGAGAAGGTAGATATAACAATACTTTGAATAATCATCTAAAAACGTAACAAAGTATTTTCTACCGCCTCTGGTCAAAATCCTATTTGAGTCACATACATCACTATGGATAAGTTCTAGAAGGTCAAAATTTCTTTCTACAGATTTGAAAGATAATCTAGTGTGTTTGGCTTGAACACAAATATCACATTTGTGTTTGTCATCTATTGGAGTCTTTGGAATAAGATCTAAGGTCATCATTCTTTTAATAGAACCTAGGTTCACATGACCTAGTCTGCCATGCCAAATATTTGAAGATTCTATATTAGAGACAATGAGAGAACAATCAGAATTTTTATTCATTGTGCTTAAAAAGAAAAGACCGTCTTTTACAAAGCCTTTTCCTATAAAGGAGTCATGCTTAGAAAATACTACTTTATTTGCCTCCATTATAATTTTGTATCCTGAGGCTACAAGAAGGGATCCACTAACTAGGTTTCTCCTGACAGACGGCACATGAAGAACATCATGAAGAGTTAAGATTTTTCCTGATGTCATCTTCAGGTTAACTTTTCCTCTTCTAATAATTTGTGCCGTTGAGCCATCTCCTAGGGTCACACCTCCTCCACTTGATTCCTGATAGTTTGAAAAACAGGAACGATCAAACGAAACATAAACATTAGCTCCAAATCCAACCACCAATCATCAGAATGGTAAGAGAGGTTAATAAGGGGTTGAAAGCTTACAGACTTGAAGGAACTCGAAGAACCTTTGCGAAGCATGTTTGCTTCTGGTCTAACTTAGCCTTTTCCTTTGTAGGAGGTCTGGACAACTTCCTTCTTCCTATGGTAGCAGTTGGTGGCCATATGGTTTATTTTATCACACACAAAACAAAATCTCTTCTGATCCTGAGTCTGACTGAAGTTTCTAGGTTTTTGGTTTTGGTGATAATGGTTTTGGTGGTTAGGCTGAAAGTGTTTCTTCTTCTTGAAGAAATTCTTCTTGGATTTATAAGAAAAATTAGACTTGGGTTTTCCTTGGCCTTCTACAAGGTTTACCTTAGCTTTAGATTCAGTCTTAGGCTTAGACCTCAATCTAATTTGTTCTTTGATTCTAATTTTCTTATTGTAGGTAAGATCTCCTTGTGTATGGATAAGTTCCTTAGAAATATCAGACCAAGAGGGAGGTAGATTGTCTATTAGGCATGCTATTTTATGCTCATTGGAGAAAGATGTTCCTTTGGCTTGAATATGCCTAAGGTATTCTTGGAATTCATGGAGCTGGTCATTCATAGGCTTGTTATCTACCATGAAATACCTATTAAAGGTTGAAGAATTAAACCTTTCTATTCCGGCATCATCACAGCCGTATTCATCTTCCAAGGCTTTCCAAAGTTCTTTAGCGCTCTTGTATTCAAAAAATATATCATACAAGGATTCAGATAATGCGCTCAGAATTCTATGAAAGCAGTAGAAGTCTATCTCTTTAGGGGTTTTTGGTTTCGAGGAGGTGGATACTCCTATGTCAGACTCAGTATCATCAGAATCATTTGTGATGGGTATGGACCCATCAATGGCAGAAATAAGTCCTAAGGTCGTGAGCCAAAATTTCATTTGGCTCTGCCATCTTTTAAAGTAAGAGCCATCAAACTTAGCAGGTTTTGCAGTAGAGGATTCCTCCTTACCAGTCATGATTGCAGTCTGAAAAATATAAATTTATTTAATAACAATGTCTAAGATAATAGTTTAGGTGGTCTTTGCTAAACAATCTTAAAATCTTTAGTTTTTCAAGTGTTGATCAACTCAGGTTAGCTGTAGGGGCCGGTTCCCAACTAGCGGCGGTCCGAAGACTCTTAAGTACCGTGTCGCTTAGGGCTATTTACACCCGGTTGACAGAAGGACCCTTTCGGCTTGTGCCCGAGTTTCTCTCTACTTTGAAACTTTAGATTTGAAGATTTTATTTGCAATTTTCTTTTTACTAAACTATTTTCTTTTGGTCCTAGATTGCTTTCAAAAATACTAAGTGATTAAAAATGAAGCAAATTGTATGTTAAAATTGAAAGAAATTTTTGTGATCAAAATTTCAATTGACAAAATTATCAAATGTGCTAACAATTTTTAAAACACTTTAAGCAAATTTGCAATTTGACAGTATAGTAAGCAACTTGATAAGTAAACAAATAAATCAATTGAGGAATTGAGACAAATTGCTACAGTAACTGTTAACTTGAATTTTGTAGAAAATTGGTAGAGTAACTATTAACAAATTGCTAGAAGTAGCTATATAAAAAAAATTGCTAGAAGTCAAATTGCTACAGTAACAAATTTCTAGAAAATAAATTGCTACAGTAACTATTAATTCTAACAACTCTAACTATCAACTTGTGAATACAAAAATATTTATCAGTAAGTATTTTTCTATCAACTTGTGAATACAACTCTAACTATCAGTAAGTATTTTGCTATCAACTTGTGAATACAACTCTTACTATAAGTAAGTATTTTGCTATCAACTTGTGAATACAACTCTAACTATAAGTAAGTATTTTGCTATCAACTTGTGAATACAAAAATATCAAGTTGTGAATACAAAATGTTACAGTAACTATTTTCTTCTCTAGAATAAATCAACAGTAAGTATTTATCAGTAACTATTTAAATTCTAACAAATAAATCAACTCTTAGATTGTTAGAATTATTGTTGTTTTCTTAATGAAAAATTTCTTAATACAAAAATAAAATTAGATTGATGTTACCGGCCTCTGGGGAAGTCGTGCACGAAGCACTGCCCTAAGAGTTGATTCGGGATCTGTGTACAGACGTTCCCGAAGCTCCTAGTGGTAAAACCCCCGCACTACCGGTATCTCGTCGCCGCACACGACTTAGAGAGAATGACCAGGACTTAGCTCTGCCCAGAGCTTGGAGATGAAGACGAAGAACGGAGTACAAATCTGTTAGCAACAATTTTTTGGAGAGAAAAAATTCTGATATTTTACAAAGAAAATCTCACAAATATATAATACTAATATGTAACGGTCTGAATTAATTTTCCTATTAATTCAGCCGTTACACAGGAGAAATAAAGAATGAACCTGGACACAATAACGGTTCAAAACAATTTGTAACGGAATAAATTAATTTCTAACGTTCAGAAAATTGAATGAAAAAGAAGAGGAGCAAAAAGAATATTAGGGTCCCAGCCCGAACCCGAAGAGGAAATCGAATCGGCATTCGGCGCCTGCAGATGTGAGCGCGTACCCGTACCGGTTACGCGCGCCGAACCGAACCAAACCAAATCGAGCCTAGCCGGGCCGGATGGTTGCGGCGGCGCGCGCGTGTGGCCCAAGGGGTTCCCCACACAACAACTTAAGAGAGCAAAGAAGAGAAACTAATATATATACACAAGAAATCTTTGGCCCATCCGATGTGGGACTAAAGAAAGAAAGAGGAAGCTTGAGCTTTTGAAAGCCAAAGCAAAACCAACAATATGATGAAGAACATTGCTGTTTATGGAGAACTAGTAGAGTACATAACTTATGTACCTCTACTAGTTCTCCCTAGACAGCAATGTTCATAAGTGTTCAATTTTCTCACTAACTGCCTTGAACTTGTGAAGTTTATGAATGGAAAATCTACGAGATAGAGAGTGTCGACTATCTACGAGATACTCACCGGGTGAGTATGTGCTACTGACTGACGGGGGAGAGCCCGAAAGCTTTGTAGAGGCTATGGAAGAAGAACACGGGCAGGAGTGGATGGAGGCTATGCAGGAGGAGATGAGTTTCTTACATGCCAATTCTACTTATGAGCTGGTGCGGTTGCCAAAGGGCAAGAAGGCTTTGAAAAATCGATGGGTGTTCAGAGTGAAGCAGACAGATGATGCTACTCGTCCTCGATACAAAGAGAGGATGGTAGTTAAAGGCTACGGTCAGCGGAAGGGTATGGATTACGATGAGATCTTTTTGCCAATCGTCAAGCAGTCGTCTATACGGGCGGTGCTAGCATTGGCAGTCAGTTTCGACTTGGAGGTCGAGCAGATGGACTTGAAGACAACATTTTTCCACGGTGATCTTGAGGAGGAGTTGTACATAGAGCAGCCAGAGGGATTCTGTGAGAAGGACAAGTCACACTTGGTCTGCCGGTTGAGGAAGAGCTTGTATGGTCTGAAGTAGGCTCTGAGGCAGTGGTACAGGAAGTTCGAGTCATTTATGGGGGAGCATGGTTTGCACGGACGACGTCGGACCACTGTGTGTTTATGAGGTACTTTGCCGAGGATGATTTCATCATTTTATTGCTCTATGTTGATGATATGCTATTAGTGGATCGAAATGTCACTAGGATAGCGGAGTTGAAGTGCCAACTGGACGCGACCTTCTCTATGAAGGATTTGGGTACAATAAAGACTATTTTTGGGATGGAGATCAGCCGGGAGAGAGATAGAGAGAGAGAGTCCAAGATGCTACACTTGTCCCAAAAGAAGTACATTCACCGGGTACTTCAGCGTTTCGGGATGGACGAGTCAAAAAAAGTGTGTAACCCCCTTACGGCTCACTTTAAGTTCACTGAGGAGCAGTGTCCATCTACCTAGGACAAGAAGGAAGATATGGAGCGGGTTCCATATGCCTCAGCTGTGGGGAGTCTCATGTATGCTATAGTATGTACGAGGCCAGACATCGCTCACGTAGTTGGCATAGTTAGCAGGTATACTTCTAATCCTGGAAGGGTACATTGGAGTGCGGTCAAGTGGATTCTACGATAGCTTCAGGGCAATGCTGATTGTAGACTTTTTTTTGGTAGTGACGAGCCGAAGCTGGTTGGGTATACCGATGCTGATATGGGTAGAGATGTAGACACGAGACGATCGACTTCGGGCTATGTGATGATGTCTGTTGGTGGAGCGGTATCGTGGCAGTCGCGATTGCAGAAGTGTGTTGTCTTGTCGACGACAGAGACATGGTATATTGCGACGACGGAGGCTTGCAAGGAGTTGCTGTGGATGAAGAAGCTGTTGTAGAAAATGGGGCTAAAGCAAGAGTGGTACCCTTTGCTTTGCGATAACCAAAGTGTAATTCACCTTGTGGAGAACCACACATTTCATAGCCGGTCCAAGCACATTGATACCCGGTATCATTACATATGGGATATGGTTGAAAAAAAGCAAGCGGCGCTTGAGAAGGTTCATACGGATGATAACAGAGCAGACATATTCACAAAGATTCTTCCAAGGAAAAAAATTGAGTACTGCAGGCGGATCGTCCGGATGGCGACCCCCTTCATATAGTTGTAAAGGAGGAGATTTATTAGAGTGGGTGGGGTTCCCAATCTATGTGGAAAATAACCCGGAGTTGGATTGAGTATTCCTACACATAATAGGAATACTTTAATGGATTTGGATTAGATATTCCTAAATATAATAGAAATATCTCAATGGATTTGGATTGAATATTCCTACATATAATAGGAATATAATGAATTTGGATTTGGATTGGGTATTCCTATCTATAATAGGAATATTAGCTGTGGGTTTGAGGCTATATATATTAGGTGTCTCCTAGCCCTAAAATATATCTCAAAATATTGTAAAAGGAGGCAAGAGTGCTTTTACAACATTGGAAGAAGAGGGAGAAGATTGAAGGCTATTTCGAAGAGGAGATCAGTTTCGGGTAATTCTTTTCTCGTTATCTTCGTTCTTCGTGTGTCTGTGATCTATTTTCTATTCTAAAGAGTTGTGGTAATTCGTTTGGATCGGTGGGAAGTTTGTAAGGAGTCGGTGTATTTCTTATTTCATTAGTGGAGGCTTTTCAGGGTTGGACTCCGATCGTCCCGTGGTTTTTTTCCGCAAGGATTTTTTATGTCAAAAATCTATATCTGCGATTTGTGTTTGGCATATTTTGGTTTGTACTTTTTGCTCGGTTCTTTCGCAGGTACTCTCTGGTTTAGGGAACAGTTTTTGCGCTTTTGTTCTCAACATTACTCTACACTCTGTTTAAATAAAATCCACATGAAGGCATGTTCATATTTATATACAAGTAAAAAAAATACTTTCGGAAGAGTGCACTTATGGTACTGTTCATATTTATATATTTAAGAGTTGCATCACCCCAATAATTATGTATCATGGAGTCACGACAACCGTGTAAACCGTTTAAGGAGTTACAAATAATTTTCTGTTGTGGTTGGCTTGCATCAAGAATCAACATTAAGTTCAGACCTTTCATGCTAGATATGGATGATAGGTATATCCAAGAGGAGGTTCCGTGGTGTATGATATTTTTTGATGATATTATGTTGGTAGATGGGAGTAGAGAATGTTAGATGCTAAAATAGAGACGTGGAGAGAGACTTTAGAATCTAAGGATTTTAAAATCCGTAGGACAAAAACATAGTGTCTGAAATGTGACTTCAACCAAAAGGCAAAGAAAAATGAGGGTGGAAGACATATAAATGGACAAGAGATACCTGGGAGTGATAATTTTCAGTATTTAGGATCAATTATTCATTATGATGGAGAGATTTAGAATGATATTTTATATACAATTAAAACATGATGGTTAAAATGGAGGAGTACTTTTGAAGTAATTTATGATCCGAAGATACCTTTGAAGTTGAAAGAATTTTTTTATAAGATAGCTATAAGACCAATCATTCTTTATGGATAGGAGTGGTGGGCAATTAAGAAACAACGTGTCCAAAAAATTAGCGTAGTAGAAATGAGAATGCTAAGATAGATGAGTGGCAATATATTGAAAGATAGGATAAGAAATTAGCATATTTGTAGAAAATAGAGGTTGCGCAAATGAGGATAAGATGAGAGCAAATGGACTTAGTTGGTTTAGATATGTGCAACATAGATCAATAGATGTGCTAGTAAGGAGGAGCAATAAGTTAGTAGTTAAAGAAGCCGGTAGGACTAGAGGTAAGCCGAACAAACTTGAATAGAAGTTTTAAAGAAGAATATGTTTTTTGTTAGCATTATAGAGGTTATGGTCCTTAATAAAATTGATGGAAGAAAATGATTCAAACATTCGACCCCAAAAATATGGGATAATGTGTTTTGTTGTTGTCGTTGAATAAGCCCAATAATACACAGAATTATGATGTCTGTAATAATGCACTAGGGTTAGTAAGCTCCTACAAGGTTATGCTACTTCAACAATTTTTATAGAAAATAAAATTTATTTACACAGGGAGAAGAGATCGTCCACCAAAGCATTCTTCTCTTGGGCCGTCAGCTTGCCGTAGATCGTCTCCATCATCTTCTTCTTGTCCTCTTCCATCAGCAAAATCAGCAAGGCGGTGGCAGATCTAGATTGTCTCCACCTTTGATCGCCATCTTCTCCACGTCTACTGTTCTTCCTTCAGCGGCAGCGGTGTCCCTGAGAGTCGCTGCTTACGTCTCGTGCACGGCTTCGACCCGATGTCGCATGGCCTGACGAGAAGGGGAAACCGATAGTTGTAGTCGAGATCAGGAGTTCACACAAGAGTTCTCTCACTGATATATCTTGATCCAACAATCAACTATATAATTAATATCCCGATTACAACTTACTGCTACAAAACAATAATAAAAAAATTAAAATTTTTGGTATTCCGTGCAATCACAGTTGCATATGGATAGAACCGAGTTACAACTTGCAGGAGAGAAGACGAAGAAGAAGATCGTCGGGGGTCGCCGGGATCGCAGCGGCAACAATAACAGTCGCGACAACAGCAGCAACAACAGCAGCCGCGACAGCAGCAGCAGGCCAGCGACGCTGCGGCGTGTGTCCAGGCGGTCGTCGGGGTCGGCGGGGGTTGCTGACGGCGGGGCAGGCCGGCGGCGTTGCGGCGCGTGGCCAGGCGGTCACCGAGGCCGGTGGGGAAATAAGGAGGGGGGGGGGGGGCTGTGAGAGGGTTAGGGTCAGGATTTGGAGAAGGGTGGGGGGAACCTGGCTCTGATACCAAATAGAAACTTGGTTTAATATTTGGCTTAATTTTATTGATGGGTTGGACTACATATATATAGGAGAGGCTAATCCCTCTCTCTACTATTCTACTAGATGTAGGACTAAACACCCACTAATACTCTCAACACTATATATCCCATGTATCTCAATGCTTTATATTGAGGTATTTATGTATCAGCAATAGTAGAGGAGGCCTCAATCTTTGAACAGGTGCACCAATACAAGAACTGCCTTTGGATCCCTTAGTCTTGCATCTTACATACACATCCACATATATTTGGGCCCTAAGCCTGTCTTTTAGAAGAGTTCCATTGTTAACCTCAGGGACCCCTTT
Organism: Iris macrosiphon; assembly: GCA_036927795.1. Lineage (NCBI taxonomy): Eukaryota > Viridiplantae > Streptophyta > Magnoliopsida > Asparagales > Iridaceae > Iris > Iris macrosiphon. Next base: position 336,512,789 of record JAYESA010000004.1, on the reverse strand, counting down.
GAGCTACCTATTGGGAGAGGATGGGAAATGTTTCTAAATGTTTCTCTTTTGAACTGATAATTTGTTCTCCACCTCGATTTGTTAACTTAATTGCGCTCACACTCGTTACCACTAGAAAAAAAAAAAAGATCATCAATCAGAAAAGCTTCAAGTAGAAGCTCCCACAAGTGTTCTTAGAAATGAATTCATTTTGTTACAAAGGTTCAAGCCTTAAAGGCATTGAATGCATAAATTATTTATTACACAAGGGGGAATAAAAATGAGCTGATGACATTAAAAAGGATAACGGAGAAAGGAAAAAGATTTACTCCATGGAAGTGGAGCAAAGAGTCCTCTGTTTTCTTCAATATCCACATGAGGAACAAGCACAATCAATATGGGATCAATTTGCGCGACATCATAATTTGTGGTATCGGCCGATACCGATACGGTTTGGCATGTTCCGATTCGATTACATCGGGGGTCTCTTTTTCGGTCAATTCGGTAAAGAAAATTGAACGAAGAAAATGAATTAGTAAGGATGTAAAAGCAATAGTAAGGTTTTAAAAGCATGTAAAAGAATACAAATGATCTATTGCAAGTAAATCAATCGGCAAGGATGACTACTATTTCATTTAATTTCAAAATTACTAAGAAACAACATAAGAGATACTTAAGATTATGCCTAAATATATAAAATATATATTTATAAAACTTTAATAATTTATAAATAGTTATTTTTTTTCCGATACCAAAATAAAAATAAAAATCTGATACTCCTATCAAAAACTGCCAAAACTGCCAATACCGCCGATCCTCATATCCATAAGAAGGGTCCGACACCGATACCGCGAACCTTGCTAAGCATGCAAAAGATTTGCCAATAGTCAATCAAATGAAGTTAGTTAATTTGATTTAGGAGCTTGGAACTGATGTTCATATTTAAGCAGAAAGTGTGCATCTGTGACCACACAGAAGTATACAACCAAACTGTGTCATTTCTGTATCACCACCATTGCTTCCTAACATAGATAATCAATATAGGTAAGAGGCTTAACTAGATATCATTACGTTGAAATTCTGTAGTTAAGAGAATATCGATGCTTCAAATCCGAACAAGGAAGAAGTTTGGGATTAAAAAACCCCATAATATATACTCCATGAATGCTAGTTCTGAAGTGGAATCAGGTTTCAGGAGTAAAGTCTCCAATTCTTAGTTCACTATGCAATGAACTATGCTGGGAAAAAAAAACAGTTAAGTCTCAGAAACCCTTTGCCACCCAAATCTAAATTGTGATACACTGGCATTATCTGATGTGCAGCTGTATATTATTGCTTAGATTCTAATTTTGGGGTACAATTTTTTTTGGGGTAATTACCAAAGAAAACTACCAATTACCAGCTGACTTAATCTAACTAAGAATTGGAAAAAGAGAGATGTGACTGCAATGGGTGTATAATGTGCAGTGTTACAAGAAAGATAGAAATGAAACCATAGTAATTCGATTTGTTTTTTCTGTAACAATAAGTCAATAATAATAATTGACAAAAGCCAATTTTTAAAGCATGACAAGACTCCTATACAAGAAATAAGGGGATTCTTTGAAGCTAAAAGATTTTAATTGGGAATCCCATGTCATTAAAAAAAGCTGTATCCAATGCCTTTAATCGTATCTTTAAGATTCCTTACTGCTGATTGGTTGCTTCGAACTTAAACTGTATAGCCAAAAAAAGTTAATCCACCAATCCAACTGACCGCATCTAGGTTTCATGACATGATCCTCACATGCACATAGCTAGCTTGACTAGGAATAGAGGGTTGACGTCATACCCACCACATCCCGTCGTTGAAACTTTGTCATTTTTTTATGGTTGTGGGCCTTCGTTACGCTACCAAACGCATCGTGATCAAGAAAGTTTGGATGATGATCCTATACTTGTGGGGGCTGGGTGCCCCACAATTTTTTTTTTATATATATAATTTTTTTTATGTTAGTCAGTCCACACCTAATCTGTTCTAGTCCACTTCTGTCTATTCCAATTCAAATTTTTGATTCCGTAAGGATTCTTTTACGTGCAACATACGAGTCTTTTTATATATATATATATATATATATATATATATATATATAATCAACAAGGACGCAATATTGCAAACAATATTTGGACCTGCTACATAAACCATTGATATTAGAAGGCATTCTGAGACAGTTTATCCAAGAATATCCAAAAAATTCTAAACATAACCTGATTCAAGAAAATATCTGGATTTTTTTTTTTTTTTTTGCAAACTTGGGACCTGGGCAACGAAATTTACTTCAAGTATCAAGCACATACAATATTTTATGCGCAGCTCTTACAAATTATAGGGAAAAAAACATAATTGGTCAGATGGAAAAGAGGTGTTCTTCCTTCTTCTTCTTCTTCCTTCTTTTTCTTCTTCTTCACGAACTCGACTCTGTATTCGCCATCAGGCAGAGTCAATCTCAAACGTAAAAAAATATAAAATTTTGTTAAATAAAATTGGTTACATCAAAAATTTATTGTTCCTCCATTATGACTTCTCTCTGTATCGAATTATTAAAAAATGGCTCAGATCGAAAAAAAAAAAATCAGGAAGAAGATAGTTAAAGATTGAAAATACTCGAATTTTGCGCTTAAAGAATAACCGATCTATGTAGTTCAAGAAAAAGTAATGAGAACAAAAGATGGTTGTATTTTAACTTTTCCCACAATTTTATAATTGAGAGATAAAATTCATTGAAAGATATATTATAAAATATTTTATAAATCTAAATAGATTTTAGAGACTTAGATTTGAAAATATCTTAGAGAAATTGAATATTTTGTCACACTGGAGACATAGTTTTTTTAAGCCAAATATTAGTTCAAAATAATTTTTTATTAAGCAATTAGATATTTTTTCAAGTTTAGCAAAAATTTAGAAGGAACAAAAATAAAAATTATGAAGGAAAAAAATAAAATATGATTTAAATATGTATATAGAAATTAAAAATTATAAATTTTAGAGGGGACAAAATATAAAATTAATTTAAAAAATTAGAAATTTAGTGGGAGCAACTGTCCCCACTTGTCTCCATGTAGGTCCACCCATGTTCGCCATGCGAAACTGAAGGAAAACAAGTAGCTTTTCTTGTGTGTTTGGAAAGTGGTTAGTGCAGTCTTCGGCTCATTAAAATAAAGAATTTGAGTGTATAGACACTGCCCATTAAGTTTACTGTGGGCTGTGTTCTAATATTTTAATATAAGATTGGAGGGGAACTCCGTGTCTACCAATGCCTACAACCCTCTTACAAGTGCTATGCTATGATTTTGCTTGGGACTATGCTATGACTACAACCAAATGCCTACAACCCTCTTACAAGTGCCACGTGGCGTCCACGTGACAGCCGTTCATTGCAGGAGGGGGAGAGGTGGAACCCGATAGCTGTCCGGGTGGCCGCCACATGGTAGGAACGTCACGTGACAGCCGTTTATTGGAGGAATAGGTGGGGCCTGATATGACCCACGTAGCGGAGGGAAGAGAGGGTTGTAAGAAGGTTGTAAGCATTTGTTAGTAGTCATAGCATAGACCTCCAATGACTTGATCCAAGTAAGATTTTGGTTGTGTCAAGAAACAGTTTTATCCAAATAAAATGGGAGCTAATGTTCTTGGTAATACGATATTTTGGTTGGCTCACCCCTATCATATATTTGACCTAACGTACTATAAGTGACATGTAGGTCACGCTAGTACAAAATCTTACTTGGATCAAGATACATGTATACAACGTTACTGTTGGTGCACAAGTGTGTGTAATTTCCAATAAAGAATATAGACACAGAGATAAAAGGGAGAAGATTATTACGATTTTAGATTAGTATGAAAGTTTAGTTAGTGCATGACTAAATAATATTTTTTATTTATAGAAAAAAAATAATGGTTGATCTTCACTAGTATTATTTTAATTTTAAAATGGTTTTATTTTAACTTATACCCTTAACTATTTAAGTTTTTCAACTTAATACCTTAAGCTGTTACCCTCCGTTAGTCATGAATTAGTTTTTACGTTTCAACAAATATAAAAAATATTTTTTGATCAAATTACTCTCCTCCCTGCCGTCGCCGCCGCGTTGCCATCGCCGCTCTTCGCTACCGTCCGGCTGCCCCACTGCTGCTGCTGTTGCCGCATCGGGAGAGAGAAAGGAGGAAAATAATGGAAGTATTTTTGTTATTTAGAATTTTATGTTAACACTGTTAGAATATTAAGTTGTACAATTAAAATTTAGTCTTTAAAAATATTTTCTTACTATGTATATATATTTGATGGGCAAGTGGGCCCTTTCCATATAAGTAACAAAACTCTGCTTCTTTAATTCTTTCCCTTAATTGATAACTTCTTTAATTAAGACTATTTTTTTTCTTTCTTTTTTTTCTACCCGAGACATCTCCATCATCTTATAATTAAACTACGATCCGATCTCCAGGGATCGAATTCCGCCCACCCCTCATGTCCGGTGCCTTTACCACTAGGCCACACTTCACCCCTTAATATTAGTCTTCTTTATTTTAATTGTTGGGGGGTTGAATTACCTTCCTCTCAATAATTATAATTCTATTTTTATTCTATTTTCTTGAATCTTTCCATTTTTTTTCCTACTATGCCGTTATTTATACAGTATAAAACATACTATCACTAATAACTGCTAGCATTTTTTTTTTTTTTTTTTTTACAGAATCAGTCTTCGAAACTCCTATTATTAGTCTCTTAATCAAACCTACCCTTTAGTCGAAAAAAAAAAAAACCCTTTAGACTACATACGATCTCTTTAAATTAATATTCTAATACGTTTTCTTGATATATTTGTGTCAACGACGTCGTGATCGTACCATATTTCGTCATGGTCGAAGAAGAAACATGCCACGAGCACAACAACATATATTAAGAAATCGACGACCGGATCTTGCATGGCTAGTCTCTAAAACCGTTGACACAAATAGATCGGTTGTGTCCTGAAAAATTGGACACAACAACTTATATCATGGTGTCGGGGCACCTAGAAGATTTTGGAAGAATCTCAAATGGAAGAGGAGAGAGAGATGGACACGGCTGTGACGGTTTGGGGTCGATAAGAGATCGAAAACGTGTTGGACACGCCGTAGATACAAATGTGTGCACCGTGGTTATTCCAACATATCAGTCTAATATGATGTTATTTATACAGTAGAAAACATATTATCACTGCTAGCATTTTTTTTTTTTGTAGAATCACTCCAAGAAACTCTCTATTATTAGTCTCTTCATCAAACTCCGAAAAGAAAAAAACTTCAGACTATGTACAATCTGACCTCTTACAATAATAATTTAATATTTCTACTATCTAATAACTAATAAAAAATTGTATAAAAAATAAAAATTAATAATTAACAGAATAACATTGTTTAGAGAACCACATATCTAGAGTAGCTTGTTTCTATCCGGTTGTCTTGATCTGGAGTTGTATACCTCAGAGTACCTTAGACTTAATTTTTTTTTCTTGATATTGGTTTATTTTTATTTCTTTCATTTATTTTTTAATTGGAGATACGTATGATCTTTGATTTAAATTTTTTTATTGAAGATGTATACCAAGCTTATATGTAAGATCAATTAGCATGATGATTAATTTCTAATGTATTGACATTAGCAAATATACATGAAATAACTTTTTTGACGTACGTATATATATATTTTACAAACCAATAACCTCCACTAATTAATAAATTATTGTCCAACATATAATATTCATTTAGAAATATCATACAGTACATTCATTTCATTTTATTTTCATGAACCTACTTTGCTGTACTTGGCAAACATAATGGAGACATCTTTAATGCATCAACTAATTGCAAAATAAAAAGAATATTTTTTAGCAATAGAAAATAGAGGGTCGTTGATAAATGGATATGAATACTCAAAATTATCAAAATTTTCACCCAAATGCATGTCCTTGCTTTTGTTGTGTGGAGTCGTCTTCCTTTGCATATCTAAGCCTACTATTATTAGTCTGAACAAAACGACTATCAATAAGATTGCGGGCTTCATTACTACTATAATTCCGAACTTGGACAGTAATGATGTTCTGACTCACTTGATCACTTTAGGAGAGTAATTTGTGTTTTGTTAATATGGTTCATACATGTTGATAATCTGCGCTCTCTTTCAAATGCTTGAAGGGCTTATTATATTATACTAGTTGCTAGTAAATACACTACAAATAATGTTTTTTAATATTATTATAAAATAATTTAAATATATTTTAATTATAATTTGTTATGGATATATTTTTGCTTTTTATAAAAAGTTTTGAAAAGACTAGTCGTCTAAATTGTATGTAAATCCTCACGTAATTAAATTTTTTAAAAATAATAAATTTTAACTAATTGTTTAACTACATAATATTATATAACTATAGCCAAACACTTCTTCTAACTAATGTGGTTAAGGTGGGAGGCATTTTTCTTTGTTGGTCAAGTTCGATTTCTTATGCTGCTATTTGTAAAAAAATTAATTTTTTTCAACAATTTTTTTAAGTAATATTAAATTTTAAATAAATAGTGGAGTATTTACAAACGGCTTAAACGGCTCATTTTTGAACCGTTTTGAAACCTCATTATAAGAGTAAAGATGCATCTTCCATTCTCCTATATTGAGCATTTCAGTGTGTAGCAATTTTTTTTTTCTTTGTTGGTAAGTGATCCTTGATTTGCAAGAATAAACAAATCGACTGTGAGTAAGATATCACTGTGAAAGTGATATGTTTGTGTTTAATTATGCTTTATATTCTTCGTTATGAATTGCTAACGGACTCTAGCTAAAAGTAGAAAGATCGTATAAACGAATTTGTATGCTTCACATGTTTATTGTGTAGGTTTGGATGAGTTGGGTTGAGACTGCTCATCAGTGCATTCACCAATGTATGTACTGATCCTATCCTCCATAGGTGCTCGGAACAATGCAAACGTTCAAGGGCTCCAGTAAGCTCGCAAAGCATTGGAACTCTTTTTCAAAGCATTTTGAAGTTTTTCTTTCAGTTTAAGGTGTTTTATTTTTGCAATGTAATAAGAGAGCATGATGTATGGAACGATGTTATTTCATGTCTATATGTCACTATTGTGCTCCGTTGCAAATGAATAATTAAAATGAGTTATTCCCCCCCTATATTGTGTATTCAGCTTTCTGCTTATAATGTTGCTTCAACCTTACTTTCAAACGGTTTAATACACGTGCACGTTCTTGTCTTGTATATGTGTAATTTAGACTTGTATTGCATTACACTCGTGATGACATATCTATATCGACAGGATCGGGACATGACAAGAAAAAGAAAATATAATATTTTAGACTATTTTATGTAGTATTTGTAATTGTATTTTTTATGAGGGTATAAATGAAAGAAAATAATAAAAACACTCAAAATCTATCGATTTGCGGTGTTTATAAAGACAAAAAAAATTATACTACATTGATTTTGAGCCGACCAAAATCATTGACTAAAAAAATAAATACAAAAATGTTATTTCTCACCCAAAATTTTTGGGTGGCGCCATCTCCCATTATGTGGCAGTTGACATGGCATATGACATGGCAACTTTTAACATTAAAATTAATATTAATATTAACATTAACATTAAAATTTAAATTAAAAATTAAAAATTTAAATTAAAAATTAAAATTAAAATTAAAATTAAAATTAAAATTAAAATAAAAATAAAATTTTGGGTGATTAACTTTTTGGATTAAAAACTACCATGTCAGCTGCCATGTGAGATGTCACATAATGGAAGATGACATAATCCAAAAATTTTGGGAGACAAATAACAAAATTAAAAAAAATATCATACATGAATTTTTTAAATACTCCATAAACAACCGGCGCATGAAACCTCCAAAATCAATGAAGACATCATTGCGAAGCAAACCCTCAAACTAGTGTGTCATCTGAATACTGAAATCGCCATCATTATTGAATTATCAATGTATCCTAAGTTTACCTACAATTCCTCTATTTGCCATTGATCCAAAGTGAAAACAAACTTTGTCTGTTTAACAAACAAAAGAGTACAAAGAAATTCTAGACAGAAAATCTAAGTACAATTATTTTTTATTCTGGAGAATGTGACGATGGAGATCGAGTATTGTAGTGACTCCATTACTCCGTTAACGGTCCGACAAGGGAATGAGAATGCTTTCTACTATTCTCTCTCTTGTGCTTGTCGGTTTGTATGTCTCCATGTGTCCTCTAGTGGGTATGCAACCCTACTATTTATAGCCGTCATGCTGACGGGCCCATGTGCGCAAGGATGTTGGAGCTGCCACGTGTCCATCCTCAACAGGGTGCGATTGCAACCGTGGACACATGTCACGGTCTAATTGCTACATGGATTCATTGTTGGGATCTGTTGTTACTGAAAATCTGGTCGGTTCTCATACTAGGTGTGCATGACTTGGTCAGCTTGACACTTGGCCTGTAGAGAATCTTCCTAGTTGCAACAGAAAGATCTTGACTGGAGGAACACTACACTACTAAACCCATGGAGTCTGGGACGCATGGGGCCAGAGACACATGAGACGCATGGAGTTTGGGACGTATGGGGCCAGAGACACATGAGACGCATGGAGTCTGGGGCGCATGGCATCAGAGACGCATGAAGCTTTGTCTCTCATACATGTGGCATTATACGGCTGAAAAATGACAAATATAATTATGGCGGTGACTGACGCTCTGACACCAACTGTCAGTCTCAGAATCGAGACGTTTTAGAGCATCATTGCTTGTCAGAGTCAAAAAATGCTCTAACTTGACTGAGGTGACATTATGCATCTAACTAGCCATACGCCACTTGAGTTTTGACGCATACACTTTAGTTTCTTCGACGCATGAGGGCTGAGGCGCGTAGGTACTTCTGAGATTTTTTTATGCTTCTACATGACCCCTTCAAAGTTTTCAAACTGACAAGTTTGGAATACTTTGAATAAGAAGCATGAAAAATAGATATTTCGAATGCATGGGATGTCTATCGCATGAAAGTCCTTCAGTTGTCTTTGAAGCATGCACTTATTGTCGCATGGACAGGTCTACCACGCTGTCAAATCTATATTTAAATGCCAAGATATAGCCCGATATTTCAAACAAATCTCTTTGGATTCTGAGCCGCCGTTTGACGCGTTTGCTGGGGCGACAGTTTCCAAGGAGTTGAAAGTGGATTACGCAAATTGAGACGTCAGATTCATTCCTATATCTATTTGGTTCATTGCCTCGATCCCCCCATGCGACTTTGGAGCCTATAAATAGGCTGCCAGGAAGGAGAGAGAGAGAGGGTCCTTTTCTTCGCTCCTTCTTTCTTCAAAAAAATGCTGAAGGTTCTCTCTTTGTCTAAGGAGTCTGACAAAAATTAGGAGGACGCGTGGCCGTCTGATGCTGTCCTCCCAATAGGAGGTATGAGGGTGTTTCAGCCTTTACTTTGAGATATTCGGGACGCAGAAACACCTCACAGCTTGTCGCATGAATGAAGAGACATGCGCGACCTTTCGTCTGAGCTATGCCGCATGGATGAAGGGTCATCTAGAATTATGCGTGGGCTCCTGACATGACCATTCGCATGACAAGTTGTCTAGACCAGGCGCAACTTTTTTTATATGCTGATGATGTGTGTTCTTTTTGTAGAGGTTTTGTCCTCGCTCGTGTTGCCTATGATGGAGCATGAAAGGATATCACAACGTCCCTTGTTCGTAAAAAATACCAACTTTATGCCACGGTTCACCAAGAACTGATCCATGAGACGTGGGTGAACACCTGTCGTTGCAAGTGGAATCGCCCTTGTTTATGCAACATGCTAGCTGCGTCTCTCCTCTTTATGGGGCCTGCTACCGGTTGGGAGCCTGCGGCGTTGATTACTAGATTTGGATTGATTCTCATTCCTTGCCTCCAGCCTTTCCGTGTGGTCGAGGAGATCTTGGTCGTTGCCTCTTTTGATATCCATCGGTATGGATTCTTTTCCATATACTGAGGTTTGCGTTATGGAAGGATGACCCATAGTGCATTGAGTTTTGCCGCCGGCTTCACTTGTGTCAGTAACAGAAACATGATGCTTGACGAAGCTGATCAGGTTTAATGTCTTTACTTCAGCCAATGGCACAGGTTCCACCCATTTAGAGAAGTAGTCGATAATGGCCAAGATAAACCGATATCCCTTGGACGAAGGAGGAGTATTCGGTCCAATGATGTCCATTCTCTATGCTTCGAATGACCAAGATGCTACTATTGGGTGTAGAAATTTAGAGGGCTGGTGATGAAGTCTGCGTGAATTTGACATATTTTTTATTTTCTTTTTAGTCTATGACATCCGCTACTATTATCGGCCAATAATAACCCATCCTCGGAAGATAATCCTGTAGCTTCGGTCCGGGTTGATGTACATCACAAACACTGTTGTGAGCTTCATGAAGTGCTTCCTTCGCTTCTGCATTCGATAAGCATCATAGCAGAAGCCCAACATAGAAACGACGATACAAGATCTTAGTGGTTGTATCGTAATAGAACCAGAGGGAACATCTCTTGACGGAAGTAGCTTCCCTCTGGTCTTGTCACTACCGCTTTTCAGAGAGGGGTATTGTTGTCTTTTCCTATTATTGGTAATATGGTTAATATTAGTATTTCAAAAATTATTATATTGAATGGTATTTCATAATTATTTATTTATAGTGCATGTTATATATTTATTTATTGTAGTATTTAGATATTGTTTGCATGTGACATTATATTTTGAACTAGTGTTATTGGACCCAACTAGATTTATCATGGACCAACTTTAAGTTAGAAACACTCGAGCCCAATAGTTAATCATTTTTATTAAGTTAAGTGATTTAATTAGTCAAACAATTAGGAGTAGAACCTTCCTCCTTAATTATTTTCTTCATGACAAGCCCCAAGGGCTATTTTGGACATTGTACATTTCTTGAATCCCAAGGAAAGGTGGGGGTGGCCACACTAAGAGGTGGAGACTCTCTCTCCTATTCTCATTTTATTCCAATTTAGATTTAGAATAGTTCTTCCCCAAATTCCCTCTTTCCTCCACTAAACCTACATCAAATCTCTACCAAATCTCTTCCAAATTTATCCCTACTTCAATATTGGAGACTCTAGGAGTAAAGAGAAGGCAATGATGTACAATTTGGAAAATTTTGCACAAGTTGAGGCTTCTTTGTGTTCATTGGAGACTTTCATTGGGAATCCATCTTCCAATAGGTATAATTCAGTTTTGTTCTTCTAATTAGACTCTAAATCTATAGTTTAATCATTACAAACCCTCTAATGTACTAGGGCTACATATAGGAAGAAGAATTGACTACTAGGGACCCCTATTTTTGAAGTTATGGCGTATTTTATGCCCAATTTAGGGAAAATTCAATATTGGTGCACCATGTGTTTGTCAATAGGTAAATTAGACCAAATTAACATGTGTTTGGTTGTTTGAGACTAGTGTCATGTCCACAAATGAATACGGAGAGTCCGTATCATGATACACCATGATACGTGGGTTTATTTTGGGGTTTTGAGCATATTAGTGTAATTTCTCTGTATAATTTATTGTAACTAATTACTTTAGCCATATAATAATGATTTTGATATGTAGATATGGTATAAGTAAGTATTTTAGGGTTTTGACACCTTGGTTGAGAGTGTATCATGACACCATGGTGAGTATCTTGACCTTGTACTCAAGGTGGTTGATGAATTGACTATTAGTGGAGAGTATCTTATATATATATATATATATATATTGTGTTGTGTATGTTGAGAGTTATTGGTGTTGTGTAACTTTGAAATGCACTGTGTCGGGTGGTGTTGTGAACAGAGGAGCTCGTGTGTGGCGAGTACCTGCTGCTACTTGTTGCTGTATTTTATTGTGAGAGTGCCAGTGATAAACTTGTGTGTAGGTATATATGTGTACCAAGAATACCTATAAGAGGAAGTATCAGAGGGAGGATGAGCAGCATATGTAAACTGCTACTGAGGTAATCCATTACTCAGTTGGGGAAGTATGATGCATGTTCTATTTTGAACTGTGTGCAGACAACAACTAGAGGGTTTATGTGCAGTATAACTATCAGGTAATGCATCAGTGAAGGTATTGTGGGCACTGTTGTGCAGGTGCATGGAGGATAGAAGTTGAGAGGCTTGTGGTGTAGTTGTGGTGTGCACTCAAGGAAGGGTAGTACAACTCAAGATTGGGGTTAGCAACATCCTCAAGCAGTGGGTTAGTCTTGAAGGGGGGTCTGTGTGGACCTGGGATGGGGTGATGGTCCAAGCATATTTTGGAAGACAGTATACTAGAGGTAAGGGTGCACTGGTGTTGCAGATGACTACAAGGGAGTTCAGAGGGCCAGAGAAAGCTTACTGCAGTACATTGCTTGTGCACTTGCTGCAGGAATTAAGGGGTGACTCAGGCTTGATAGTAGTGAGAGTGTAAGACTTGATGAGTGAAAAGATCAGTAGCAGCAACATTGTTGCTTGGCAGCAACTATTTGGGGTTATCCAGACCTGAGTTGGACCATTGGACTAGAGAGAAGTAGCAGTTGCAACAACAATATTGATTGTTGTTAAAGAGCAAAGCAGTAGTAGTAGCCCGAGCAGCAATTAAAGTAGGAGAGGTGAGTGTCTTAGTAAAACTTTACCAATTAGGTAAGAGAAAGGTCGGGTATTGATAGTAGGATGGGGAGGAGTGTATTAGATTGAGTGTTAGAGTTTGGGGTGGCAGTATACCAGCAATCCAGTATATTGGTGTACATGTACACATAAATTGGTGAGAGAGTTGGGTTGCAATGCTTGCAGGCAGCCTCCAGTACAGTAGAGGGAGCAAGTCTGATCAGAGGTATTCTGGTTAGATGTGCAGTTTGGGGGGAACATGTAGGAGAAGTAGCTAGGTTGGGACTAAAATATGTAAGGATAGGATACCAAATAGGTAAGTGTTGTGATGGGTGTTTGCAAGTATAGACATTAGGTATGGACAAGTATTAGATAAGTATATAGTGTCTTACATGTATAAATATGGACACATGTGCATTGGATTTGAGTGTAGGTTAGCATCATGGGTTACTTGAGGGTAGTACCATGTACCAATGTGGGACACTAGTTAGGCATTGGCTTAGATTCTAAGGTAGGGTTATTGATTAAAGTATTAGTTATATGTAATATATTAGATACTAGTTGAGGTATTAAGTACAAGGTGTGAGTACCCTATGATACCTAGTTAATAGTGAGATATCTTAAGATACTATAGTTTAGGTATTGACCTAGTTTGACTAATATGACCTAGTTTTGGCCTAGAAATCATACTTTAACTCATTTTAGCTTATTTATCATTCCTATACACCAAATGACATGATATTCATATATAGGTCTGTGTGGCACTAGCTCGGACACCGAGTTATACCTTTTTCTCAGAACCACATGTGAGTACATTCTTTGATAGTTTTCTTATTTGACAGTCTCTATGTTACCTGTATTTAGTATTGAGATATTTGATTCCTGACACGATGGTTACACGAATTGGTATACGTGGATACTTGTCATGAGATATTGTTATCATGATTACTCAGTGATTGTCGTATCGTATTTCGTGATTACTCAGTGATTACCGTGATATATTTATAATTATATAGACCATGATCATAGTGCATGATATTAGACCGTGCATTGTGATACATGTGTATAACGTGTCATAATTTGAATTTGTGTATTAGTCGGGGGATGGGAAAATATTAGTAAATATGTGATCATACCTTATAGCCCGTGATATGGTGTAGCCCGTGATAGCTAGCATATCGTACAACTCACATGTGGTCACGCTAGCTCCCATTTAGTTATATAGTCCGTGTTAGGCGCAAACCGATCACATATCTTACTAATATTTTATGGCACAAGTTATTATCCTGCTTTCTTATTTCCAGTTCATTACATTGATGATCTTTACTATATTTCTCTCAGTTTATTTCTATTTCTTTGTCATGCTAGTTACTTTTCTGGTTACTTCCATCATTTATTTTCTTTGCTATTGCTGTTATATCATTTTTGTCAACTATTGGAACTGCTATTAGGGTTGTACTTTGCTCCATCCTGACTGGATATATTTTTCAGATAACTCATTAGAGGATTGGTGTCCTACGCACTATGGGCCACAGGATGGCGAGACAGTTGAGCCAACGCCCATAGAGCCACTTGATATAGTACCATCAGCTGGAGAGGCTTAGACTATCCATTATGAGATTGTATTGACAATAGTTAGACTTTATGGCATGTATTATATATTGTGGGCTTTGTGGAGATTTAGACTTTGGACTTGTGTTGTATTTGACTCTTGAACTTCTTTTTTTCTTCCATATCATACCATAGCGTAGTACCTTGCATCAATAGTTTTATGATAGATGTCAGTATAGTTAGTATTGGAACTATATGTAGAAGGGGGAGTAGAGAGTATCAGTGGTGGTTCCATAAGTTAGTATCAGTATCAGCATGCATGTTCTGGATAACCATGAATTCATGTAGTTGGGTGAGCCATGTAACAATTATGTATCAAAAGAATTGTGATAAAAATTAATGGAGCATGAGATTCTATTGAGTGGTTGATACTTGAGTGTGTCAAGAATAGAAGAATGTATATTTATGATGGGTATTAATGAGTGTGCCATAGTTGAGTGGTACCCATAAGTGTATAGGAGAGTGTGAAGGAATATAAATGTATTGTGCTAAAGTAGTAGGACTTGTGTTACATATGGAAGTAAAGCATTGATGTGAATAGATATGAGTGCATCGGTATATGACAAGCGATGAGTATATCACTTAATTTTAAGGCTGTTGATATGTTAATGAGCAAGGTGTGGTAGAAGAATGAAGTGAAGTATTCAGAATTGTGTACACAATGCACAAAAGTTGATGAGTGAATACAAGATGGTGAAGTAAAATATCAGTGTGAGAGTTTTATGAGTATCAAAAGTAGGGGTTTGAGTATTAACAATCCCAATAGTGTGTCACAGGTGGAGAGGTATCAAGGTTGGTAATAGAAAATGTACTAGTGTATTATGATTAGTATGTCAGTCTGTAGGTTCAGGTATAGAAGATATGGGAGAAGATATATATAGATAACAATAGAGATATGGAATTAAGAGTTTACCTATGAGAGTGAAGTAAAATATGTGTATTATAGAAGTAAAATAACTAAGTGCAACAGATGTATGTGATCGTGAGTTTTAGTGAGTGTGATGAGGTGATCTAATGTTGAAGCTAGTGCCCAGAATAGTAGTAGTGTTGTGGTGAACTGTTGTAAGTATTAAGGAGTTAGTGCCTAGAACATTAGGTACCGTTAATGTGTATAGTTAGGAGCTAGTGTTTCTGTAACTAGAGTTCCTAGGAAGAGTAGCAGTATTCAGAGTATATCAAGGATTGATTGAGTAATGTGTTGGTATCAATAAATATCTTGTATGACATTATTAGATGGGTGTATCAGATAATATAGATGAAGAGTAGTGGAGAGTAAGAGTATAAGTGATCCAGGCAACAAAGTAGAGGGACAATCTATATAGAAGTGAGTTTAGTAGGTATAGTACCTTGCTAGTTTTGAGCATAGAAGTCGAATGTATCAGGAAATAATATGAGGGATATAAGGATACTAGTGAGATGTCATGATGGCTAGAAGGTGTTTATGTATGTATTACTTAGTGTGGATGAGAACCTTAGGGTGATTAACTATTACGCCCCAGTCCCAAAATACGTAGGACTAGGATACGTAACCATGCCAGCCGCCCGTATATATGGCAACTCCAATATATGGAAACCATATATACGTGCGTACGCTGTATAATGAACAATAGTTCACCAGTGGTATAACTAATCACAAGTCACAGGGTAATATCTAAATCTCATCCACAGAAGTCAAATATGAATAAACAATAACCATGTAACTAGATCTCAATACAGATATCTAAGAATGACAGTCAGATGAAATCAAATCTACTGCCGAAAAAGAATATAAAAGGAACCAGAATACACACCATAAAGAACAACATCTGACAATCACGAGGCTCGAAGAGAAGACCTCCTCGAAAAATAAGTAGCCTGTCCGGATCTGTGCTCCTGCGAGTACTCAAGAACAAATACACCTGGCAGGGGACCAGGTCCTCAGAGGGACATAGCAAGATACAGAAAAATGACATGCCATAATGTAAATACTGAATAAATAAATGGGATGTGCTAACCATCTAAGTGAATGCAATTTAAAGACCTTGTAGTACGCATGGGAATGTGTGGCTAGACATATGCTGACGTAATTCACCAATCCGTAGTGACTGACTAGTATATGCCACATATGCCCCCGTTCAAGGGAACTCTGCAATCGACCATCTCCAAGGAGCATGGTGCGAAGGTATAAAATATACAAGGAGGGGGTGTCCCATACGTCTACTAGTATCTTTTCCACCCAATATAGATGTACAAATCGTGAAAACGACGTGGACACCTCCTATTATGATGCAAGTCTCAATACAATAAACAACTGAGCTAAAATACCGCTACACGTGTTGCTCACACTGATGGCCAGTCGTGCATGAGGCACACGTTCCTATATGTACTCACTCTGTGACGTGTAATGATACGTGTCAAGGCCTGGGAAGTTAAATCAATAACTTCATAACTTTAGGTGGGTCTACTAGACACTAGGTCAGACACAAGTCCTAACGTCAACGCCTTCGTTGATTGCACCCGAGTCTGCTCGGACGCGCACATTTATATAATAAATAAATATATAACTAACAATAACTGAATTTAAACAGTACAACAAGGCAAGGTATACTTGCCTGGCAAGAGCTGCAAAATACAATGTCCAGATGTCAAATGCCAAGAAGTCAGAAACTATGGCCTGAGAAGAAAAGTCTCCGGATGCTGAAATAAACATCACTAACAGTCTCCGAAAATATCAAATAGCTAAAAACGTCTGTCCTTTCATCCAATTTGGACACAGAGGCAAAAATGACAGTTTCTGGTCAAAGCGAGGTCCACTTGTGGGCCGCTTTGCACCGGAAAATGTACCAGGGTCAAAGGTCTCCAAATTCGCCAAACTTAGTGTCAACAAGTCAGGAACGATGATACGAACCCAACGGAACTTCCAGAATTGGATTCCGATGAGCCGGTCACAAAATTGCCCCATCAAGTGGAGCCTGTGGGGCCCATGATACGCGATTTTGTCAACGTTCTCAGAATCGAACCAAACTTGGATCACAGGACCAGCGTATCGCTACGAGTCCGATGGCGCAAGTTTCGTTTTGATCCGACATGTGTACACAAAGTTGCAGCGTGTTCCAAAACTGACGGATACGGGACGGTGTCGGCGGATACGCGTTGATTCCGGTATGCACGCACATCCAAATCAACTTCTCCGAATTCCTACACGTCCGTATCAACGTCGCGCACGTTTTGGTAAAGACCGCGTGCGACCAAGTCATCCCGTTTGGCGGGGCGTACCCAGTTCCGGGGTGAATCGGGTTGTTATTTTTCTTGTATTTGGATCGCGGTTCGCGATCGCCACAGGACGCGATGCTCCGAGCGGGTTGCACGAGCACCGAGATGGTTATATAGTCTACACGACGCAACTGACGGAATTGAAATCGGAAATACGAGGAGAGAGATAAATATACCTGAACAGGGCTCCGAGGATTGAATTTCTTCGTGACCGAGGCGACACGACGCTACTATGTCCTGATTCATCTCCGCCGTGTCCGGGTCAGCCACTGCTGTGTCCGGGGTAGGCTAGGGTTAGGGCATGCCGGAGAGTTGCTGCTGGCCGGGGCAGCTCGACGAGGGGCTGAGTGGCGCTGGCCGGAGTCGAGGGTGTGTCCAGGCGGGGAGGAGAAGGAGGAGGTGGTTGATGATGATGGTGGGTGGTGGTGGCAGCCGGAGTGGAGGAGGAGGAGGAGCTGGGAGAGGGTCGGGTGGCGGAGGGCTCAGTGGCAGGGGGGAAAAGAGGGTGGCTAGGACGGAGAAGAAGGAGAAGGTGGTTGGCGGGGGCTGACGGGGCCGGCCAGGGGGTCCAGTCGAGAGAGAAGAGAGGCTCGGGGAGTTCGTCGAGGCCGGAGGGCTGCGGGCTGGCCGGACGGGGAGTGGAAAAGGAGGAGCTGGAGTTGGTGAGGAGGTGGTCGGCGGGGTCGTGGGGGTCCGGCGAGTGGGAAAGGAGGAGGAGAGGAGAGACTGAGGAGAGAGGGAGGGTCGGGACGGCGGGCGGCGAGGGCAGGGTAGCGGAGGAGGAGTAGGGAAGGAGGAGACCGAGGGGTCGGGGGTCGGCCGCCGGCGAGGTCGGCTCCGGCCAGGGGGAAAAGGGTGGAGGAGAAGGAAGAGGGAGAGAGAGCTCGGGGAGCGGGGAAGAGAGGCCAGCGGGGGGGGGGGATGCTCGCCGCGGGGGAGGGGTCGGCGGAGCGGCTCCGGCGGGGGTTCGCCGCTCCGGCCGGGGGGGGGGGGGTCGGCTGCGGGTTGGGGGGGGGGGTAGAGTTAGGGTTTGTTTTATTTTTATTTTCATTTTATTATTTTTCTTTTATAGAAAAAATATATTAATATAATATGTAAAATATCTAAAGATATTTACAAGATATTTTGGGATATTTTTGGGATATTTTTGGGATCTTTTCTGGTGGGTCCCGTCTCCAAATGGACGGCACAGGTTCACCGGCCAATGAGGGGGTGACACCTTGCACTGTAATTTGCAGAAAAGTCCCTGTAATTTCATAAATTGCGTAAAGTCCTAGTTTTGAGAAATTGCACAATTACGAAATTGTCTGGAAAAACACTCGATTCCTGAAAATTCTAAAATGCACAGAACAGAGGGAAATTGTTATGTGAGGGCCCTGGGGGAATGGGGGTGAGTCTGGGCAAGGGCAGGGCCTGATTTTCTTGGGTGATACGGACCATCGTATTTATTTAATTAATAAATACTGCGCACGGTGTTCTCTAATTATTTAGAGGCAGGTAGGGCCATAATTTTTCTACGGTGTCAATATACTAAATGTAGTATACTCAGTGTAGAATATTAACGTATTTTTGTTTGGGCAAAACAGGTGCATGTTGGGCCTCAAATTCCTAGGGGTACAGAGATGGATAAAGAGCAGGAAATAAAATAGGAAATAAATATGGCTTTTGTAACGATATTTGTGCGTCTCAAACGAGGCTCATTTTAGCACATCTGTGAGTTGCACAAAGTTTAGGAAAATAGTCTGGTATGTCTAGGACAGGTATGTGAACTTTGTTCGGGGATAACAGTCAAGGTAAAGCTCCAAATAATTAGGTGACGGACAGGTGCACAAGTCAACAGGATATGTAGGAAAAATAAATTAAAATATTGCCATAAATCCTAAATTGTTAAAATAATCCTAAAAATACTGAAATCTGGTCGAGGGGGTTTATAATCTACCCAACTTATAAAAATTTCGTCCTCGAAATTAAAACTAAGCCACGGTAGAAGTCAAAGACGGCAATAGATATAATTTAACAAAGTAATTTATATCTTGGTTTACGAATAGGTTCGTAAAACGTTTACGCATGTCGTCCACACGCTCCAAGTAGATTCTCCTGGCGCGCCATGCTTCTATGTCACGCGGACCAAGGGAAATAGACTGATTTCTCAATACCATTTCTCGATGATCAAGGATTTCTACGGGCTGCTCCTGATACGACAAGCTCGGCCTAATGGTGATCTCCGAATGGTTGAGAACCTGACTGTTGTCTGTCACATACGCCTGAGTTACGACACATGGAATACAGCAAGTACTCCTTCAAGTGAAGGTGGTAGCGCAAGTTGATTTGCCACTACTCCCACTCTTTCTAGCACGTCAATGGTCCAATATACCTTGGCCTTAATCTTGCTGCGTTCTCCGAATCGAATGGTGCCTCTAGTAGGTGGTATCTTCAAGAAGACATGATATTTGAATTCCAAGGGACGATGATGATGGTTTGCCCATTGCTTCTGTCTGTCATGCACTGCTCGCGAGTGTCCTTGTATTTACTTAACTGTCTCTACGGTGTTGACCACCAACTCTGGTCACGCGAATCCTTGTCTGGTAAAATGCTGACTGGTATGCCGTCAGTCGCTTCTTCAACTCCTCGAAAGCGGCTTGACACTCGTTAGTCCATATGAATTCTTAATCCTAAAAAGTCAACCTATTCGTAGGTGCTGCTATCCTTTCAGGAGTCAATTAATTGTTCATCCGGGTAAAAACCATTTAGACTCCTGATAGCAAAATGGTACACCCTTTATCGTAATACTTGGGTTCTGAACTTGACCCAAGTTACGAGGCAAAAATTTCATGCTGCCATAGTGATGCACGTACCAGGAAAGTAGGTAGGTAGAGAAGGTCATTCTAAAGATAGTACAGTTTTAAACTGTAATCTAATCTAATAATAGGGTTTGGTAATTACCCAAGAAACAAACAGAAATGGCTATAGAAATAATACACTTTCATATTTATACTAAGTACGAGGTTTCGTCTTTCCGAAATAAAGGAAGACGGAAAACAGTAATCAAGAGTTCAAGGGAAAGGTAATAGATTAGAAGTGTGGGGATCAAGGCGTTTAAAGAATTCAAATGGAAATTGTCAAAACAGTTGTGGATTGAAATCCTATCTTGGTAATTCCTATTCACGTGCTCGTATCAGTACAGTTATGTAACTGATACGATATGCTTAGACATATCTAGAGGGAAAGTACATCTGTCTACTAATTATCTCAATCCACGTAAAGTAGTTATGCGAAGGGCGAACCAAGTGCACTCTGGTTGATCAGACCGTAATACACTGATTCTGAAATGTATTAGTGTAGTACTCCAATAATACATATCTCAAGAACAAGCTTGATAAAGAATAAGCTTGCAAAACTAGGCTATAATAGCGGCATAAGTCAAAGTAGTACGGTAAATATAAGTACGCTAGATTATGATGTGAGAAATCTCAAAACAATTCAAAATCACAAACAGACAAGACCCTACAATCTCTACAGTTATTATTCTAACTCCTACTCTAAGACGCTAGTTGACGTAAAAGAGGTATGGCCTTCTAAGTTCTATAATCTTAATATACACTATAGGTTGTCCGTATAAAATAAAGATTAAGGTAGTCTGCGTAAAGTAGGGATATCAGAGCCGTCCGCGTAAAAGTCTGTGCGTAACAGTCTGCGTAAAAGTCTGGATAAAAGTCTGAGCGTAAAAGTTTTGCGCTAAAAATCTGCGCCTAAGCTTAGCGGACCGTAAAGTCTGTATAAAAGTCTGCCTGCGTAAAGTTCGCCTAAAAGGTTTGCGTAAAATCTGCCAGCGTGATAAGTATGCGCGTAAAATCTCCTGCGTAAAGTCTAGCATTCGTTGCAGCGTAAAGTTGTACGAGAACTCATGAGTTTGTCAATTAAGTTAATGAATCCTGTCCTCTGACAAAAGTACTTGCACGACGATCGAGTGGTCGGTTGTGACGATGAATTTGCACGGAGTCCCAGGTTGTCGTCTAGTGACTGATTGGATACAAGTCACTTACGCTTGAGATGAGACAAAATCAGATGTCCTGTCAGAAAGCTGTTTCTTTTTGCACAGGGCTCGAGGCGTATCTCTGCCTTTAATGCACAAGATTGGGTCATGGCTGAAGAAAAGCTAAGGCTGTAACAAAATACGCTCACATTCTATCCTTAGGTTATGCCTAATCAGGTTACTCTACGCTGGTTATCTAATATTCAAGAATCATCAGGTTTACGTAGGGCAGTTACCTACGTGGTTCTCATGACGTGTCCTACGCGGGATAAGGAATACTAAATGAAAGTGGATAGCAGTTATTTTAACTGCAGCATAAAAGAGATAATCTTCTGCATAATTAATTTTTATGCCAATAATAAAGTCATTTGGCTTTTACGCTAACTAGGCAGTTGTTTGGATTCTTATGCCAACAACGGTCAAATGGGTTTTACGCCAACAAGGGTAAATGATCTCTGGCGTAAAACTCTGGTTATCTAACTATAGGATGAGGTTTTCGGTCCTAGTATTTAATCCTTAGATTTCTATGGGTTCCTCAAGACTAGGGTCAACACTATGGTCAATTCTCTAACTAATTCTAGTAATATTTATACTACTCTCAAGTCATACGTCAAGGATCAATGGTAAGTTAATCTATAGGTAGTGATGCTAGGGTTTATTAGGTAGTATGGAAGACTAGGGTTCATTTAGTAGTCTGAACTTAATGATATGTCAAAGCCCTAGTTGTGTTCTTAATAGGAATACTACCTTAATTATCATCCTATTAACAGGGATTCCTATATTCTAGCAGGGGCTATACTCGAGGAATTACCAGGGAAGCACACGAATCAAGCAGGATGTAATTTTGTAAGTAGAACAGACTGGAAGAAAGATAAGTCATAGTCAATTGGATGAGATCCTATGCTCTAATCCTAGGTGCAGGCTTGCTCGGTACAGTAACGTAACCGAGATAATATGCTCTGACCTGCATGGGCCACCACTAAAAACATGTCACGCCCCAGTCCCAAAATACGTAGGACTAGGATACGTAACCATGCCAGCCGTCCGTATATATGGCAACTCCAATATATGGAAACCATATATACGTGCGTACGTTGTATAATGAACAATAGTTCACCAGTGGTATAACTAATCACAAGTTACAGGATAATATCTAAATCTCATCCACAGAAGTCAAATATGAATAAACAATAACCATGTAACTAGATCTCAATACAGATATCTAAGAATGACAGTCAGATGAAATCAAATCTACTGCCGAAAAAAAATATAAAAGGAACCAGAATACACACCATAAAGAACAACATCTGACAATCACGAGGCTCGAAGAGAAGACCTCCTCGGAAAATAAGTAGCCTGTCCGGATCTGTGCTCCTGCGAGTACTCAAGAACAAATACACCTGGCAGGGGACCAGGTCCTCAGAGGGACATAGCAAGATACAGAAAAATAACATACCATAATGTAAATACTGAATAAATAAATGGGGTGTGCTAACCATCTAAGTGAATGCAATTTAAAGACCTTGTAGTACGCATGGGAATGTGTGGCTAGACATATGCTGACGTAATTCACCAATCCGTAGTGACTGACTAGTATATGCCACATATGCCCCCGTTCAAGGGAACTCTGCAATCGACCATCTCCAAGGAGCATGGTGCGAAGGTATAAAACATTCAAGGAGGGGGTGTCCCATACGTCTACTAGTATCTTTTTCGCCCAATATAGATGTACAAATCGTGAAAACGACGTGGACACCTCCTATTATGATGCAAGTCTCAATACAATAAATAACTGAGCTAAAATACCGCTACACGTGTTGCTCACACTGATGGCCAGTCGCGCATGAGGCACGCGTTCCTACATGTACTCACTCTGTGACGTGTAATGATACGTGTCAAGGCCTGGGAAGTTATATCAATAACTTTACAACTTTAGGTGGGTCTACTAGACACTAGGTCAGACACAAGTCCTAACGTCAACGCCTTCGTTGACTGCACCCGAGTCTGCTCAGACGCGCACATTTATATAATAAATAAATATGTAACTAACAATAACTGAATTTAAACAGTACAACAAGGCAAGGTATACTTGCCTGGCAAGAGCTGCAAAATACAATGTCCAGATGTCAAATGCCAAGAAGTCAGAAACTATGGCCTCAGAAGAAAAGTCTCCGGATGCTGAAATAAACATCACTAACAGTCTCAGAAAATATCAAATAGCTAGAAACGTCTGTCCTTTCGTCCAATTTGGACGCAGAGACAAAAATGACAGTTTCTGGTCAAAGCGGGGTCCACTTGTGGGCCGCTTTGCACCGAAAAATATGCCAGGGTCAAAGGTCTCCAAATTCGCCAAACTTAGTGTTAACAAGTCAGGAACGATGATACGAACCCAACAGAACTTCCAGAATTGGATTCCGATGAGCCGGTCACAAAATCGCCCGTCAAGTGGAGCCTGTGGGGCCCACGATACGCGATTTTGTCAACGTTCTCAGAATTGAACCAAACTTGGATCACAGGACCAGCATATCGCTACTAGTCCGATGGCGCAAGTTTTGTTTCGATCCGACGTGTGCACACAAAGTTGTAGCGTATTCCAGAACTGACGGATACGGGGCGGTGTCGGCGGATACACGTTGATTCCGGTGTGCACGCACATCCAAATTAACTTCTCCAAATTCCTACACGTCCGTATCAACGTCGCGCACGTTTTGGTAAAGACCGCGTGCGACCAAGTCGTCCCGTTTGGTGGAGCGTACCCAGTTCCGGGGTGAATCGGGTCATTGTTTTTCCTGTATTTGGATCGCGGCTCGCGATCGTCACAGGACGCGATGTTCCGAGCAGGTTGCACGAGCATCGAGATGGTTACATAGTCTACACGACGCAACTGACGGAATTGAAATCGGAAATACGAGGAGAGAGATAAATATACCTGAACAGGGCTCCGAGGATTGAATTTCTTCGTGACCGAGGCGACACGACGCTACTATGTCCTGATTCATCTCCGCCGTGTCCGGGTCAGCCACTGCTGTGTCCGGGGTAGGCTAGGGTTAGGGCTTGCCGAAGAGTTGCTGCTGGCTGGGGCAGCTCGACGAGGGGCTGAGTGGCGCTGGCCGGAGTCGAGGGTGTGTCCAGGCGGGGAGAAGAAGGAGGAGGTGGTTGATGATGATGGTGGGTGGTGGTGGCAGCCGGAGTGGAGGAGGAGGAGGAGCTGGGAGAGGGTCGGGTGGCGGAGGGCTCAGTGGCAGGCGGAAAAAGAGGGTGGCTAGGGCAGAGGAGAAGGAGAAGGTGGTTGGCGGGGGCTGACGGGGCCGGCCAGGGGGTCCAGTCGAGAGAGAAGAGGGGCTCGGGGAGTTCGTCGAGGCCGGAGGGCTTTGGGCTGGCCGGACGGGGAGTGGGGGAGGAGGAGCTGGAGTTGGTGAGGAGGTGGTCGGCGGGGTCGTGGGGGTCCGGCGAGTGGGAAAGGAGGGAGGAGAGGAGAGACTGAGGAGAGAGGGAGGGTCGGGACGGCGGGCGGCGAGGGCAGGGTAGCGGAGGAGGAGCAGGGAAGGAGGAGACCGAGGGGTCGGGGGTCGGCCGCCGGCGAGGTCGGCTCCGGCCAGGGGGAAAACGGTGGAGGAGAAGGAAGAGGGAGAGAGAGCTCGGGGAGCGGGGAAGAGAGGCCAGCGGGGGAGGGGGGGGATGCTCGCCGAGGGGGAGGGGTCGGCGGAGCGGCTCCGGCGGGGGCTCGCCGCTCCGGCCGGGGGGGGGTCGGCTGCGGGCTGGGGGGGTAGAGTTAGGGTTTGTTTTATTTTTATTTTCATTTTATTATTTTTCTTTTATAGAAAAATATATTAATATAATATGTAAAATATCTAAAGATATTTACAAGATATTTTGGGATATTTTCGGGATATTTTCGGGATCTTTTCGGGTGGGTCCCGTCTCCAAATGGACGGCGCAGGTTCACCGGCCAATGAGGTGGTGACACCTTGCACTGTAATTTGTAGAAAAGTCCCTGTAATTTTATAAATTGCGTAAAGTCCTAGTTTTGGGAAATTGTGCAATTACGAAATTGTCTGGAAAAACACCCGATTCCTGAAAATTCTAAAATGCACAGAACTGAGGGAAATTGTTATGTGAGGGCCCTGGGGGAATGGGGGTGAGTCTGGGCAGGGGCAGGGCCTGATTTTCTTGGGTGATACGGGCCATCGTATTTATTTAATTAATAAATACTGCGTACGGTGTTCTCTAATTATTTAGAGGCAGGTAGGGCCATAATTTTTCTACGGTGTCAATATTCTAAATGTAGTATACTCAGTGTAGAATATTAACGTATTTTTTTTGGGCAAAACAGGTGCATGTTGGGCCTCAAATTCCTAGGGGTACAGAGATGGGTAAAGAGCAGGAAATAAAATAGGAAATAAATACGGCTTTTGTAACGATATTTGTGCGTCTCAAACGAGGCTCATTTTAGCACATCTGTGAGTTGCACAAAGTTCAGAAAAATAGTCTGGTATGTCTAGGACAGGTATGTGAACTTTGTTCGGGGATAACAGTCAAGGTAAAGCTCCAAATAATTAGGTGACGGACAGGTGCACAAGTCAACAGGATATGTAGGAAAAATAAATTAAAATATTGCCATAAATCCTAAATTGTTAAAATAATCCTAAAAATACTGAAATCTGGTCGAGGGGGTTTACATTAACAAATGTTAGAATATGAGTTGCATCAAGTAACGGGATAGAAGGAGTACCCTAGTAACATGAGCCATCTCAAGAATTATGGCAGTTTAGGCACAAATATTTTAGTGACTAGTATATTAAGTATAAAGAAGAGATGTGAGTAACTTGGAATGAGAATGTCATCAAAAGTGCCATATAAGAGCTAGTGCCTTGGGTAGACAGTAACAAGATTTGAGTAGGCATCCTATTGGGGGTACTCAAGATGGACAAGGGTGTACTAATAGAACACATGATTGAAAATATATACAAGTGTTCCTTGCAAGAGAATGGTTGAGAAATGTTTGGTGATTATAATAACTGAAATAGATAAAGGAGGTAGTATCTTAGGGATATTTTATATAGTATCCTAGGTAGCAAGTGTCAG
Source organism: Iris macrosiphon (assembly GCA_036927795.1). Taxonomy (NCBI): domain Eukaryota; kingdom Viridiplantae; phylum Streptophyta; class Magnoliopsida; order Asparagales; family Iridaceae; genus Iris; species Iris macrosiphon. Next base: position 336,486,136 of record JAYESA010000004.1, on the reverse strand, counting down.
TGAGTTAAGTATGTCCATGACCTAGAACCATAGTATAGCACTAGTATTGGGTAACCCTCCATATTAAAATATCTTGACTAGGTTGATGATTAGTGAATGCTTAGTGTGAGATAAACTAGGCCAACAGTGGCATAATAGATTACCCAGCACCAGCAGAGAAAGAGACCCCAGCGAGGCAGGGCTTTTTACAATGAAGGTCAAAATGACCAATGCTACATGTGTTGGGTTAGCAGGTTCTGTTTCTTTTCATCTAGTTGATCAGTGTGATACCTGGTGGATTATAGTTGCCATAGTGATTGTGCTATGGTATGTGAAAACCTTGATAGAGACTGAAATTCATGATAATTAGAGACTATATCCAAGTATGGTTGCTCTTTTAGTAGAATGGTAGGATTGTATGTTATAAGATAGGACTGTCTTGGACTATGATTGTTGGGGGTTGACCGTAGTAGAATTTGCATGAATAGATTATGGTTGTCACAAGAGAGAGAGATGAGGGTTTTAATTTCGGGGATAAAATTCTGCTAAGGGGGTAGATTTGTCACTACCGCTTTTCCGGAGAGGGATATTTTTGTCTTTTCCTATTATTGGTAATATGGTTAATATTAGTATTTCAAAAATTATTATATTGAATGGTATTTCATAATTATTTATTTATAGTGAATGTTACATATTTATTTATTATAGTATTTAGATATTGTTAGCATGCGACATTATATTTTGGACTACTGTTATTGGACCCAACTAGATTTGTCATGGACCAACTTTATGTTAGAAACACCTGAGCCCAATAGTTAGTCATTTTTATTAAGTTAAGTGATTTAATTAGTCCAACCATTAGGAGTAGAACCTTCCTCCTTAATCATTTTCTTCATGACAAGCCCCAAGGACTATTTTGGACATTGTATATTTTTTAAATCCTATGGAAGAGGGGGGGAGGGGGGGGGGGGGGGGGGCGGCCACACTAAGATGTGGAGACTCTCTCTCTCCTATTCTCATTTCATTCCAATTTAGATCTAGAATAGTTCTTCCCCAAATTCTCTCTTTCCTCTACCAAACCTACTCCAAATCTCTACCAAATTCCTTCTAAATTTATCCCTACTTCAATATTGGAGACTCTAGGAGCAAAGAGAAGGCAATGATGTACAATTAGGAGGAATTTGCACAATAAGCTTCTTTGTGTTCATTGGAGACTTTCATTGATTATCCATCCCCCAATAGGTACAATTCAGTTTTTTCTTCTAATTAGACTTCAAATCTGTAGTTTAATCATTAGGAACCCTCCCATGTACTAGGACTACCTATAGGAAGAAGAATTGACTATTAGGGACCCCTATTTTGGAAGTTATGGCGTATTTTGTGCCCGGTTTGGAGAAAATCCGAGATTGGTGCACCATGTATTTGTCAATACGTCAATTAGACCAAATTGACATGCGTTTGGTTGTGTGAGACTAGTATCGTGTCCAAAAATAAATACGGGGAGTCCGTATCATGATACATGAGTTTATTTTGGGATTTTGAGCATGTTAGTGTAATTTCTCTTTATAATTTATTGGAACTAATTACTTTAGTCATATAATGATGATTTTGATATGTACATATGGTGTAAGTAAGTATTTGGGGGGTTTTGACACCTTGTAGAGAGTGTATCATGACATCATGGTGAGTATCTTGACCTTGTACTCAAGGTGGTTGATGAATTGACTATTAGTGGAGAGTATCTTAGTGTATATATATTATATACTTATATTTGTGGATATATATATATATATATATATATATATATATATATATATATATATATATATATGTCTATTTTGTTGTGTGTGTTGAGAGTCATTGATGTTGTGCAACTTTGAAGTGCACTGTGTCGGGTGGTGTTGTGCACAGAGGAGCTCATGTGTGGCAAGTACCTACTGCTACTTGTTGATGTGTCTTATTATGAGAGTGCCAGTTATGAACTTGTGTGTAGGTATATATGTATACCAAGAACACCCATAAGAGGAAGTATCAAAAGGAGGATGAGAAGCATATGTAAAATGCTAGTGAGGTAATCCATTACTCGCTTGGGGAAGCATGATGCATGTTCTGTTTTGAACTGTGTGCAGACAACAACTAGAGGGTTTAGGTGTCACGCCCAGATCTCCCGTAGGAATCAGCCGTACCCGCTAGGCGCGAATCACCGTGTCAGCGCTCCCGTGGGAGATCTTTTTCATCTGGACGTGATATCGCATCAGAACAAGCTGCGCCCTTGCAAGGCCATGTTCTGAACCGGCGGTAAAATGACTAAGCCACATAGTCGCACAGATAGTCCGAATGCAGCAGAATAAAAAATGAACATACAATTGGTGACAAGTTCATAGAGTCTTTATTGCGGAAGCATTGAAATGAACATAATTATAGATGTAAAATGAGCACTTTATTGATATTGAATCAGTATTATAAGCGACGATAGACCGAGATTACAAGTCGCTCAAGTCCTTTCTCTCTTGAAACTATAAAAGCGTACCAAGTGGCTACAATTATGGAATGATACATAGGCGATGTTTCAACTTTATGTGTTGTATATGCGCTTCAGCTCCAGACGCAATGCTCCAAGGCTCTAGAGCGAACTCCATGCCTTAGCTCGCACGAAGGGATTTTTACACCGAACGAGGATCTCCTGCACCCTGCATACAATCTGGTGGGTTATCCATACATGAATGGACTGGTGGGGAGGCTTTTTGCCCACTCAAAAAATCCAAATATGTTATATAGGTTCCGTGCACCATCTATTAAGTTCTAGTCTTGTGTTAGGATCATTTTTATGGCATAATGAAAAGCTTAACTCGTGTGGCGGTGCACCGTACAATATATGAGTAATACGGTGATACTTACCAACTTACCATCCGTTCTTTCCTATCCAAGGAAAACTAAGTTAAACCAAGCATGAGTATATATAATAAAATCCAGGGGCAATTGCATAAGCAAACACACGTGTCACGAGCGGGGTTCCGATTCAGGTGTATGAGTTACACGGATTACTCAGGTGTGTTGCAATGGATTCTTAGGTGTTCAAATTATGTACAGATATCTTATACTCAAATCTGTTCAGGTGTTCCAGATAACTCGATGCGATGCAATGACTCACATGCAGATTGCTGCTAAGCGAGGATGACTAATCTATATGAACATGAGGTTACTGGCACGACGCTATAGAGGATGGTGTAGTCTCAGGAATAAATGTTGTACAAGAAGGAATATGGGCTATTGCACACATCCCACCCGACCCAGGCGACTACAGTCAGGAGGTTCTGACTGGTCGGATCGGCCCCGGTGCCCCGGAGACCGTCCACAAAATGAGATTTAAAAATCTTCCTTATGCATTAAGTTGTCCGTGACCATACAAGTCTCTAATCTTCCACGTCTATTGTCAGGTACAAGCACAGGAACAAGTCAGGATATATCACGTACAAGTTCGAGTCAGGATCTTGTCAAGTACAAGTTCAAGTTCAAGGCATGATTATTCACAAATATATATCGACTCCTCCGGCCATTTAATTCAGCACATGACGAGTATTGCTCCACAAGCTATGATTCTTGCTTTATTGGCATGATGCAAATCTCCTGGTTCGGGAACTACCTTGGCGACCTAACGGTCCCGAATATTTTCAGGTTCATACTTGCACGAAATGACTATTTGATAGTCTTCCGGAAAACTTAGATGAATGCAAGACAAGTAGTTTTACCGGGGTCGTGGCATGAATTATGTGATAAGCATTGAAACGAGGCAACGAGTACAAGTTATAATGTAAGAAGGCAATCATATATTTATATGAAACATAAGCATTTACGTTAGCACAGGTCTAAGGGGTAGTACGAGGAGTAAAAATATATAGGGACATATCGAGCGACATAATCCATAAGGCGAGCAGTGTAAACAAGTAAAGCAGTGCTGTACGAAGAGTATATAATAATCTACCCGAGGCATATCAGGGTATACTTGCACGAAGCTAAGGTTACATTCGAGGGTCCATATTATAAGCCAAGTATCATTTCCATGTTCTAACACAAGCAATATAAGATGGTATTATTTTCTTAGCTAGGTGCATTGTATTCTTTATAAGTATGCAAGGGTTATCGCCTAGCAATCTAGTATGTATCGTCCATATTTTAAGTGTACAGGCTAAGCAAAGACAATTTTATCGTAGCCACCCAAGTTAGCAATTTTTTGCCTCGGTCGAGTGATAATCTGAGTATGCCTTTGAAAGTCTAAGTCTGAATTCCTGAAGGGCCAAGTTTGGAATCCTTTGCTCAGGAAAGTCTTATCGCTGAATAAAGCGGGTCAGGTCATTGCACTTGCGCCATTTGAATCGGCTATCCTCTTGAACGGAATGGGTTGTTATATTATACACCACTCAGAAAAGGTCTCGTCATCGAGACTTCCTGAGCACAAACCATTCTATCGCAAACTATCGAATCTATCTCAAGCATAGAAATCGGTGTCGCATGTGTATTGGGTTTGTCTTATTGAATGACTCTATCATTCAATCCAAGCTCTGACTCGGTCTCTACTACGCCTTAGCGCGAAACATATCGCTTAATGCGGGGTATGGTATGATCCATCTTGAATGACGATATAAGGCTGAAGCAAACTTATCCAAATTGTTATACTCGTCCATACGAATCTAACATATTCACTTATACTAGCATTTGGGATCAGCATATCACGTGTCTGGATCGTACACATATTCAAGACGTCCCTCAAACATGTGCATGTCAACTAACTTAGCGATAGAGATGTCTTTGCACTCGAGTTTAAAATATTATTTAGTCTTGGATCGTGTATAAGTTTAAGGTATCCCTCAAATATATGCATTCAACCAAACTTAGCGATAGTAAAGTCGGACAAGCTACTTGCAAAAATCTTAAGGGTTCTCGTCTTACAAATCAAGATGATACCTCCAACATGGTCAATAAAATTCTAAGTCATATCAATCTCACTCAAACCAAGCATAGCACTACCATCAAGCACGACCTATCCGATCAACCGACTAGCATCCATGTCCTATCGTCATTTCTATTCGTGTCAAATATAGCACACACCTACCGTCCAAGTCTAACTCTAAGTCTTGTTGTCCCAGTTTTATGGCTTTCTCAAGAAATACTCTAAAGTCGATTACATATGTTCTTTCACTCGGTACAGGATCGTCTGCCTAATTACTAGGTCAGCTCATAAGGTCATAGGTACAGTTCATGCTTACGACTTATCGTACAATTTTATCGCACGATGCTCGCCCCAATTCCTAAGGTCAAACCATTGTTCATTTTCATGGGGTATTCTATCGAAGCTTGTTTTACTCAGATTTTTAAACATCAAGCACAAATTATCCTACTCACATTAACACGTTCGTTGTACAGGGTCAGAGTTTGTTCAGTCAAATCCATGATATATCCTTGATGCATGTCCAGCCTAGAAATTCATATAGTCTATCTCCTCAAGCATGTTTGATAGAACACATATATCCAATCTAAGTCTAGAGCACCAAATCATGATTAAATTTCCAATCACCGATCTTAATCATAAACTCTAAGTCGTTCAACCAGATTTATGTATCCGTTCACGAAACCATCAAGCGTGTCTTACTCTAGGTTCTAGACTAATTCATCATTGAAATACTTTCGATTCACTTATATTCCCAAACTCGTCTTATCGTGTCAAACCATAAGTCAAGACGATTATTTGATTATCTTATTCCGGTCTCCCACAAGTTCGATCATCCTTGCTGGATGTGAGATCACCATGCCAACGGTCCCGCTAGATAATCGCCCTAATTCGGGTGTGATGCACATACGAGCATAGAGTTACGCTCGCACAAGACAAGAACGTCGAATATTATGGTTATCATCGAAACAATTGAGACACCTTATCATTACACTTTCGTTTCATCCAAGTTATATATATAATACTTCAAGTCATATCTATTCATGCCGTGATCATAATTCGTCTAAAAAATTTATCCAACTTCAATGACCATTTTATAAATTCATATTCTACTTCTAGCACTCCTCAAGCAACTAGGTTCAATACTCAAGCCAAAGTCTATCTACCTTCGATACATTTTATTTCATTAATTTTATTTGAATAATCATCGAGCATGTTCCCGTGAGTTTGATCATCCCCGTTGGACGTAAAATTACCATGCCAGCGCTCTTACGGGATAATCGTCCTCGGACGCCCTGATTGTTAAGCGTTATCCTTTGAACTAGATTCAAGATTGTTCTTACAAACTCCAGATCGAATCTGTTATCGCTTACCTCATTCATCAAATCAAAATATTCCTTTACTTGTATCAATCCATGCTATCTTCCAACTATCGATACCATATCAAGTCTATTAATTTGAAACCACAATATCTATACTCAAGTTCAATCCGTTGATTCAATTCGATATCGCACGTACGATCCACCAAGTTTCTTCCACCAAGATATCGATTTATTACCTTGAATCCCTATTCGATATAAGACTTATCAATTATTTATTACGTTCTCAAATCGTTCAAACCAACTATCGCACAAGATCTATGAATTCATTTAAATATTTCTAAAATAATCCATACACCACTCAGGAATCGAGTCATCCAATTAAATTCTCAATCGCGTTCGTATCATTTGCTAGCATATTCACCAAGTCGTTCCTTAGAATTTCCCGTACGATACCTAAGTGTCACCTGATAAATCTTCTTCTCTCATATATATCCTTGTTGATAGTCATCAAAGTAAACCATATTTGAATTGTATCTGCGACACAAAATATCGTCCGAGCTATTTCCTAAAATCCAAGCACGATCATCTATATTCGCCTTAGCGATAATCTGATAATATTTCTATCGGTTGTATTTCTAAGTCTGACTTATCCTTATCTGAACAATATTTTAATCTCGCTCGTAAACTAACTAGCACCAAAGGGTTTTGGTACGCGATACTCTATAAACTTAGCCGAAAGGCTGTGTGCATAGCTAACTGTCCAAACGATATTTTTATACACTAAACAGCTAGGTAATCATATATAGGTAATCAGGTTTGCACATAATTTGCAAATTAAAGTACGAGTCTATTTCCACAAGGTCTAACATAGGTCAGAACAAGAATCTTTGCATAACTATCCAGTTCAAGCAATCATACCATTCATATGTACCTTTAAAATTATTTAGACTCATTGTATGGAATATCCCAACGGGTCAACGAGAGAGAGTGTATGCACATAACCCACGAACGAGCTTTCAAAACTGAAAAAATTGATACGAAGTCCAAAGAATTAAAGTGGATGCTCTGATACCAATATGGCACGTCCCGATCTCCTATAAGAATCGGCCGTCCCCGCTAGGCGTGAATCATCGTGCCAGCGCTCTCCCATGATGATCTTTTCTATCTAGAAATGATGCCATACGAGCACAAGTTGTAACCGTGCAAGACCATAATCCGAACATACGGTAAAATGACTAAGCCACAGAGTCGTACAGATAGTCCGAATACAGCAGAATAAGAAACGAACATGCAATTGATAAAAAGTTTACAGAGTCATCATAGCGGAAGCATTGAAATGAACATAATTATAGATGTAAAATAGGCACTTTATTGATATTGAATCAGTATTATAAGCGGCGATAGGCCAAGATTATAAGTCACTCAAGTCCTCTCTCTCTTAAAATGATAAAAGAGTGCCAAGTGGCTACAATTATGGAATGATACATAGGCGATGTTCCAACATCATGTCTTGTATTTTTGCTTCAGCTCCGGATGCAATGCTCCAGGGCTCAAGAGCGAACTCCATGCCTTAGCTCACACGAAGGGGTTTCTGTACCGAATGAGGTTCTCCCGTACCCTGCAAACAACTTGGTGGGTTATTGTAATGCCCCACTCTAAACGGTTACTTATGCAACACTTGTTACTTTGACTCGGTTGAGAATCGAGTCTCGGGGAAACCTTACCGCCAAAATCAACACGGACAAAATACAATGAGCCCTTCAAATTGATGGAACGACTTCTATTGAAATGAGTCCAAGTATTTTTGTTAGTTGCTTTGCTTCTTGGTTTTGTGTTGCTTTGTGTTTTGTCTTGCTTTCGATGACTTGGTTTTCATGATTTGCTATTCTCGCTTGCGCGTTCTTTTTGAATCGTAAAAGAAAGAGATCGAAGGATGCTAAGCAAGTAATTGTTACAATTTCAGGACGCATAACCAAGGAGTGACCATTGCATAAGGCTTCCCTATCCTCTCTTCGATTCAATTGGTGAGTGGCTTAGGCCCTTCGATGAATCCTTTAGTCTGCACATCTTAATAAAGAATCTCTAGTTCACTTGAATTGCATGTCCCTATGGTAAATGTTAACTCATTAACAAGATATGCTAAAAAGATAGAATTTGCATGCTTGATTTTTGAACTGCTATTTCCTTATTTTTTGTTAAAAGAACTATACTGTTTGTAACATTAAATTTTCCTTAAACTCGTTTGAGAGAATTGATATTAAACTCCTTATCGTTTGAAATGTTGGATATGGCTGATTGAAGAGCTATGGCTCTATCGAAAAGATATAGTCCCTATTGATATTTTTTTTTGTTCATCTGTTGCTATAGAAATGTTATTATTCTGATAGAAAGCATTCATCACATCGGTCTTGGACAACTTGTGCACAAGATACCGATCTCTCGAACGATTCCTGGGGCACTAGGAATCGTTTGTCCTGGGGGAGATAATCGAAACACCCTAAGACTTTACGTCCTTGGCCTCTACAAATATCATTTTAAAAAATGATATAAGTTTTCAAACGATTTCAAAAGTCCCAAATTTCAAAAATGGTTGCGAATCTATAATAGTAAATCGAGAGAATAAATTGTCCCTAAGTGTATGAAAACCCAACGTCCCATGCAATAAGTTAATAATACGTTATGAGACTAATGGAAGCTACTCTCTTTTGCAGCAAGATGACTAAAACAGGTAACCCAGGAATATCGCGCGCAGCGAGCGTGAATGATGAACAAATTGATAGGCTGATTGGCTTATTTGAAAATTAACAAGAACAATTCAATGACAGGATCGATTTGAGGCTCAGCAGCAACGGACAGATGCTCGAGCCCTGGCACAATAGAAGTAGTTAGACTCTTTGACTCAGATAGTGACGACCTTGGTCGCCAATAGCAGTGCATCGGGAACCACCGCAACACCAGTGGCAGCCGCACCCCGCCTCGAGAAGCAGGCCTAGCAGAAGCTAATGAGCCTCCGTAGGCGGTCAGGAAATCTATCTTTAAAGGTGCTGAGTTCCTGAAGTTGAGCCCTCCTGAGTTCGAAGGCAGGGCCATGCCAGATAAGGTGATGGACTGGGTCGCCAAGCTGGAGGACTTGTTCGAATTTGCTGGGATACCTATGAGCAAGAGGGTGGCGTGTGAAGTCATACAACTGCGGTTACGAGCACACGATCGATGGCAGATCAAGAAGCTGAATCTTGCCACAAAGCGCCCGAACGGTAAAATTACTAGAAGAATGTTCAAGGAAGCATTCCAGGAGCAATACCTTCCACCTGTCGTCAGGCAGAGAAAGGAAGATGAGTTTACCGAACTTAAGCAAGGGAACAAGTCCGTCGAGGACTATGAATCAGAGTTCTCCAAACTTGCTAAGTTCGCTAGTTCATTGATTCCTGATGAGAAGGCCCGTACACACATATTTATAAAAGGTTTAAAATATAGCCTTAGGAAAGATGTTATGAACCGTGAATGTACCTCCTACATAAAAGATTTTGAGACAGTAGTTCAGAGCAAGCAATATTCGCCACAGAGTGCTTCCGAGAGGGCGTCAGCTGCTCGAAACCCTCCAACTAAAAGATACCAAGATGGAGAAAAGAAGGAAGAGGGCGATCAGCGCCCTAGGCTTAAGTGCAGCTATTGTGGCAAACAAGGGCACACAGTGGAAACTTATTGTGTTGCTATCGGGGAATGCTTCGATTGCGGCCAAAAGGGCCATCTTTAAAGAAACTGTACGACCAAGAGGCCCGCACCATGTGACCGCAACGAGAATGCCAGACGTGGACAGAATCAGAACCCTGCCCTAGCCCCAGCTAATGAACAAACTAATCAACCAAGAAGGGATATAGTGTATCAGCTGAATATAGAACGCGACACTAACGGACACGATGCTGGTGAGTCTGATTTCTTTGACCTCTTGATGCCTTGATCTTCGACTCCTTAATCTCTTAAGTTTCGAGGACGAAACTTCTTCTCAGTGGGGTATTATGTAATGCTCCGCTCCAAACGGTTACTTATGGAACACTTGTTACTTTTACTCGGTTGAGAATCGAGTCTCAGGGAAACCATACTGCCAAAATCAACACGGACAAAATGCAATGAACCCTTCAAATTGATGGAACGGCTTCTATTGAAATGAGTCCAAGATTTTTCTTTGGTTGCTTTACTTCTTGGTTTTGTGTTGTTTTGTGTTTTGTCTTGCTTTCGATGACTTGGTTTTCATGATTCGCTATTCTCGCTTGCGTGTTCTTTTCGAATTATAAGGGGAAGAGATCGAAGGATGCTAACCAAGTAATTGTTATAATTTTAGGACGCATAACCAAGTAGTGACCATTGCATAAGGCTTCTCCATCCTCTCGTTCGATTCAATCGGTGAGTGGCTGAGGCCCTTTGATGAATCATTTAGTCTGTACGTCTTAATAAAGAATCTCTAGTTCACTTGAATTGTATGTCCCTATGGTAAATGTTAACTCATTAACAAGATATGCTAAAAAGATAGAATTTGCATGCTTGATTTTTTGAACTGCTATTTTCTTATTTCTTGTTAAAAGAACTATACTGTTTGAAACATAGAATTTGCCTTGAACTCATTTGAGAGAACTGATATTCGACTTCTTATCGTTTGAAATGATGGATATGAATGATTGAAGAGCTAAGGCTCTATCAAAAAGAGATAGTCCCTATTGATACATTTTTTGTTCATCTGTTGCTATAGAAATATTATTATTCTGATAGAACACATTCATCGCATCGGTCTTGGACAACTTGTGCACAAGGTACCGATCTCTCGAATAATTTTTGGGACACTGGGAATCGTTCGTCCTGGGGGAGATAATTGAAACACCCTAAGTCTTGTAGTCCTCGCGATTAGGGGGTGTCCTGTCTAGTAGTTAGCCTGGGCTTGTTGTCCCAGATGCTACTATTCATGGGTTTTCTATGGACCATCATATAGTTAGGTTGCATGCTAGGTTTACCTTCTTGCATACCTAACACTTGTTTCCAATACAGTTAAACACATGAGTTTTATACATATATGTAAATTATTGCTAACTTGTGTGTCTACTGCAGGGATAACCGCTAGGCCATGGATAAGATTTATTATATATATAGTCTATCTATCGTCCATGTTTTCTTCCATGAATTGTTATAAAGAAACTAGACAACTAGAAAGATCACCTAATAATGCTAGCTTCACATGCTTACTTAGTATGGATTTCTAGGTAAGTTTAGCCACGATCGCTCACCAGTACATGTGGTAGTACTGACCCACGTTTATGGGCATATCTACAGGTTCTGTTAGTGAGAGCTTGGCGAGCATTTTGAACCAGTATTAGTGTATTCTTTCAGCGGGACCGTGCTCGGGCTGCTTCCTTAGCTTTCCTCTCCTATGGGCAACTCCTCTTCTACTAGATGTTTTGATTTTGGTCCTACTAAAATGATATAGTGTATGGGCGTTGTGGCTAGTTTTGGGATTGTAAAAAGAGTTGTAAGCCTTCTAAGACATATTTTGTAACTCAGCCAAGCAAGTACTTTGTAATCCAAATATTCAAGTATTCAATAAAAGAAAGTATTTTGTGTTCCTATCAAATATGTTCAACTTTGGTTCTCTGCATTTACATTCTGTACTTATATATGTATATTTTTGTCTGATTTGTGTCTTGTTCAGGTACTTTTCCTGGTGCAAGCGTAACTTAGGCTTGCACGATATCGCGCCCAAGCGAGAACGATCGGTTACGTAGGGACCAAGCGAGGACGATCGACCCTTATGGGACTGGGGCGTGATATTTATCAGTACATGAATGCACTGGTAGAGAGGCTTCTCGCCTGTTCGACAAATTCAAACACGTTATATAGGTTTCGTGCACCATCTATTAAATTATCTTTCTAGTCTTATCTTAGGATTAGTTTTATGGTATAATGAAAAGTTTAACTCGTGTGGCGGTGCACCGTACGATATATGAGTAACACGGTAATACTTACCAACTTACCATCCATCCTTTCCTGTCTAAGGAAAACCAAGTTAAACCAAGCACGGGTATATATAATAAAATCCAGGGGTAATTGCATAAGCAAACACAAGTATCACGAGCAGGGTTCTGATTCAGGTGTATGAGTTACACGAATTACTCAGGTGTGTTGCAATGGATTCTTAGGTGTTTAAATTATATATAGATGTCTTATACTCAAATCCGTTTAGGTGTTCCAGATAACTCAATATGATACAATGACTCGCATGTGGATTGCCGCTAAGCGAGGATGACTTATCTATATGAACATGAGGTCACTGGCACGACGCCAAAGAGAACGGTGTAGTCTCAGGGCTGAATGTTGTGCAAGAAGTAATAAGGAGTATTGCACACATCCCTCCTGACCTAGGCGACTACAGTCAGGAGGTTCCGACCGGTCGGATCAGCCCCGGTGCCCCAGAGACCATCCGCTGAACAAGATTTAAAAATCTTCCTTGTGCACTAATTTGTCCATGACCATACAAGTCTCTAATCTTTCATGCCTCTTGTCAAGTACAAGTACAGGAACAAGTGAGGATATATCAGGTACAAGTTCGAGTCAGGATCTTGTCAGGTACAAGTTTAAGTTCAAGGCAGGATTGTTCACAAATATATATCGACTCCCCCAACCATTTAATTCAACATAGGACGAGTATTGCTCCACGATATACGATTCTTACTTTATTGACATGATGCAAATTCTCTGGTTCAGGAACTACCTTGACGACCTAAAGGTCCCGAATATTTTTATGTTTATACTTCCACGAAACGACTATTTAATAATATTCCGGGGAACTTAGATGAATGCAAGACAAGATAGTGTTACCGGGTGTCATGGCATGAATTATGTGACAAGCATTGAAACGAGGCAACGAGTATAAGTTACAATGTAAGAAGGCAAGCATGCATTTATATAAAATATAAGCATTTACGTTAGCACAGGTCTAAGGGATAGTATGAGGAGTGAAATCGTATAGGGACATATCGAGCAAAATAATCCATAAGACGAGTAGTGTAAACAAGTGAAGCAGTGCACTACGAAGAGTATATAATGATCTACCGAAGGCATAGCGGGGTCTACTTGCACGAAGCTAAGGTAGCATGCAAGGGTCCATATTATAAGCCAAGTATCATTTCCATGTTCTAACACAAGCAATACAAGATAGGATTATTCCCTTAGCTAGGCGCGTTATATTCTTTATTAGCATGCAAGGGTTATCGCCTAGCGATCTAGCATGTATCGTCCATATTTTAAGTGTACATGCTAAGCAAAGACAATTTTATCGTAGCTACCCACCTTAGCGATGTTTTGCCTCGGTCGAGTGATACTATGAGTATGCCTTTGAAAGTCTAAGTCTGAACTCCTGAAGGGCCAAGTCTGGAATTATTTGCCTCAAGCAAGTCTTATCGCTGAGCAAAGCGGGTCAGGTCGTTGCACTTGTGCCATTTGAATCAGCTATCTGCTTGAACGAAATATGTTGTTATATTATACACCACTCAGAAAAATTCTCTTCCTTGAGACTTTCTGAGCGCAAACCATTCTATCATAAATTATTGAATATATCACAAGCATAGCAATTGGGGTTGCGTGTGTGTTGGATCTATCTCATTGAATGACTCTATCATTCAATTCATGCTCTAACTCGGTCTTTACTGCGCCTTAGAGAGAAATATATCGCTTAACGCGGGGTATGGTATAATCTATCTTGAATGACGATATAAGGCTGAAGCAAACTTATCCAAATTATTATACTCGTCCATGCGAATCTAATGTATTCACTTGCATTAGCATTCGAGATCAGCATATTACGAGTCTGGATCGTGCATATATTCAAGACGTCCCTCAAACATGTGCATATTAACCAACATAGTGATAGCGAAGTCTTTGCACTTGAGTTTAATATATCATTTAGTCTTGGATCTGTACACGTTCAAGGCGTACCTCAAATATATGCGTTCGACTAAACTTAGCAATAGTGAAGTCGGACAAGCTACTTGCAAAAATCTCAAGGGTTCTCGTCTTACAAATTATGATGATACCTCCAACATGGTCAATAAAATTCTAAGTCATTCCAATCTCACTCAAACCAAGCATTGCACTACCGTCAAGCACGATCTATCCGATCAACCGACTAGCATCCATGTCCTATCATCATTTTTATTCGTGTGAAACATTACACACACTTACCTTCCAAGTATAACTCTAAGTCTTGTTGCCCCAGTTCTATGGCTTGCTCAAGAAATGCTCTAAAGTCGATTACATATGTTCTTTCACTTGGCTGAGGGTTGTCTGCCTAATTACTAGGTCAGCTCACAAGGTCATAGGTACAATTCATGCTTATGACTTATCGTATAATTTTGTTGCATGATGCTCGCCCCAATTCCTAAGGTCAAACCATTGTTCATTCGCACGGGATATTCTATCCAAGCTTGTTTCACTCAGATTTCTAAACATTGAGCATAGATTATCCTACTCATATTAACACGCTAATTGTACAGGGTCCGATTCTGTTAAGTCAAATCCATGATATATTCATGATGCATGTCCAGCCTAGCAATTTGCATAGTCTATCTCCTCAAGCATGTTTGATAGAACACTTATATCCAATCTAAGTATAGACACCAAGTCATGATTAAATTTTCAATTACCGATCTCAATCATAAACTCTAAGTCGTCCAACCAGAATCATTTATCCGCTCATGAAACCATCAAGCGTATCTTACTCTAGGTTCTAGACTATTCATCCTTGAAATACTTTCGATTTACTTGTATTCCCAAAATCGTCTTATTGTGTCGAACCACAAGTCAAGATGATCATTTGATTGTCACATTCTGATCTTTCGTAAGTTCGATCATCCTCGCTGGACGTAAGATCACCACGCCAACGCTTCCGCTGGATAATCATCCTAATCCGGGTGTGATGCACGTACAAGCATGGAGTTACGCTTGCATAAGACAAGAACGTCAAAAATTATGGTTATCATCGAAATTATCGAGACACCTTATCATTACACTTTTGTTTCATCCAAGTTATATATATAATACTTCATGTCATGTCCGTTCATGCTGTGATCATAATTCGTCTAGCAAAATTTTCCAACTTCAATGTTACCGTTTGATAAATACATATTCTACTTCTAGCACACCTCAAGCAACTAGGTTCAATACTCAAGCCAAAGTCTATCCACCTTTGATACATTCTATTTTATCGAGTTTATTTGAATAATCATTAAGCATGTTTCCGTGAGTTCGATCATCCCCGCTAGATGTAAAATTACCACGCTAGCGCTCCCGCGGGATAATTATCCTCGGCTGGGACTGATTGTCAAGGGTTATCCTTTGAACTAGATTCAAGATTGTTCTTCCAAACTCCAGATCGAATTCGTTATCGCTTACCACTTTTATCGAACCACAATATTTTTTTACTTCTATCAATCCATGCTATCTTCCAACTATCGATAACATATCAAGTCTATTAATTTGAAACCACAATATCTATACTCAAGTTTAATTCGTTTGATTTAATTCAAAATTGCACATATGATCGACCAAGTTTCTTCGACCAAGATATTAATTTTATTACCTTGAATCCCCATTCGATATAAGCCTTATCAATTGTTCAACTTGTTATTAAATTATTCAAACCAACTATCGCACGAGATCTATGAATTCGCTTGAACATTTCCAAAATGATCCTTACACCACTCAGAAATTGAGTCATCCAATTAAATTCTTAATCGCGTTCACATCACTCGCTAGCATATTCATCAAGTCGTTCCTTAGAATTTCCTATGCGATACCTAAGTATCGTCGAAGTGTTGGCGGTCGTCGGTATCCTCGACGTCCTCCCCATCCATGTATACTATTCTGACATAGGGAGAGACAAACAGGATATTAGATCTATCACTTTCCACCTTAGATTCTTGTATTGAATAGTCCTCTGAGAAAGTTTACAGTGCTGCATCTTCTTCGGATTCAGAGAGAATACTACCCCCGGCGTCAGAAGGTGCTTCATTTGGATGAGGGTGACTACCCCCAGGATTCTCAACGTCCGATCCTTGAGAATTGCTATATTCGTGGAATGACAGATTATTGTACAGTTCTGGAGGATTGCTACCCCCAGCTTGCGGAGTTATCTTGGATTTCGAGGAAGTACTACCCCTGGCTGTTGCCAGTTTTGACTTTGAACGGGTATACATGAAAAGTCCTTTTGTAGGTACACCTATTTGCCTCTGGCCCTTCGGTATGCTCGCTGAGAGTGGAGGGTTGGAAGTGCTGGAATTCCGGCCTCCCATCGTGGAAGAAGATTTCCAAGTGGAGTAGCATGGGGCGAGGGACTACTCTCCCTCTTATGGTATTTGTACCTATTTTTTGGGACACTGCCGGATGGGTGCTCTTGGTCGCAGTCGTTGAAATATCGACTGCCTATTTACAGGTACTGCCACTTTGACACCGTCATGCCCCAATCCCAAAATATACGAGACCAAGCCATGCGACATTGGCCAGCTAATACGACTCCGAAGGATTTCCCAATTTAATGGACCCGACGAAGCGTACTACGCAGTCCTAAAAGACTAACAAGTCCAATATGCTAACATACAGTAGGTAAATATCTAATCTTATCCACAGAATATAAATAAAAAGTGCTGAAATAAATACTAAAAATAAGTACGGAGTCTGGATATCATAATACAACACAAATAAGTTTGATGGAGATAAACCCACTAAATATAATGCTAAAATAAGATTACGGAAGGACAGATAAGAATACTTGACTAGAACATCGACTAGCTAGATAAGGATGCTCCAGTCCTAGGCGGAAGGACTACCAGTGATCAGGGAAACTCCGAGGGTAATACCTCAAGCTCCTCCCCAGTCGCGTAGCTCGCCTCATGTCCAGGCTCGTACACGGTCAGATAGTATGCCTCATCCAAATCTAGAAGAAAACCAGGTCCTCAGAGGGACGTAACAAGATACAAAAATATATGCCGAATATAAATATTAAATAAGTAAGGGGAGTGTACTAACCATCTAAGTGAATGCAATATGAGGACAACCTTGGTACGTATGGGTAGGAGTAGGCATAACGTCCAATACTCCAAAGAGCGTGGTATCTGTACATGTAACGTCCATCATTCCGAAGAATGAGATATCTGCATATATATATATATATATGTCCGTAACGCTCCGAAGAATGCGATATCTGAATAAAGGGGGTCATTGGATCCGTGGCTCCTCTGGACACTAAGGATACCAATATGTGTATCCCATACGCCTACCAGTTGTCCTCCCCGCCCAATACAAATATACAAGTTGAATACACGACATGCATACTTCGTAACTAACATGCCAGGTCTCAAATAACTAGACTAACTTGACTACGCACTAAACTGTGATGCATGTCGCATGCACCGATAGCTAGTCAGGTATGCCAACTCGCATCCCAATATGAGTTTGTTATCGTGATGAGTGTAAGAAGTGTCAGGGTCTAAAAAATATCAAAATATCTCTACAATAGTAGGTGAGTCTGCTAGAGACTAAGTCGATACACTACTCAGCGACGCAATCGTCGACTGCACCCGAGTCATTCTCGGACGCGTACAGTTATAAATAATATTTGCAACAACAACTTATAAAATATTTAATAACTTAAATTAGACAGTAAATAAGGCAAGGTATACTTGCCTGAATCCTCAAGTTGCGAATGCTAAAGTCCTGCTCCCGAAGCCTCGCTCGAACGATCCAACGAGCCTATATATAATATAATATAATAACAATCAGTTATTATACTAGTGCGCATAAAAGTACATCTATACTGTACCTAGAAGCTAATACAAGTAGGGTTATAACCAGGTCAACTAGAAGGGTTGAGTGTGCAAGAGTCTAAAAATGCACAAGTGTCAAGTCCCTCTAAATGTACATTTTTTCAAATATCATAACCATGGTCATAACTAAGGTTCATGTAGGTGCTAAGTTATTCTCCAACACAAGTTTGATAGTGTTAACCCTGTCTCCATGCACAAGTATGTAAGATGTCCTCAAATATTGTGCACAATAAGTCAACTAGCTACTATGCTACTAGTAAGTGCTTATAACTCAAAATATCGTGTAACACAAATCATGTGTTCTAACTATTAGGTTAAGGCGTATACTTTATATATATAAAATTATCATCACATCCTCTAAAATATAAACCATCACCTAATCCTCGTACACTTGCACACATAGATATCTTAATTTTTTATATATTCTAGCATAGCACATTAGCATGGTGACATTGTAATCTCTCATTCAATACATGCATCATACATTTTTATAAACAAGAATTTAATTTATCATGGTGATATTCACTCTCTAACACATGGAACTTTATATATAATAAACTAGTCTAAGAACCTAGATACAAACACAACTACTAGTGTCATACTAAACAACCTAGTTCATGCATGAATAATATCACTAAACATTATTCTAAATAAAATACATATTCTGAAATTAATTATAACATGGAGTTAATAGGAGTCTAGCAAGGGTTAAATAGGTTAGATGCAAGTTGTTAATTCTCTTATTGACCTGTGTGTGTGTGTTTTTTTTTTTTTACACATACAAGAAGATGTTGAAGAGCAAGAATTAAAGTTTATATAATATATTAAAAAGAAGGAGAACAAGATGGGAAAGAAATAGATAATTTATATATAGAGAGGGAAGAATAAGATAAAAAAGAAAGAGATGGAGATTACCTAATGAATCCAAGTAAAATGGAGGAAGTACTATAAGAGATCGGGTAAGGGGTGGATGTGAGGTGGCGGAGGTGACTGAGGGTGGCAGAGGTGATGGTGGTGAAGGAGGAGGTCAAAAATGGTGGCAGTGGCAGTGAGGTGGCTGAGGTGGTAAGGGTGGTGAAGGAGGAGGTCGGGAATGGTGGCGGTGGCAGTGAGGTGGCTGAGGTGGTGAGGGTGGCGGAGCTCCGGCCGAGGTGGGTGCTTCGACAAGTGGAGAAGGTGGTGGCTAAAAAATAATGTAGAAGGGAAGGAGAAAAAGAATGATAACTGAGGAGAGAGGGAAGATGTGTATTTAATGAAGAGGGGGAGCATTGGAATTAGGGTCGGCTAGGTTCCCAAGGAGAGGGTAATTTTTTATGAAGGAATTGGTGGAGGTGATGTATTAGAATTTGAATGGAGGATGAAGATTGATTGTAGGTTATGGTGAATAGTCACATGCAAACAAAGGAGGAAAAAGTGGGGCACATAATCGGTCAAGCATGACAAAGTGGGTTTTCTTCATTTGCTCCAACCAATAGGAGGTGGACACATGGCTAACTATTTGCACAAAAGTCTCCAATAGTTTAGAACTTGCATAAAGAGGAAAAAGTGGATTAGATATGGAAAAATACGATATTTAGTGTGTTATAGTGGGAGAAATTGATGTGTAGTATTTTCTATGAACCATGAGGGTGCGAGTGGGGGTTTGGGTTGGTGTTGGGTCTAGTTTTGGGTTAGGTTGAGTCATTGCACCAATTTAGTTAAAATTAGTGTCAATGGTGTTCTTTAATTAATAGGAAGTGTAAAGGATTTAAATTGGATGAGACACAAGTGTCATGGATGTAGTAGACTCAGAATATATTATTGTCATAAATTTGGTTGCGAGAAAATGGTCGAAGTTGTGTCTCCAATTTCGATTAGAATGGGCAAAGATGCAAAGTTGGATTTATTTGTATTTAAAATTAAATATTTTATAACAAATATTGTGCGACTAAAATGAAGCCCAATAGAGGGTATTATGAGTGACCCAAGGGACAAATTAGAATACTGGCAAGTCAAGGTCAAGTGTGTAAAAAAAATTTGAAAGAAAAAGCTTGAGTAGCGCTCCAAATATCGAAACAACGACAATGTGCACCAAGTGATACAAAATTTTGTACATTAATTTAAAATACCATGTTCTAATTCTAAATGGCTCCAAACTAACCCTAGTCTCTCTCTAAGCCAAGTAGACCTAAATTTGGTCGAAAGGGTTTACAATCTACCCTCCTCAGAGTATTTTGTCCTAGAAATTAAAACAGACATATGGTATAAACTATTGACTGAAATTAAATGCTACTACATACCTAGGCCTTCAAAGAGATAGGGGAAAGGCTACCGAATATTATCCTCTCGTTCTCAGTTTGACTCGCCTGGTGCATGATGTCTCATATGACACGAACTAGAGAGATAGTCTGACTTTGCAACACCTTCTCGCTCCTGTCCAGAATCTCTACAAGCTCCTTCTAATATGACAAACTCAGCCTGACAGTGATCTCTGAGTGGTCAAGCATATTACTCGGATTTGACATGTACCTCCTTAACTGAGATACATTAAAGAAGTTATGAACTCCCTCCAATGTCTGTGGCAATGCTAACCTGTAGGCAACCTCTCTGATGCGCTCCAACACATCGAATGGTCCGATGTGCCTTGGACTCAGCTTTCTCTGCCTCAAAACCTGATGGTCGCTCAGGTAGGCAAGATTTTTAGAAACACATGATCTCTAACTTGGAACTCTAGGGTCATCGGTGCGCGTTTGCCCAATGCTTCTGCCTGTCCTGTGCTGCTCGCAGGTGCCCTTGGATCTGCTTTACCTTCTCCACCGTACGAATAACCAACTCTGGTCCAAGAATCTGTCTCTCGCCCATATTACTCCAGTACACTGGGGAACGATACTTCCTTTCATACAATGCCTCATAGGGAGCTATCTGAATGCTCACTTGATAGCTATTATTGTATAAAAACTTGACCAAATATAAATGGTCCTTCTATGATCCACTAAAATTAAGCATGCACGCCAACATGTCCTCTAGTGTCTGAATGGTACGCTCGGACTGGCCATTTGTCTGTGGATGATACGATGTGCTGAACTTCAAGAGGGTACCGAGACTCTCTTGCATGCTCCGCCAAAAGTAAGATGTGAACCTCGTATCCCTGTCAAATACTATACTGACTGGCACCCCATGCAGTCGTACGATCTCTCTCATATATATTTTTGCTAAGACCTCTCTAGACTGTCAAACTCTGAAAGGTAGAAAGTGAGCGGACTTGGTGAGTGGATCTATGATCATCCACACCATATTACGACCACTAGGACTCCTCGGAAAGCCCGTAACAAAGTCCATAATGATGTGCTCCCATTTCCACCCAGGTATCGGGAGCGGCTGAAGTAAGCCTGCCGATCTCTGATGCTCAGCCTTGACCTTTTGATACACCAAGCACTTCGCCATAAAGCGGGCTATCTCTCTCTTTATTCTATGCCACCAATAATACTGTCTCAAGTCTCTGTACATCTTTGTGTCCCCTGGATGAATAGAGTATGCTGAACTGTGAGCCTTCGACATCAGCTCCTGACGAAGCTCTCTGTTCGGAACATAGAGACGATATCCATATCTCAATGTCCCATCCTCATGTATGTGCAATCCTGTCTGTATCTCGGCCTCTGTCCTCTGTCGAAGTCTTTAAATTTGGCATATGTTGGCAAGACAGCCTTGATCCTCTCAACAAATGTCGATGTCACCTGAAGACTCGACAACTGGTCGTCTTCTCCGGGCATAATGACCTATATACCCAACTTCTCCAGATCTCTCAATAGGTGTTGCTGGGTTGTAAACTCCCTCACCCAAAAATAGGTATCTTGTGTGTATTTTGTATTTCTTGTATTTATTTTAGATTATTTTTCAAATCAATTAAAACCCAATAATTTATTAGGACACTTTACCGTGGTTTGGACATTAATGATATAGGATAGCCCCAAATCCGTATCGCCCATCATAGAAGTAGCCGACACAGGGGACACTATCTGTAGGATCTTTTCGTGGCACAAAAATTCGATCCCTTGATATTAGTATGACATTAGTGTAACAACCATAGATTAAGTATTAAATATTAAGATATTATATATATATATATAATTTACTTGTGGTTATTTTACTATCCCAACTTTCTACAATTAGCATTCCATAATTCTCCATGCCAAATTAGGCAAATTCTCTTTTTGCAAGATTTCATATTATTTACTATTATCCCATTTTGTTGGATATCCATTTAGTTATTTACTTAATTAATTAGATAATACATTTATTTGATTTATATAACTAGATAAATATCTAATTATTAATTATAAATATTTTATAAAATATTTTGGGCGTAGTATTTTATTAAAGTTTTACAAAATAAAATTTTTAGAATTTATTTTGTATGCAAATATTATTTTTGGGATTTTTAACCTCATATATATATATATATATATATATATATATATATATATATATATATATATATATATATATATATATATATATATATATATATATATATATATATCAAACCCAAACCTACCCTAACCCTAATCCCTGACCTCGACCTCAGCGCCGACACCCCTCCGGCCGACTGCAGCCCGCCGACGACGGACCACAGCAGCCCCGCGCCTACCGCACAGCCATTCGCCCTTGTCCGCGTGCGCTCACAGCGCAGTAACACCACCTCGATGCCCCATCTTCAAGGTATTATATCTTTCTCATCTTTGATTCTATTTGTGAGCAGTTTATCCATGTACGTTCACAACCTAACCCTCTACGATTTTCTTTCAAGTGGGACGAGTTTTTGTATCCTGGATTGGTCGAAAAATCGACCGGAAGTTGGATGAAAAACTGACCAAAAATAGTTCAGAATTTTGACCCAAACCCCTATGTTCACCCCCAATTTGCCACCAATCCATTTAATATTTTTAAAATCTAATTAAAGGATTTTCTTCTCAATATAACCAAGAATTTAACTATTCCTTTAGTATTTATTAATTTATTTTATTTGTTAAATTATTCGGCCTCCAAAATGACCAAAAATTTGATATTTTAAAACTAAAATTTTATGATACGGAAGTGCGCACCGCTAAACGGGACTGCCTCATCGTATACCAATTGCACCGAAAGGCGCGTATAATATATCCTGACGTGTGAGTTTTTACGAAAGTTGATTCGGATGTGTGTACGCGTCGGAATCAACCCGTATCCGTAAAAAGTTTCTATATCGTAACTTTTTACAAAACAACACTCCACTTTGTATACGATCATCGGAACGAGATGAAACTTGCGCCATTGGATTCGTGAAATCACTCTGGTCCTATGACCAAAGTTTCATGCGATTCTGAGACAGTTGACCGAGCCTCCTATTTGCGGGCCCCACGGTTTGACTTGAAGGGCGAATTTTTTATCGGCTCACCGAAATCTAAAATTGGACATACCGTTGAGTTCGTATCATCGTTTAGAATCTATTTAACCTATAATTTATCCTATTTAGGGATATTTACCTCTGGCACGTATTTTGGTACAAAGTGGCCCGACCCATATGTGAACCCGCTTTGACCCAAAATTACTGTTTTGCCCCTGTGTCCAAATTGGACGAAAGGGTAGACTTTTCTGACTATCTCGCTTATTCTGGAGACTTTGGTAATATTTATTTCAATACCCGGAGACGTTCATTCAGAAGCCATAGTTTCTGATCTTCTATACTTAATACCTGGACACTTATACTACGCAGCTTTCTTGCCAGGCAAGTATACCTTGCCATTGTACTGTGATTTACATTCCATATGGTGCATGTATTTTATTTCTATTATTTAGTTCATATATTTTAACTGCTATATAAACTGTACGTCCAAGAATAACTTGGGTGCAACGACGATGGCGTCGTATTTTATCTTTATTATATATTATGCATGTCGACCTAGTCTTACGAGACCACCACATGATTTGGAGGTATCATTAGGTTTCATTGGCCGTGACACATCTGTTATACGAGTGTAAGTCTCATGTAGGACACGGACTTGCGTGACATGCTGGCCACCTGTACGTATGGGACGTACGATAGGAAATAATTGCTAATAAATTTCCATGCTAGAAGACTTAGCAGTTATTAGAGGTACCATCGTGTCATGGATATGGCATTGAATAGATCATGGGATGGAAAGAACAACAAATAAGGTATTTGGGCTCCTTTGCACTTTTCTTGTGTAACCCGCATGCTCTATCAGAGATGCGTGGTCAGATGACCCTTATATTATCTACATGCAGCCTCTGACGTTCAAAAGACGTCATGCTTTTTAGGCCCCTGATTCTCTGAGAGAATTATGCCAATCCTATTTTAGCCAGATAGCCCACGTGTTGGAAAGTTGTTCTCAAAGTGTATTCACATAGGCGGTTAGGCGACCCTTGGATGTTTATTTTCAGTACTTTATTGGCATGCTTTTATGTATCTTGTTACGTCTCTCTGAGGACCTGGTCTATTTCAAGGTATAGACGATCATGACTATCCGCAGGATCGCGGATCAGGACTTGCTACTTTATTATCTTTCGAGGAGGTCTTCCCTTCGAGCCTCTCTGATCATTAGATGATCTACTTATTGTATTTCTCTTATATTCTAGTTTGGTAGTGGATTTGTCTCCAACGAACTACTTGTTCTTATCAAGCATCTTATACTTGATTCAGTTATATAGTTGATTGGTTATTCATTTCTATTTGATTCTATGGATGAGATTTAGTTATGCCCTTTGACTTGTGATAAATATATATCACTTATGAATTATTGTTCATAATACAACGTAGTATGTGTTATGGTTTCCATATATTGGAGTCTCCATAAATATACGGCTGGTATGCTTACGTATTCCTAGTCCTACGTATTTTGGGACTGGGGCGTGACATATTTTAGTGGTGGCTCATGCAGGTCGAGAGTATATTGTCTTGGTTACGTTACTGTACCGAGCAACCCTGCACCTAGGATTAGAGTTTTAGGTCTCATCCACATACTTGACTTTTCTTCTTGATTTCGTTCCAAATTCTTGAACTCGCCTACCTTCCTTTACCTTCAAAATTGTACTCGCTTAATTCTCTTGACATCGGTATCCTTGTTTTCTCACCTCTTTCTATTTAATGTATTTCCTTAATAGTTCCTTGAGTATAGCCTTCTGCTAGAATATAGGAATCATTATTGTTAGGGTTAGAAGATAATTAGGGTAACATTCCTACTAAGAATACAACTAGAATATTGACACATCACTAATTTTAGAATACCTAATGAACCCTAGCATCCCTTACCTGTAGATTAATTGACCATTATCCCTTGATATATTTATGAAGGACTTGAGAGTAGTATAGACACAACTAGGATTAGTTAAAACTTTGACCATATTGTTTGACCCTAGTATTGAGGAACCAATAGAAATCCAAAGTTGAATATAATGACTAAACCTAACTTTCATAGTGAGATAGTATAAGAGGACTATAAAATTAGATTCATGTCTTGATATTAGCAGAATAGTACCTTAGGAAACCAAGAGGTATGAATAGAACACTTTTTCCTTAATCATACCTCGAACATAGAGATTAGCATACCACCTTCCCCTTAGGAAACTGTGATATTATCAAGAGTCTCTCTATTTAATTTCATATTTTGTTTCTTCGAAACCTTAACGCTCACTATTTATGCGACGACTAAATTTTTTTCTTCATCTTTCAATTCGTGCCACCTAAGCCATCTGATTGTAGGCCAAGTGATTCCTTTTATGTTAGGATATATAGTTTACTAGAATTATAGTTGTTAATCTTGAATTTTGAAATTATGTGCTTAGTAGTTAGAACTTGATAGTTTGAGTTATTCATTTAGATTATAATTTTATGATTATACTTTAGTTTTAAATTACGTAATTTGTACCCATATCTCAATACATGTTATGTCCTCTTTCACTTGAGAGCCAGTAACTTTTCCATTCTTAATATTAACACTTTTGTTCTATAAACACTATTATTAAGACTTAAGATGAACATTACCTATGAAGTTTTATAATGCAATAGGATACCTTAATAAGTACTAAAATCTTTTCCTTGTGTACCTTAACAAGAGTTTCTACTTTATTTACAAGGACAAGATTATTTTGTAGAATTCTCTCAAGGCAGTTACAATATTAGTTGATTCTTGTAAGTTGGGTGATATGCCTCATAACCTAGTATCACATAGTCCTTTTGACCCATTAATGAAGTATAATTGAATAACATTAACTATATGCTTGCATAAAAAGATAGTGTTTATCCAGACTGTAGAACTTAGAGGGTCATACTCCCATTTGGTCGACTAGAGACTTAAACAAGAAGTTAGTATAGCAACTGTAGAGGCACAACACCGGACGAGTCTTATCTTCTTGATGAACTTGAATTATTTTGTACCTTTCCTCATCATAATCCAGCATACTTATATTTTTTGGACTACCTCGACTTATGCTGCTATTATAGCCTAGTTGTAAATCCCCTAACTTTTTAGGATTTTTTAAATGAAATTTTAGAGTTTTTCTGGTGCTTTCTATAATTTTTAACTAATTAAAATCTAGGTATTTCGGAACTAAATAAAATATTAGACGTAGGGTAATTTTTCTAAAATTTATTGGATCCCAGAACCATTTTTAAAGACCTAAAAACAACAATTTTAATAAAACCAAAACAAACCGGGTTGAACCGGGCTCAAACCGGGTTGAACTAGACTGAACCCGGTCCAACCGAAACGGACGTGCCTATACCCTAACGGGTCGGGTCCTACCCAAACCGACCCGCTCACCCGCACGAACCCCCGCCTCTCCCCCCCCCCCGCGATTTCCGGCCGCCCCCGGACCGCCACCGCCTCGCCCGCGTTGCCTGGCCACGTCCCCGCCCCGCCCGGGTCACCCCGGCCCCACGACCCCTCCCCGCTCCGCCTCTCCCGGCCACGCCCACAGCTCCCTCTCCCTCTCCAGCCCTATAAAACCCCCGGACCGCCACCGCCTCGCTGCCAACCCCATCGTCCCCAGCCCTCCACCACCGCCAGCGCTCCGTCACTGCCCTCGATAATGCCGCCTCCACCCTGCTCCAGCTCCTCCCTCGCTAGCTCCGCTAGAGCCCGGCCGAGCCCCGCCACCATCACCTCACCCCATCGTCCCCAGCCCTAAGCCTCCGCCGACGACGCAGAGCCACCGCCCTCGCCGACGTCCAGCCTCCTCCGCCGAACTCCTCCGTCGACGCTCGCCTCCCCGGAGCCCTAGCCGCAGCGCCGCCGTGCCCCCTCGCCGGAACCCTAGTCGCCGCGAGCGTCGCACCGCCCCGCGAAACCCTATAATTTTAGCCCTTTTTGGAGTCCTATTCAGGTAGCCGTTTCTCTCTCCTTGCTGCCCTATTTTCTATTTTGTCTGCTGTGACGCGAACCCTGCGTGACCCTCTCGATGTCCGTGCAACTCGCTCGGTGTGTCGCGTCCTATGGCGATCGTAAACTGTGACCCAAAATCAGGAAAATTAACACCCTATTTTTCCCCGGAACTGAGTACGTCCCGCCAAACGGGACGACTTGGTCGCGTGCGGGCTTCACTGAAAGGTGCGCGCCGTTAATACAGACGTGTGGGATTTTACGGAAGTCGATTTGGATATGCGTGCACACCGGAATCAACACGTATCCGTCGACAACACCCAATATCGGCCCCGTTCTGGAACACGTTGTAACTTCGTGTACTCAAGTCGTATCAAAGCGAAACTTGAGCCATCGGACTCGTAGCAATACGCTGGTCCTGTGACCCAAGTTTGGTTCGATTCTGAGAACATTGACAAAATCGCGTATCGTGGGCCCCACGGCTCCACTTGACAGGCGATTTTGTGATCGGCTGATCGGAATCCAATTCTGGAAATTTTGTTGGGTTCATATCATCGTTCTGGACTTGTTGACACTAAGTTTGATGAATTTGGAGAATATTGTCTCTGACACATTTTTTGGTGCGAAGTGGGCCATATGTGGACCCCGCTTTGACCAGGAACTGTCACTTTTGCCCCTGTGTCCAAATTGGACTCAAGGACAGGAAATTCTAGCTATTTGATATCTTCTGAGCATGATGGTAATATTTTTTCAGCATCCGGAGATGTTCCTGAAGATTTCACGAATACCAGAGCCGCAGTTGGAAACCGAACACCTGACAAGTGTACCTTGCCAAACTTGCAGTAGTTATCTGACATTGTTCTTGATTTATTCATATATATATACTTTTATGATGTACATAGTCAACCCAGGACCGTGAGACGTTGCTTAATGTCTGAATAATATTCGGGTATCGACGTCATACGCGGAGTCGTGTAACGTCACTAGAGATTGATATCGTGACCCTATATATCTTCGTGCTTGCATAATCAAGTACGTCATACCTCATGACACTTGACACTATTCATGTGGCAGAATCTTCTGAGTTATTCATGGTGATTCTGTATAGGCTACAGGACTTGTGACAGATATTACATATGCTTATCTATCATTATGACTCGCTGTATCAGTTAGAGGTCATGATCTTGCATAACATGGACATGAGACATCGTGAACATGAGACGTATGATTACATTTGGTAGGGAGAGAGTTACCATACGAAAGGCTGATTATATTATATATATATATAGTTATCTGGAGGTGCCTTAGACTCTGACACAGAGCTTTGGCACATGTACTGGCCCTTCGAGAAAATGCTGCTATGGGTTTCCCCGACACAGAGCCTATAGTAGTCTCAGCCTGAGTATGATTAATGCTCTCACTTGCATATCACATAGCTGGTTACATAGTTTACCCTATTGATTTATTTATTATTGTAGTGCATTTATTTTAGCTTGAGTTATTTTTGTACCTTGCTATGTCCCCTGAGGACCTGGATTCGGATTGTGTCCCCAGGTATAGCCGATGAGATCTATCCCGAGGTATACGGGACATGAGCATACATTGGAGCAGTACCAGAACCCGATGACGAGATCGTGCAAGAGAATTTCTCCTGAGTACCTGCTTTATCTATACTCAGTTATTTCTCTTATTTTCTGTCTATTGCATTGATGTATCAGACTTATTCTCGGGTTGTTCCCCGAGACAATTTTA
The DNA here is from genome assembly GCA_036927795.1 of Iris macrosiphon. NCBI lineage: Eukaryota > Viridiplantae > Streptophyta > Magnoliopsida > Asparagales > Iridaceae > Iris > Iris macrosiphon. Next base: position 336,456,921 of record JAYESA010000004.1, on the reverse strand, counting down.
TTAAGACATGTTAGATTATATTTATTTGCATTTATTTTGGCAATTGATATGTGATTATCTTCTGTGGATGAGATTAGAATAGACTGTGACTTGTATCATTGGACCTATTTATTGTTGTTACAGCTTAAGTATACCATGATGGGTCCATTAAATTGGGTTTGCCCATCGGTGTGTGCTGCTGGCCATTGCCACGTGTCCAGTCCCTCGATATTTTGGGACTGGGGTGTGACACTAGTTTTGCAAGCTTATTCTTTTATCGAGCTTGTTTATGACATATGTATTATTGGGTGCACACACTGATATAATTGTCTAATTAGAATCGGTGTATTATGGTCCAATCAACCTTAGTGCGCTTGGTTCGCTCTTCGCATGACTACTTTACGTGGATTGAGATATAGTTGACTCAGCTTATTAGAAGAATATACTTGCCCTCTAGACAGGCCAAAGCATATCATATCAGGTACATAACTGTTCTGATACGAACATGCGAATAGGAATTTACCAAACTAGGATCTCATCCGCAACTGCCTTGACAAATCTCTTTTTGAATTCTTTAATCGCCTTGAACCCCGTACTTGTATTCTATCACCTCCTCCTTGAATTTTTATTATTGTTTTTCATCTTTTCCTATTTCGGAAAGACGAACGTTCGTGCTTGGTATAAGTTTGATACACGGAGAGTACTAGATATACCCCATAGGCCGATCATATTACTTTGTGACTATCTTTTGTAATTAAGGGCATATCATATGTGATATATTTGGTGTTAAAACTTTTGAGGATTGAATAACATGATTAAATAATTTGAGGAAGTTTTTCTTAATTGTATAGCCTTGTGTGATAGATCATTAAATTCTAAGTTGGGTAGAAGTTGCATTGTCAACTTGAGGTAAATTTTTTTTAGATTGTGATCAAGTAAGATTAGATTGAGAGATTTAAGTCATTTAAATTTTGAGAAATTTTAGAAGAATGAATAAGATGATGAGGATTTAATGAATTTTGAAATCTTGATATTGCGGACCAAATATTTATACTTTGATCACATGATTAAAATTTTGAATATTGAAGATTGAATCAACGATTTAAATTTTAAGAAAAATAATAATAATAATAATAGAACTCTAAACATGAACATTGATGGATTGGATTCAAAATTTTTATAATTTGATGATTTGAATTAAAAGTTAAATTTTGATTGTTGGATCACCTATTTGAAATTGTGAGGATGGAAATTGAGTTCAAAATTTGAAGAGTACAAAATTCATAAGTTGAAAATAGAAATAGATTTGATTAGAATTGTTTTCTAGATGAGATTATGATAGTTGGAGATCGTGATATAAAATTTGATGTGGGTTATTTAAATCTTGAAGATGTCATATATATTTGACTTAAATTTGGATATTGATGATTTGAAAATCAAGAATAAATTACAATGGGTTGAATTCTGATTTAAACAGTGGTTATTTTAATTTTCAAGTGATTATGATGGATTTGAATAGATTTTATTATTTAAATTTTTGGAAGAGATTGAGATAGACTTGCCTTATATACGAATGTGAAGGATTTAACAAATCATGCCTTATTTTTAATTTTAAGGATGATTTTTTTTTAAGTTGGGTAGATTGTAAAATCCCTCACCCAAAAATAGGTATCTTGTGTGTATTTTGTATTTATTGTATTTATTTTAGATTAATTTTTAAATCAATTAAAATCCAATGATTTATTAGGATAATTTATCGTGGTTTGGACATTAATAATATATGATAGCCCCAAATCTGTATCGCCCATCATAGGAAGTAGCCTACACAGGGGTCACTACCTGTAGGATCTTTTCGTGGCACAAAAATTCGATCTCTTGATATTAGTATGACATTAGTGTAACAACCATAGATTAAGTGTTAAATATTAAGATATTATATATATATAATTTATTTTTGATTATTTTTCTATCCCAACTTTCTACAATTAGCATCCCATAATTATCCATGCCAAATTAGGCAATTATTTTTTTTGCAAGATTTCATATTATTTACTATTATCCCATTTTGTTGGATATCCATTTATTTATTTACTTAATTAATTAGATAATAAATTTATTTGATTTATATAACTAGATAAATATCTAATTATTAATTATAAATATTTTATAAAATATTTTGGGTGTAGTATTTTATTACAGAAATAAAATTTTCTAGAATTTATTTTGTGTGCAAATATTATTTTTGGGATTGTTAACCTCATATATATATATATGTAAATATATATGTTAATAAATATATAGTTATCAATAATAATAATAATAATAGTAATTATAATAGTAATAATAATAATAATAATAATAATAAGGTAAAAGAAAAAGAAAAAGAAAAAGAAAAAGAAAAAGAAAAGAAAAGAAAAGAAAAGAAAAGAAAAGAAATATAATAAAAAACCTAACTAATTCCTGTTACTAATCCTATTCCCAGCAGACTCCCCCCCCCCCCCCCCCCGAACGCGACCTCTCCCTCTCCCTTCTCTATATACATATATATATTACATATCAAACCCAAACCCTAACCCTAATCCCCGACCTCAACCTCAGCGCCGACACCCCCTCCGGACGACCGCAGCCCACCACCGACGGACCGCAGCCGCCCCGCCCCCGTCCGCACGCGCGCACAGCGCAGTAACACCACCCTGACGCCCCATCTTCAAGGTATTATATCTCCCTCATCTTTGATTCTTTTTGCAAGCGGTTTGTCCATGTTCATTCACAACCTAACCCTCTAGGATTTTTCTTCAAGCGGGACGAGTTTTCGTGCCCTGGATTGGTCGAAAAATCGACTGGAAGTTGGCCGAAAAACTAACCATAAACAGTTCAGAATTTTGACCCAAACCCCCATGTTCACGCCCAATTTGCCACCAACCTGTTTAATATTTTTAAAATCTAATTGAAGGATTTTCTTCTCAATATAACCAAGAATTTAACTGTTCTTTTAGTTTTTATTAATTTATTTTATTTGTTAAATTATTCAGCCTTCAAAACGACAAAAAACTTGATATTTTAAAATTAAAATTTTATGATACGGAGTGTGCTCCGCCAAACGGGACCGTATTATCACGTACTAATTGCACCAAAATACGCATATGGTATATCCTGATGTGTGGACTTTTGCGGAAGTTGATTCGGACGTGTGTGCGCGTCGGAATCAACCCGTATCCATAAAAAGTTCTAATATCGCAACTTTTTACAAAATACCACCCCACTTTGTGTACGCTCGTCGGAATGCGATGAAACTTGTGCCATTGGATTCGTAGAATTACGCTGGTCCTGTGACCCAAGTTTCACGCGATTCTGAAATAGTTGACCGAGCTACCTATTTGTGGCCCCATGGTTTGATTTGAAGGACAATTTTTTGATCGGCTCACCGGAATTCAAAATTGGACATACCGTTGAGTTCGTATGGTCGTTTAGAATTTTTTTGACCTATAATTTTTCTCATTTAGAGAACTTTATCTCTGTCATGTATTTCGGTGCAAAGTGGCCCACATGTGAACCCGCTTTGACCCAAAATTACCGTTTTGCCCCTGTGTCCAAATTGGACGAAAGGGTAGACTTTTTTGACTATCTCGCTTATTTCGGAGATGTTGGTGATATTTATTTCAGTATCCGGAGACGTTCATTCGGAGGCCATAGTTTCTGATCCTTTGTACTTGACACCTGAATGCTTACACTACGCAGCTTTCTTGCCAGGCAAGTATACCTTGCCATTGTACCATAATTTATATTCCATATGGTGCATACATTTTATTTCTGTTATTTAGTTCATATATTTTAACTGCTATATAAACTGCGAGTCCAAGAATAACTTGGGTGCAACGACGGTGGCGTCGTATTTTGTCTTTATTATATATTATGCATGTCGACCTAGTCTTACGAGACCACCACATGATTTGGAGGCATCATTAGGTTTTATTGGCCGTGACACATCTGTTACACGAGTGTGAGTCTCATGTAGGACACGGACTTGCGTGACAGGCTGGCCACCTGTACGTATGAGATGTGTGATAGAAAATAATTACTAATAAATTTAAATACTAGAAGACTTAGCAGTTATTAGAGGTACCATCGTGTCATAGATATAGCATGAATAGAGAATGGGGTGGGGAGAACAACAAGTAAGGCGTTTGGGCTCCTTTGTACTTTCTTTGTATAACCCTCACGCTCTACCGGAGATGCATGGTCAGATGACCCCTATATTATCTACATGAGGCCTCTGACATTCAAAAGACGTCATGCTTTTTAGGCCCCTGATTCTCCGAGAGAATTATGCCAATCCCATTTTAGCCAGATAGCCCACGTGTTGGAAAGTTGTTCTCAAAGTGTATTCACATAGGCGGTTAGGAGTCCCTTGGATGTTTATTTCCAGTATTTTATTGGCATGATTCTATGTATCTTGTTACGTCCCTCTGAGGACCTGGTCCCTTTCCAGGTGTAGAGATCATGATTATCCACATGATCACAGATCAGGACTTACTACTTCATTATCTTTCGAGGAGGTCTTCCCTTCGAGCCTTTCTGATTATTAGATGATGTACTTATTTTATTTCTCTTATATTCTAGTTTGGTAGTGGATTTGTCTCCACCCAACTACTTGTTCTTAACAAGCATCTTATACTTGATTCAGTTATATAGTTGATTGGTTATTCATTTCTATTTGATTCTTTGGATGAGATTTAGTTTTGCCCTGTGACTTGTGACAAATATATACCATTGGTGAATTATTGTTCATAATACAACATACGTATGTTTTATGGTTTCCATATATTGGAGTCTCCATAAACATACGGCTGACATATTTACGTATTCCTAGTCCTACATATTTTGGAACTGGGGCGTGACATGGGTAGTCAAAAAGAATGCCATGGGCCTCCTGCTCAATGCGTTAGCTACAATGTTGGCCTTCCCCGGATGGTACTGTAGCTCAATCTCAAAGTCTATCATCACCTCGAGCCAACGTCTTTGTCTCTGGTTCAGGTCCTTCTGAGTATAGACGTACTTCAGGATTTTGTGATCTGTGAATATCTCTACCCGCTCTTCATATAGATAGTGCCTCCAAAGCTTCAGGATAGAGATCACTGCGGCAAGCTCCAAGTCATGAGTGGGATAGTTCTTCTCCTAGGTCCTCAGCTTCCTAGAGGCATAGTCCACTACTTTTCTATGCTGCATCAAGACACATCCTAATCCTTTCCAGACGCATCATTGTAGATCACAAATCCTCCGGGTCCAGAAGGTAAAGTCAAAATAGGTGTCGTAGTCAGACACTTCTTTAGTTCATCGAATGCAGTCTGATACTCCTCTGTCCAAATGAACTCCTGCTCCTTGCAGGTCAAGCGGGTCATTGGCTCTGCGATCCTAGCGAAGTTCTCTACGAACCTCCAGTAATATCCAGAAAGTCCTAGGAAACTCCTCACCTCCGAGACGTTGGTAGGGGTCGGCCACGTCTCTACTGATAAAATCTTCACTGGATCTATTGAAATACCATCTCCTGAGATAACGTATCCGAGGAAAGAGACACAGTCTAGGAGGAACTCATACTTGCTCAACTTGGCATAAAGCCTCTTATACCTCAGCATTTCCAACACTATCCTCAAGTGCTCCCCGTGCTCTATGTGGCTTTTTGAATACACCAAGATGTCGTCGATGAAGACTACCACGAACTGGTCTAAATACTGGTGGAAGACTCTGTTCATCAGGTTCATAAATACTGCAGGCTCATTCGTCAGTCCAAAAGGCATCACCAAGAACTCGTAGTGGCCATAACGAGTCCTGAATGCCGTCTTTGGAATATCTTCTCTCCGTACCTTCACCTGATGATACCCTAATCTCAAGTCAATCTTCGTGAACACCACTGCTCCTGTCAACTAGTCGAACAATCATCAATCCGCAGCAGGTGGTACTTGTTCTTGAAAGTCAAAGCATTAAGGGCTCTGTAATCAATGCACATACGGAATATCCTATTATTTTTTGGTACAAACAATACTGGTGCTTCCTATGGTAATGTACTAGGATGGACAAATCCCTTGCTCTGCAACTCCTCTAACTGTAGCTTCAGCTCATCTAGTTCCCTCTTCGCCAACCGGTACATATTTGAATATACCAGCGCTGCTCCTAGTACCAACTTAATAGTGAACTTCACCTCTCTATCCGACGGTAGGACTGGCAACTCCTCTGGGAAGACATCCTCGAACTCTGCAACTATCGATGGGGGTGCCGTCTCCATAGCCATGTAAACTCTAGCTGTTTGTCCTACTCCTTGCTCGATGGTCCCCCGTATGTACTCGAACTCCTGGTGATTTGGCGGTCTAAAAATAACGCTACCCCTCCGGCAATCCAATATGGCATTATACTGGCTCAACCAGTCCATACCTAGCACAAAGTCGAAGTTTGGCATCAGGAATACTAAAAATCGAGCTCTCATCTCCCGACCACATACGACCACCGAGCACGTTCTAACAGTACTGGTAACTGGTACGATACATCCTCCGGTAAGAATCTTCCAACTCCTAGGTAAGAAAAAAGTAGCTACTCTATGCATAGCTACAAAACTACTAGATATGAAAGATAGTATAGCACCAGAATCAAACAATGCAGTCACAGGTAATGAAGCAACTAAAATGGTACCTATGATAGCTTCCCCTTCTGGTTCCTCCTCTTTCACTGCTAGTGCAAAGGCCTGCCCGCGCCTATGCCCTCCAGCCTGCTGTCTGGCCTAATCAAACTGTGCTTCCTGTGGGGCCAGGGGTAGTCCCCTTTGAAATCTACTGGGTCCCGGTGGACGTTGACCTCCTACCTGAGATGGTATCCTCTGGACTGGTGCCGCTGGCCTCTGTCCTGTCTGCGGTGCTGCATCTCTATGCTGTGGACAATTTCGGGCAAGGTATTGACTCGCTTCACAGATCATGCATAATTCCAGTTTCTTCCGGCAATCTCTAATAACATGTCTCTTCTTGCTACAACCTTGTGCTAGTATGGTGCTAGCTGCTGTTGTGTTTGTGGTCCCGAAAGACGGATCGGTCCTTCCGCTCTGGGCTGAGCTCTGGCTGGTACGATCACACTGGGATGGCTCGATCTTTTGCCAATAGCCTCCTGGATCCTGGCCTCTGACAGAACCTTCTCGTAATAGATCCTCACCTGGGTGGTAGTGTACCTTTGTAGCTCATAAGTCATACTATGATAGAATTTTCTGGCCTTCTCTAGATCATTGGGTATCAGGACGATACCAAATCTACTAAGACGACTGAACTCTGCATTATACGCGTATACAGTCATGATCCCTTGCTCCAGTTGTACGAACTGAGAGTATAGTGCATTCCTGATCGTAGTCAGAAAGTACTTCGCATTGAAGTATTCTAAAAACTTTTTCCACGTCTATTTCTTGCTGACGCTGCGCTCCATAGAGTCCCACCAGTGATAGGCATTACCTTTCAATTGGGCCCTCACTGCGGTCATCAAAAGGTCCGGAGGCAGCTGAGAAGCCTCCAGCAGCATCTTTTTGTTGGCGACCTAATCGGAGATCTCCTCTGTGGTCTCGCTGCCCGAAAAGGTATCCGAGCCCACCTGACAAAACCCTCTAATTGTACCAGCTGGCTGAAAAGATGCAGATGTAGGTGCTGGTACGGGTGCTGGGGTAGGTGGCCTCTCCAGAACTGCCATCAAGCTCTGTCTCATAGTCTCGGCCTGATGCCATTGTGCCTGCATCATGGCCTGGAAAAATTAGAATATCTGCGACTGTCCCTCTGACTGTGGCATCTGAGGTGGGAAGGCTCCTTACGGCGTCTGCTGCGAGTACGGTCCGTACGACATATGAGATGGAAAGGGTGGAGGTGGTGGCAATGGAACCTCCGGTTGTGCTGGAGGTGTCTGCTGAGACGTCAGCCTAGGTTAGATGCATCATACATTTTTCTAGCATAGCACATTAGCATGGTAATATTGTAATCTCTCATTCTATACATGCATCATACATTTTTATAAACAAGAATTTAATTTATCCTGGTGATATTCACTCTCTATCACATGGCACTTTATATATAATAAACTAGTCTAAGAGCCTAGATACAAACACAACTACTAGTGTCATACTAAACGACCTAGTTTATGCATGAATAATATCACTAAACATCATTCTAACTAAAATACTTATTCTGAAATTAATTGTAACATAGAGTTAATCGGAGTCTAGCAAGGGTTAAATAGGTTAGATGCAAGTTATCAATTCTCTTATTGATGTGTGTGTGTGTGTGTGTGTGTGTGTGTGTGTGTGTGTGTGTGTGTGTGTGTGTGTGTGTGTCTCTCTCTCTCTCTCTATATATATATATATATATATATATATATACATATACACACACACATACAAGAAGATATTGAAGAGCAAGAAGTGAAGTTCATATAATACATTAAGAAGAAGGAGAACAAAATGGGGAAGAAATAGATAATTTATATATAGAGAGGGAAAAGAATGAGATGAAAAAGAAAGAGATTGAGATTACCTAATGAATCCAAGTGAAATGTAGGAGGGACTAGGAGAGATCGGTTAGGGTGTAATGCCCCGCAACCGCACGGTGCGTTACGCTGAGTCGGATTAAATGAAACAAATGCTGGTTACATTTGATTTGTTGGATTTTGGAAAGAAGTATTGATTGAGTTGGTTTCATGTGCAGATGGCTAGCGAAGTTCGATGGGATTCAGGTGTTCGTTCAGAACAGTACTGAGATAGCTGGATTGGAACGATAATGCCGTCTTCCTTAGTCTGATCGGTCGGATAATTTAGAGAGCATGGCCTGCTCTCATGGTCATACCAGTTGAGTAGATCGTGCTTGCATCGGACCATGGGTTCAAGGGATTGGCCGTATCGGCAGGACAGGATGCTTAACGGAATCAAACATTGTGAGTGGGCTCTTTTTCTTCTCCTCTACTCCTTTATGCCTAATAATATGGAAAACACGTAAAGGCTTGAACACTTGGGCTGAAACTTGGGAATCACTATACTGAGGCGTGCATAGAGTGTACGTTGTTTGCTTGGATAAGATTGTGGCTTGAATTGTTTTGCGCGTATGGATAGTTGGAGCTAGAGTTGGATTATACCCTTCACTACCAGAAAAAGTCAAATTAGCGACATCAAAAAACGTCGCTAAATGACAAAAAAATGTCGCTAATCATGTTTAGCGACGTAATTAGCGACATTTTACAGAAGTCGAAAATCGGCATATCGCTGAAAGGAAAAACGTCGCTAAACGTCGCTATACCGACGTTTTTTAGCGACTTAAATGTGTCGCTAAATTAGCGACGTTTAGCGACGCAGAGTCACTAATTAGCGACGTAAACAAACGTCGCTAAACGTCGCTAATTAGCGACTTATATAGCGACGCGGCATCGACGTCTTTAATGACCTGGCAGTACTGCCATGTCAGCAATTTATGACGTACAGCGACGTATTTAGCGACATTTTTAGCGACTTATTTAGCGACGTTTATTAACGTCGCTAATTAGTCGAAAAAGATCATGGCTGCTCCTTTAAAATTGGCTTTGTCGAAAAAATTTCCTATGCAAGGCTACCTATTGATGCTATTCGCAAGGCCTTTGAGGCATTTTGTTTCTTGGGTTCTTGCAGAATAGGTGTTCCTGATTCCAAACATGTGCTTATTGAGCCTTCAATGTAGGAAGACTTCCTGCGTCTTCGTGTTAGAGATTTCTGAAAGAAGAATGGAGCCTTAATCCTGATCAAAAACCCTAACCCTAACCCTAACCCTAACCCCAGGTCAAAAAATCTAACCCTAACCCTAACCCTAACCCTAGGTCCTCATCAGTGTCTGTGTCTGTGTCAGTGTGTGTGTGTGTCGTGTCTGTGTCAGTATCACATGTGTGTCCTGTGAGAGGGAGAGGGAGAGAGAGAGAGAGAGAGAGAGAGAGGGTTAGGGTTTACCTAGAGGAGGAGGAGGAGGAGGAGGAGGGGGGAGGACGCGGCCGGAGGGGGGAGTACGCTGCTGGAGGCGGGTTGCCGGAAGGGAGGAGGGGGCACCGGAGGGAGGAGGGGAGCCGGAGGGGGAGGACGCGGCCGAGGGGGGTCACCGGAGGGAGGAAGGAGGAGCCGGAGGGGAGAGATCGAGAGCGGATTTGAATTTTGGGAGAGGGAGAGGGAGAGATCGAAGGAAATGGGGGGAATCAGCCATAAGTAAAAACTTTAGCGACGTTTTTAGCGACGCCAATAATGACGTCGCTAAATTCTAAATTAGCGACTATTTAGCGACGCCAATAATGACGTCGCTAATTTACGTCGCTAATTTAGAATTTAGCGACGTTTAGCGACGCCAATAATGACGTCGCTAAATTAGCGACGTTTAAGACGTCGCTAATGACGTCGCTAAATGTCCAAAATATATACGTCACTAAAAACGTCGCTAAACGTCGCTAAATAAAACATATTAGCGACGTTTAGCGACCTAAATTGAACTTATAGCGACTAATCTTTTAAAAACTGAATAAAAGTCGCTAAACGTCGCTAAATGTCGCCAATTAGCGACGTTTAGCGACGTTTTTACATGGAGTCGCTAAATTAGCGACGTTTTTAAATAGAGTCGCTAAAAAAATGTCGCTAATCCCGCTTATTCTAGTAGTGCTTGAGGCAGTTGGTTGAATAATTAGAATTATGCTTAGATTCTTTGGTTGGATGTTTGGTTGAACGAGTCTAGGATCGCTTGGTGGGACGAGAATGTTCGATCCTCTCGTCATACCTACTTGGTGTCTGCATGTCACAGACAACCTGTGTTGCACGGGGTTTGGTCTCCTCGAACAGGAAGGCTCCGGGGCACCGGGACCGTTCGGCCATGGAGGAGACAACTTGGTAACGTGCCTTGGGCGCGGTGCCGGCGGTTTAATGCGATTCAGGTGGGTTAGCTACTTAGCGCTATTTCGAGTAGAACCACATTTGATCAGTCCGATCAACGTCCTTTATGGCTTGGCCAGTGACTTCATATAGATAAGAGTTGATTTGCTTTACTTTTGTTGGTTTGTGCTTCGTGTAGGCGCGGCCACCTTGCCTCGGCAAGAGTGTGTACTTTGAGATTTGGATGGTAAGTTTTGGTTGAGGATGGATATTGAGGCTTGGATTGTTGGTTCGATAGTCGCGTTGCTTGGGTTTGAGTAGGATGGATTGCATGCTAGAATCCTTCGGGTTGGTTATTTATTGCTTGTCGATTGGTTTGAGTTGAATGCTTGCATGCTTAAACTGCTTTACAAGCTTTCATTAATATGTCATCCCTATGCCATGAAATGAATCTAGGATTCAACTAGAAAGATCACCATATAACTGTTTGTATTTACTATTTTACTTAGTATCGACTTAGACGAGTGGGTTATCCCGCTCACCAGTACGACTGTGTACTGACCCACGTTTATGGGCATTTATTTCAGGTATGCAGGTATAGTGGCACTGCTTGGATATACGAGGCATGATGTATGAATTGTAAGTACCTTTGTGGGCTAGAGAAAAGAGCAAGAGTAGTTCATCGCCTTCGTGGCATCGCCTTCATGGCATTGCCTTCGTAGTATTTCATTTGGACCCTATCGTGAGCTTCGCTGCGTATTACTCTGATGTGTGCTTGGTATACAATTCTTGACTTTCGTTGCAACTTGGTCGTATCGATGATAACTTTGGTGTTTGTCAACATCGCCTTGTACGAGCGCAAATCCAGGCTCGTACGGCATCACGTCCCGATGAGAACGATTGTCTTGTGGGAGAGCTGCAATGTGGTGATTCATGTTCAGCAGGGACTATTGAGCTTGCGGGAGATTGGGGTATGACAAATTGGTATCAGAGCGCCTGGTTCATTTTCTCGGACTTGGTCCTTCGCTTCATCACAAACTCTAAATAGCTTTCGCGTGTCATCTAGCTCTTGAATCTTCTCAGTGCCACATTGGATGTTTCATACAATAAGTCTATATTTTGCTGGTTATGGCTGCATATTGTGCTTCGTTGCATTGCTTTTGTTGGTTTTCGTTAGATTGCTTAGCCTCGTTAGGCGTTGTTGTATTCGTGCAGCAAGTTGGGTGGCGTTGTTGCATTTATGTAACAAGTTGAGAGCTGTCGTTTGGTTGGCTTAGCTTATCGTTCAGGGAGTTCTGATTGTATCAGTGGATCAGTTCGTTGGCATACGAGATTTGGTTATACGACATGTTGTGAGTATAAGCAGTGGATTGAGAATGGATCGTTGCACGAGTTGCTCGTATAGCAAAATTGTTGGACGGAGTTTAAATTTTGGCTGGGTGTATCACAGAGAGCATTGCACGAGTTGCTCGTATGGCGCATTGGTTGAGCAGGTTTGAGTTTGGCTTGGGAATATCAGGATAGTGTTGCACGAGTTGCTCGTACAACAAATGTGAAAAATAGTTGGGTATTGGGTTGGACTACTTGGAAGAGAGCTCGATGCACGGGTTGCTCGTGTTACGAAAGTATCAGACGGTGAGGATATCTAGAAATATTGAGAATGGAACATAGCACAAGTTGCATAGCGAGATTGATGGAAAGAGTAAGATGGTTCACTTGTTGGTTGAGTTTTTGTGTCAGACTTAAGTTGGGAATGGCAGGATCACGCATAAGGGATGTTCAAACGGATCTTGGATCAGTGCAAAGGAATTATAATGCGAGTAGTAACTTTATTCGGAGTGGTATATGGGATACCACATAGTGAGCAAGGCATTGAAATATTTTGGTTAGACATCGATGGGAATTGCCTGGACGGACTCGAGTAACAGAAATATAAGTTGGTTGGTGCACATCGGTTCAGTTGGAAAGAATAAAAAAAATGGAGCAAGTGAATATTGAGTTGAGCAAGCGAGAACGGACTTGTGCAAATGGAAGTATCGTTGGACTTGACAAGATGGACGAGATAGGAACAAACAGTTGGGATACGCTTGAGCGAAGCGATGGGTTAATTGAAGGATAGCGAGCACGAACTACAATTTTGGACAACATATTTGAGCTGTTGGTTGAGTAATGAAACACGATCTTGGTTTAGAGGGGCAATGCGATAGATTCGCACAAACTTGAAGGATTTTGGTTATTGTTGCTCGAGAAGTCGACTCAGTTTTAGCGGATTGTGGCAACAACTGAAGGCAAAGATTGTGGCGGACAAAATTTTAAAGATAGCTAAAAATATGGGAGCAACGTTGGAACAAATCACTGTGCTGCTCGAGCAAGTTGGACGTGCATTGTGGGATGCGGCAAACGGATAAGAATTGGAGCAAGTCTTGAATTTCAGAAATTATTGCAATTGGTAGTGCGAGTAGACGAACATGGCAGTTGGAAATTTTGATGGATTCAGGACAGAACGACAGATTGATGGAAGACGGTTCAACGAGCGCAGTTCTCGAATTGTAGCTTGGATAGATAGCAAGACTCTAGGTGGTTAAGCGGCATTGGTTGAGAGATCATCAGAGGTAGTGCATGTAGTTCTCGGATTCGATAGTTCACTCGGATGGAATGGTTGGATTATGGTTCGAATTTACATATGAGATATAGCATGGTTCATAGTAACTGTCTATCGTGATGACTTACAATTATCGAGCGTAGCTTCGGGATAGCTGACCCTAGCGACTTGACCGCCAAATCAGAGATAAATATTGTAGACCCATAGAACGACCCTTGTGGCGGCGTATTTGGGAATGCGTCGAGGGCAGATGTGAGTAGTGTGTGTTGGAGATTGGTCTATTGACTGAGTGTTGGATTTGAGAGACCCTTGGGATAGTCTTCAGCTGAAGATGCAGCCGGAAGATCGGAGCGAAGGTGGAAGTAGCCTAGTCAACTGATGAGATTCAGAGTCGCAGATTTTTATCGATGGCATCGCCTATGACTCATCGTGCCCTGGAAGGGAATATCATTCATATGAATTGACGACTGTGAAACTAGCTCGTGAAGTTAAAGCAGCGGCTCGTTCAGATCAAATCCTTGCAAATACTGGAAGGGACATATTTGCCTCAGATTTACAAGATGCATCGAAAATTAGTCTGGGAAGCGTGCTCGTTCAGAAGGCAAAGGTGATATCCTAAGCTTCTAGGCAGTGGAAGCAGCGCGAATAACTATTCCATGCGCAACCTAGGAATTATGGCGAGTGTGTCCACGTTAAAATTGTGGCGACACTATCCCTTTGGCGTGGCGATGAGATCTTCGTGGATCACACGAACCTCAATATAGATGTTCACCCAGTGAGATATTGATATTGAGAAAGACGTTTTTGGCTGAGATGATCAAAGAACAAAGTTGATATTTGGGTAAGTCGCCTAGTTGGGGTAGTATCAGTTGAGATGATCGTTCGGTGCATGAGATATATTTGGAGATATTGCTAGTACGGATTTAGAAATAGTTGAATGGATTGAGTTGGAACATGAACTGATTGAGTCGGTGGAAAATTATCATATTTGAGAATAGTGCTCAAGCGGATATGTTGGAATGAAAATCAGGATTGGTTCGATTGGGAGTAAAGGGAATGGATGCCTCGGACATAAAGATATTCTTGTAACTTATTCAAATTTGCTATCGCAAAGCTCGGCTGAAATGCATGTATTTTAGGGATGCCTTAAATATGTGTACGATCCAAAACTAAGCGATATGAGGAATTCGTATTGAGCTGCAAGGAGGATGTGAGAATTTGGAAATTTGTACGAGTGTTCAGCAGAGCGAGATGCTGAGTCAGGATCGTGAGTATGAGAGTTACATAGAACAGAGTTATGAATTGGACAAACGGCATGTGATAGGAATGAGTACCAGCACGGTTCATGGACAAACCTGATTTCTAAGTGGTATATTATGTAACGCCCCGCAACCGCACGGTGCGTTATGCTGAGTCGGATTGAATGAAACAAATGCTGGTTATATTTGATTTGTTGGATTTTGGGAAGAAGTATTGATTGAGTTGGTTTCATGTGCAGATGGCTAGCGGAGTTCGATAGAATTCAAGTGTTCGTTCAGAGCAGTACTGAGAAAGCTGGATTGGAACGATAATGCCGTCTTCCTTAGTCCGATCGGTCGGATGATTTAGAGAGCATGACCTGCTCTCACGGTCATACCAATTGAGTAGATCGCGCTTGCATCGGACCACGAGTTCAAGGAATTAGCCGTATCGGCAGGACAGGATGCTTAACGAAATTAAACATTTTGAGTGGGCTCTTTCCCTTCTCCTCTACTCCTTCATACCTACTAATATGGAAAACACGTAAAGGCTTGAACACTTGGACTAAAACTTGGGAATCACTACACTGAGGCGTGCATAGAGTGTACGTCGTTTGCTTGGATAAGATTGTGGCTTGAATTGTTTTGCGCGTATGGATAACTGGAGCTAGAGTTGGATTATACCCTTGAGGCAGTTGGTTGAATAATTGGGATTATGCTTGGATTCTTTGGTTGGATGTTTTGGTTGGATATTTGGTTGAACGAGTCTAGGATCGCTTGGTGGGACGAGAATGTTCGATCCTCTCGTCATACCTACTTGGTGTTTGCATGTCACGGACAACCTGTGTTGCACGGGGTTCGGTCTCCTCGAATGGGAAGGCTCCGGGGTACCGGGACTGTTCGGCCATGGAGGAGACAACTTGGTAACGTGCCTTGGGCACGGTGCCGGCGGTTTAATGCGATTCAGGTGGGTTAGCTACTTAGCGCTGTTTCGAGTAGAACCGTATTTGATCAGTCCGATCAACGTCCTTTATGGCTTGGCCAGTGACTTCATATATATAAGAGTTGGTTTGCTTTACTTTTGTTGGTTTCTGCTTCGTGTAGGCTAGGCCACCTTGCCTCGGCAAGAGTATGCACTTTAAGATTTGGATGGTAAGTTTTGGTTGAGGATGGATATTGAGGCTTGGATTGTTGGTTCGATAGTCACGTTGCTTGGGTTTGAGTAGGACGGGTTGCATGCTAGAATCCTTCGGGTTGGTTATTTATTGCTTGTCGATTGATTTAAGTTGAATGCTTGCATGCTTAAACCGCTTTACAAGCTTTCCTTAATATGTCATCCCTATGCCATAAAATGAATCTAGGATTCAACTAGAAAGATCACCATATAACTGTTTGTATTCACTATTTTACTTAGTGTCGGCTTAGACGAGTGGGTTACCCCGCTCACTAGTACGACTGTGTACTGACCCACGTTTGTGGGCATTTATTTTAGGTACGCAGGTGTAGTGGCGCTGCTTGGATATACGAGGCATAATGTATGAACTATAAGTACCTTTGTGGGTTAGAGAAAAGAGCAAGAGTATTTCATCGCCTTCGTGGCATCGCCTTCGTGGCATTGCCTTCGTGGCATTTCATTTGGACCCTATCGTGAGCTTCGCTGCGTATTACTCTGATGTGTGCTTGGTACACAATACTTGACTTTAGTTGCAACTTGGTCGTTTCGATGATAACTTTGGTGTTTGTCAACATCGCCTTGTACGAGTGCAAATCCAGGCTCGTACGACATCATGTTCCGATGAGAATGATTGTCCTGCGGGAGAGCTACAACGTGGTGATTCACGTTCAGCAGGGACTATTGAGCTTGTAGGAGATTGGGGCATGACATAGGATGTGGCTATGAGGTGGTGATGGTGGTGAGGGTGTCGAAGGTGACTTAGGGTGGCGGAGGTGATGGTGGTGAAGGAGGAGGTCGGGAATGGTAGCGGTGGCAGTGAGGTAGCTAATATGGTGAGGGTGGTGAAGGAGGAGGTCGGGAATGGTGGCGGTGGCAGTGAGGTGGCTGAGGTGGTGAGGGTGGCGGAGCTCCGGCTGAGGGCGAGTGCTACGGCAGGTGGAGATGGTGGTGGCTAAAAAATGATGTAGAAGGAAAGGAGAAGAAGAATGATAAGTGAGAAGAAAGAAGATGTGTACTTAATGAAGAGGGGGAGCATTGGGATTAGGGCTGGCTAGGTTGCCAAGGAGAGGGTAAATTTTTATGAAGGAATAGGTGGAGGTGATGTATTAGAATTTGAATGGAGGGTGGAGATTGATTGTAGGTTATGGTAAATAGTCACATGCAAACAAAGGAGGAAAATGGGGCACATGACCGGTCAAGCATGACAAAGTGGATTTCCTTCATTTGCTCCAACAAATAGGAGGTGGACACATGGCTAGCTATTTGCACAAAAGTTTCCAATAGTTTAGGACTTGCACAAAGAGAAAAAGTGGATTGGATGTGAAAAAATGCCATATTTGGTGTGTTGTAATGGAAGAAATTAGTGTGTGGTATTTTGTATGAACCATGAGGGTGTGAGTGGGGATTTGGGTTGGTGTTGGGTCTAGTTTTGGGTTAGGTTGAGTCATTGCACCAATTTAGTTAAAATTAGTGTCAATGGTGTTCTTTAATTAATAAGAAGTGCATATGATTTAAATTTGGTAGGACACAAGTGTCATGGACGTAGTAGACTCGGAATAGATTATTGTCATAAATTTGGTTGTGAGAAAAGGGTCGAGGTTGTGTCTCCAATTTTGATTGGAACAGACAAAGATTCAAAGTTAGATTTATTTGGATTTAAAATTAGATATTTTGTAACGAATATTATGTGACTAAAATAAAGCACAAGAGAGGATATTTATGAGTGACCCAAGGGTCAAATTTGAAAACTGGCACGTCAAGGTCATGTGTGTGAAATTTGTTTGAAAGTCAAAGTTAGAGAAGGGCTCCAAATATCGAAACAACGACAAGGTGCACCAAGTGATACAAAATTTTGTACATTAATTTAAAATACCATGTTCTAATTCTAAATGGCTCCAAACTAACCCTAGTCTCTCTCTAAGCCAAGTAGACCTAAATTTGGTCGAGAGGGTTTACAGGCACAACAACGGTTAATGACGATGTGGGCATAGTGGTGTCCAGGAGGGGACATCCAACATGTTGTAGTTGTCTTCCTTGGCTTGCGCTTGTGATTGATCATGTCGCATAAGTCGAGCGAGGGATGATTCACATTTATACCCTCTTCATGAGTACGGCAGAGTCGAGCGCATGGGTGTGCAAGTGCTGTATTTGCTCCTTAACCTGGGATTCGTATAAGAACTTTTCTCACGTCGTCAGTGGAAGACTTTTGAGACTGACCCTGTCCTTGTGCCACTGCAGGCTTGATCATGGTTCAATCTTGCATAACTTCCTGTTAAGGGCACGCGTAACGGCTAGCGGCGTACGCTGACGATCAGTCACCTGAGTAGTTGTTTGGGCTTGATGAGCCCGTATTGCCCTAGACTTCCTTGTCTAAGCACACACCGGTGTGTAGTACGAGGAGTCCAGGTTTGAATCTTTTCCATTCTCAGTCTGGCGCATGAAGTCAGCGCCGTATGAGATTCTGTCGAAGACAGAACTTTTGTTGGCGTTGGGGTCGCATGCAGTTGTCCTTCTGCGTTTGGAGTTTGATACCTCATGCTTCTTATTGTGTGTCCCTTGTTGTGGGCGCATGAACGGTGCGTCAACACCCAAGCTTCTGACATCGTAGTATTTTCTTTCTCCAGAGCTCGAGTGTTGAGCAGTCTTCTCCTGAGGCGCGGCTGCCGCATGGATAGGGACTGCCTGGGTGGATGCATGATGTGCACCCTCAGTAATAGAGAGGGAGACAGGGAGCTCATACTACGGATTTGGGCGAGATGCAGCGGCATTTGCTTCCCATGTCCTGCGGGTCTTCTTAGGCTTTAGTAGCAATGGAGAATGACTCGCACTGCCTTCAGAAAGTATTTTCTCGAAAGCTTGCTGGTCGAAGCTTACTACCCGCATCTTTTGGGTTGAACCCTGCTTTAACGCATCGGACTGCGTCACAACCTTCTCATTAGAGGAGAAGGCAGTCCCCAGCAGAATCGTCACCTTATTTTCCATTGATCCAAGTCGAAACAAACTTTGTGTGTTTAACAAACAAAAGAGTACAAAAAAATTCTATATAGAAAATTTAAATACAATTATTTTTGATTTTAGGGAATATGACGATGGAGATCTAGTATTATATTGACCCCTTTACTCCGTTGACGTTCCGACGAGGAAATGAGAATAATCTCTACTGTTCTCTCTCTTGTGCTTGTTTGTATGTATGTCTCTGTGTGTCCTCTAGTGGGTATGCAACCCTACTATTTATAGTCGTCATGCTGACGGGCCCATGCCCGCATGGATGCTGGAGCTGCCACGTGTTCATCCTCAACAGGGAGTAGTTGCAACCGTTGGCACATGTCACGGTCGAATCGCCACGTGGATTCATTGTTGGGATCTGCTGTTACTAAAAATCTAGTCGGTTTTTATACTTGGTGTGCATGACTTAGTCAGCTTGACACTTGGCCTGTAGAGAATCTTTCCAGTTGCAACATAAAGATTTTGACTGGAGGAGCACTGTCATACTAAACGCATGGAGTCTGGGACACATAGGGCCAGAGGCGCATGGAGTCAGAGATGCATGAAACGCATGGAGTCTGGGATGCATGAGACGAGAGACACATGTGACGCATGGAGTCTGTGGTGCATGGGACCAGAGATGTATGAAACTTTGTCTCTCATACACGTGGCTTTGTACGGCTGCAAAATGACAAAGATAATTATGGCGGTGACTGACGCTCTGACACTAACTGTCAGCCTCAGAATCGAGGCGTTTCAGAGCATCATTGTTTGTCAGAGTCAAAAAAATGCTCTGACTTGACTGAGGTAACATTATATGTCTAACTAGTCATGCGCCACTCGAGTTTTGACATATGCACTTTAATTTCTTCGACGTATAAGAATTGAGACGCATAAACACTTCTGAATTTTTTCATACTTCTACATCCTCCTCCTTTGTCCTCTACAACATTCTATTCTATTTAGTCGTCCGCCACAAACACAAAGATCAATGATAATAATGGATCTCCTTATGGTAGTCCTCTTTTGTATTTAATCTCCCTAGTCTCTTTTTCATTCACAAAGATACCCTAAGGGTTTGCTAAAATCAAAATCGCAGTGCGGAATAATGGGATACATGGTGGAGACATAGACTAATAGTTTGAAATTCTCTCTTTTTCGTGACAGAATATGATCATATAGTATTGACAAGGACAAGTTACTCGAGACTTGTAATAATGACAATATTGATTTCAGGTTCGCGAAGACAATGTCCATCTTGCAGAGACTCGTCGTGATACATATATTTATGCGGGCTCTTTCTCTCTGACTTTTCTTGGCATATAGAATAACTCATATTTTTATATGAGCTATATATATATATATATATATATATATATATATATATATATATATATATATATATATATATATATATATATATATATATGTATGAAAAAAGGGATATAAGCTATAGATTCATATTTTTACATGAGCTAATATACATATGGACTAATAGGAATGGAATATACTAGTGTACATAAATGTACATAGTATATAAAAATTTATTTCTATTGATTTACGTGTGCATGATTCATATAAAAATATGAACCTATGACTATATATATATATATATATATATATATATATATATATATATATATATATATATTATGATCATGCCGCAAATATTATAAATAAAAAACATCAAAATAGTACCTAATATTAGGGTTAGAGACTGTGAACAAAAGCCCCAACACAGCCTGTGATTCCAACTCCACTATCTTTGAAATCATGGCTTCCTCATATATAGTTAAGGTGTGCACCAAGAGCTAGCTCCCTGCGTGCTTGTAAATTAAATTAAAGCGACAGAGCACTAATGAATCATGATCAACCCCCTACTGCCCACTGCTTCTTCCAAAACCACTTTCTACCCAATTTCTGTTTTTTTTTCCTCCAAATTTTTAATGAATTACATTTATTTTCCTTCCTTGTACATCAATATTTGATTTCACATCAAACTCTACTTTGTTGATTCTAGAGTAGCAAATCTTCTCCAGAAAAAAAGAAAAGAGAGTAGCAAATCTTACAGCTATCTCCTTTAGTAAATATTCTCAATGTGGATGTGTGCCAATCAGAGCATATAAACTTGACTCTTGCTGAACAAGTTTGAAATTAAGCTTAACGAGCTTGAGTTTGAACTTATCAAGCTTGAATCAAACTTGCTTATCAAGCCAAGCTCGAACTCAAACCAAGCCAAGCTCAAGCTTAATATAAGCGAGCTCGAGCCAAGCTCAAGCTCTAAAATAAAAAATCTATCAAGCTCGAGCTCGAGTTCGAGCTCGATTAATTCTAATCAAGCCAAGCTCAAGCTTATGAAAGCTTGGCTCGGCTTGGCTCGTTTGCACCATTAGAAACCAGCATAGAGTGTTTTTAGAAGAAAAGTTCTAAAATTTTGAATACATAGGTATGAAGTTCTTGAAACACATCTAATAGTTTATGGAGGCGCACTGATCACAAAATGCCAACAACCTTGAAGATGGCCAACACATGACTTTAAAACAAAAGCACTGTTAGACTTCCTCTAACAAAAATATTAATTTTAATATTAATGTTAAAATGTATTATATCAGCTATCATGTTTTCGGTTGACGAATAACATTTTTGGCTGACAATACATGACACTTTTTCATTGTTCAAGAGAGCAACAGTTAATTTAATATATATTTTTTAAATTACTTTTTTAGTTAAAATTTTCAAATTAACTTTCTAAATTAAATTTTGTAGTTTAACTTTTAAAATTAACTTGTTAAATTAGGGAGTTGCCAGCTTCCTTTGTTAAGAGTACGGAACCAAATAGCATTTTTGTATTAAAAAATCAGGTAGTTATTTGAAACAGGCTAAAAATAAAATGAGAAATACTTTTCCTTACGCCATTCCAGTAATCTGTATATTCAGTCATATTTGTCTCAGTTACCGCATCCACATATCACTGAAATTAATCCATAATACAGCAAGTTGAGTATGTGGAGTTTATTCCTGCTGTCTATATGTTGAAGCTAAATAACTAACATAAGACAGCCAAGTATACGTTATTTCAACTTTTATATATACCAGTAACATGGTTGTACATTGTACGTCCGTAAAAAAAAACGTTGAAAAAAACTAAATATAAATTTATTATAAATATTATTAGTCCCTAGCAATTGAACTCAGACAACCTAGAAAAACACCTCCCATCTTAACCGCTTGAGTTAAACACTTTTAGTTATAAATAAATCATATTAGTCAGTTAAATAATTATTTTTTTTAATAATTAATGGAATATTTATAAATGGCTTAGACGTTTTAATTTTAAGCCATTTTTAAACCACCTTATGTCACGTCCCGATTTCGTGGAATCGATAGTCGTTCCCCGGACGTGACGCCGTGCGTGCCTAGGTTGTGCATCGCACAAGGCTTAGGTATTTTCGCATAATAAGCACATATTCAGAGTACGTAGATAAATTGAAACACAAAGTTGAAACATGAAAAAGTTCTCTTTATTGATAATGAACATCTTTTACAAACTCTTGAACGAGTCAGAAGGTTGCCGCACGGACTTACAAAAGTTGACACAAAATGATATAGTTGTCCTGTACATTACATCCCTTTACTAAACTTTAAAATAAGAGACCTCCATGCAGGATGATGGCTTTCCCACGAAGCTGAATTGAGTCTTGGTTGCTAGCTCCTGGCTCCAAAATGCTTCAAGTAAGGCACGATCAGGACGCGCCGACAGCTGGACTGGATTGGGCAATGACTTCAGCTCATCGCAGGATCTCATTGGTGCGGGAAACCTGTTTGAACGAGGGTCAGTACATCAACACGTTGTTTATATGAAGCATGCATATTATTTGTGGTCTTTCTATCTTGCCTTAGTTTATTTTACAAGCAAGCAGTATATACAAAAATTACTAAAATAAACGTGTCACCGTTCGGTGATATTTACCTGTCCGTCTGAACCACTTGCACAATACTTACCATGTCCTTCCCTGCCACGAAGACACAAGTTAGCTTTGTACATGTTTAAATATACGAAATGATCACTAGCATAATGCCATAAAGGACGAGTTATAGTCACGGGATAGAAAATGATATGCGACGCAGGTGGCGAGCACCACCACATGCCATTTCTTCCTCTAACATACTGACTATTCCATATGTTCCGTCCGGATCCGATCGGTCCCAGTGCCCCGGCGACCGTCCGCGAAACCGCAAACCTTATGCACAAGTTGTCCCTGATAAAATGGCGTCCATTAGGTTTTCAATCAATTCATGCAGTTTAAGGCAATACGAGCACGATACAAGTTTCATTGCATAAACGGTTTTGCATAGTCTTATTGATCAATATATCGCATAGCAAAGTGTGTTATATATGCATAACACAATTTATAGAAGAAGTATACATTCTAACTAAAATTGAAGCATATGAAGAACATTCTGAATGAATTAGCATGCAATAGGTAACCGTTCACAAGTTGATTGACAAGCATTAAATAGTCCAAGTCTATTCCTTTTTATCTTGACATCTTTTAGTTATTATGGTATCGTTTGATCGGGGCACGCAAGAAGCAAGATTTTTAGATGTGAAGACTTGGAAGAAGGGCCAACTGAATCGAATATAAGCCACTCACAAGTTGGTTGGAGAAGGAAAGGAAAGAGGTGCCTTAAGACTCCGCTCGCACGTCGCCTACTGCTCGTTCACCTGCATTGCACGAACAGCTGATCAATACATCTTCTACTCTTTCCAATCTCGGAATTGAAATTCAGTTCAACGAACAAAAATAATGAAATCCATCGAAACCGTTCAAGAAAACGCAAACAAATCTGAAAACTAACTCAAAGCACGAAAGCAACAAAGCGACAGCGAAAACTAGGCAAGAAAACTTGCAGCGAAGAAGTCCCTCTTGACTCTGCCGCTAAGTCCTTCATCGGGACATGGTCCACTAAATATTGGAATCGATTCCGAAGAAGCAAATCCATAACGAGGATGAGTTCTTGATTCAATCTATCCCGATCGAACGATACCGACTTGTATTTCTTAGCCGTGCTCCCCGAATAGGGGGAACGGGGCACCACATCCTAACCAACTAATTGAAAGTTTCGTCCATGAAACTTAGGAATAGAACCTACCACTAGGAAACAATGAAGAGAACCTTTCCCTTATCTCAGATTCAAGCTCCCAAGTGGATTCTTCGACCGAATGATTTCGCCAAAGCACGCACACAAGAGGAACCGAACAACTTTGAAGCAGCTTCTCCTTGCGTTTGTACGGGTTATTCAACATAAGTCAAGTCTGCCTTAAGATCCAGTTGATCAAGATCCACCACATGACTCGGGTCGTACACGTACTTCCTAAGTTGTGAAACATGGAAAATATCGTGCACTTCGGATAGAGACGGTGTAAACCCCCAGAATTTTTCAGAATTTAAAAAATAAAATTTTAGAATTTTTTTGGATTTTTTTAACTAATTAAAGTAAATGTTTTCTGGTATTAAATTACTTTTTGTGATTTTATTAAATATTAACATATTATAAAAATAATATTTTTTTGTGTAAAATAATTAATTAGACTTACTACAATTTTTTCTGGAATTTATTGGACCCCAGAACTATTTTTAAAGACCCAAAACTTAGTTTTTAAATTAAACCAAAATAAACCGAATTGAACCAACCGGTACAACCCTGAACCGGTTTAACCCTGAACCGGACCAACCCAAACCCTGTTGAACCGAACCCAGTTGGACCCCAATCCTTATTGGGTCAGATCCGAGCCCAAAAATGAAACCCGACCCACTACCCGAAACCCGCCCGCTATAGTAATCCCTAATCCTTCGATTCCCAACCGCCCCGGCCGACGCTCCGGCTCCGCTCTCTGCCGCCGGCCGTTACGTCGCCGCTGCTCACCTCCTCGCTTCCCCGACCACTTCACCTTCCTCAACGGCCACCGCCTCTCCCTCTCCCCTCCCCTAAACCATCGACCACCGCCTTCTTCTATAAAATCCCCCGCCACCACCGCCATCCCCATCACACTCCACTGCCACCACCGCCGCAGCTTCCCTCCGACGAACCCCGATCCACCCCGAGCTCTCCTCCGGCCGCCACATCCCCGGCTGACTTCCCCTCCAGCAACCCCGAGCCCTATCGCCGAAAGCCGCCACAGACCCCTCCCCCAGCAGCTGAGCAGCACCGCCGACCGGCCATCGCGCCTCCCCGCGTATGCGAATTTCAGTCGTTACCGAGCCATCCTTTCGGTGAGTTTTTCTCTCTCCTCGCCGCCTCATTTTTTGTTCTGTCAAATCGTGCGCATTCCCTGCGTGACCCTCCCGAACCCCGTGCAACTCGTTCGGGTTATCGTGTCCTGTGTCGATCGCAAACTGCGACGCAAAATCAGGAAAATAAACCCCAATTTCTAAAAATCAGAAATTGTCCCGAACTCCCCAGTTCACGACCATTTTTGTGCAACCTGTTAATTATTTCTAAAATCCACCTTAACAATTATTTAGACCTTATGAACAAGTTTTAAACCCTATTTTTACTTTAATTTATCGTGCTATAATTTATAATTTATTCGAGGGTAAAATTGGCCAAAAACTTGGTCTTTATAAAACCCTGATTTTCCCAAAAATGAGTGCGCCCCGCTAAACGAAACGACTTGGTCATGTGCAAACTTCACCGAAAGGTGCCCACCGTTAATACGGATGTGTGAGATTTTGCAGAAGTTGATTTGGATGTACGTGCACACCGGAATCAACGCGTATTTGTCGACAACATCCCGTATCGGCCCTGTTCTGAAACTCGTTGTATCTTCGTGTACGCTCGTCGTATCAAAACGAAACTTGTGCCATCAGGTTCGTAGCAATACGGTGGTCCTGTGACCCAAGTTTGGTTCGATTCTGAGAAAGTTGACAAAATCCCGTATCGTGGGCCCCACAGCTCCATTTGATGGACGATTTTTTGATCGGCTCATCGGAATCCAGTTTTGGACATTCTGTTGGATTTGTATCGTCGTTCTGGACTTGTAGACACTAAGTTTGACGAATTTGGAGAGTATTATCTCTGGCACATTTTTCGGTGCGAAGCGGACCACATGTGACCCCGCTTTGACCAGAAACTGTCACTTTTGTCCCTGTGTCCAAATTAGACTTATGGACATGCAATTCTAGATATTTGATGTCTTCTGAGCATGATGGTAACGTTTATTTCAGCAACCGGAGGAGTACCTGCAGATCCCGCTGATACCAGAGCAGTAGTTGGAAATCGAACCCCAGACAAGTATACCTTGCCATACTTGCAGCAATTGTATTTTATTATTTCCTTAAATTATTTACATGATGTATCGATTCAACCTAGGACCGTATGACATTGCTTAGCTTCCGAATAATATTCGAATGTCGATGCCGTACGCGGAGTCGTGTAACGTCACCTAGAGATTGATATCGCGACCCTATATATCTTCGTGCTTGCATTATCAAGTACGTCATACCACAGGACAATTGACACTGTTCATGAGATATAATCTTCCTGAGATATTCATAGTGATTATGTATAGGTTGCAGGATTTGTGACATAGATGCATACCTATCATTATGACTTGCTGCATTAGATATGATCTTGCGTGTCATGGACATGTGACGTGTGATTACATTGGGTGGGGAGAAACTTACCATACTAAAGGCTAATTATATATATATATATATATATATATATATATATATATATATATAGTTATCTGGAGGTGCCTTAGACTCTGACACAGAGCTTTGGCACATGTACTGGCCCTTCGAGAAAATTCTACTATGGGTTTCCCCGACACAGAGCCTATAGTAGTCTCAGCCTGAGTATAATTAATGCTCTCAACTTGCATATCACATAGCTTGTTACATAGTCTACCCTATTGATTCATTTATTATTGTACTGCATTTATTTTGGCTTGAGTTATTCTTGTACCTTGCTATGTCCCCTGAGGACCTGGATCCGGATTATGTCCCCAGGTTTAGCAGAGGAGATCTACCCCGAGGTGTACGGGACAGGAGCAGACATTGGAGCAGTACCATAACCAAAGGACGAGGTGATCGCAGAGGATTTCTTCTGAGTATCTGGTTTGTTATACTCAGTTATTTCTATTTGTTGGACTTCTATTGCTTATCTATTAAACTACTGTATCAGACATATTATCAGGTTTTTCCCCGAGATACTTTATTGAGACTTAATGTTGCTTTATATTTCATAGTGATTGTATTTCTGTGGATGAGATTAGTACCATAGCCCCTTACTGTTGTTTTACAGCTTAAGTACACCCTGATGGGTCTATTAAATTGGGTTTGCCCATCGGTGTGTGCTGCTGGCCATTGCTACGTGGCTAGTCCCTCGGTATTTGGGGACTGGGCATGACATGGTTTTTGTGGTGGCCCATGCAGGTCGACGACTAAATTGTTTCGGTTTCAACTTAGGAACTGAGCAAGCCTGGGAAAAATAGGATAAGTTATAGGATCTCATCCACTTGATTGAATCGTTCTTGATCTCTATATCGGATTCAAATTTCTTGACTTGCATCCTACCTTGATTCCTCTATGCGCCTCTTATAGTTTATTTTGGATGCAGAGTAATGGATCCACCAGCAAGAAACGAGACTCCTGCAGAATCACCACAAGATGCTATAGCCACCTACAAAGAAGATGAAGTGACACCAGTTGGTGGAGGTCATTCAGCACAATAAAGCAGTCAAGCAAATCAGCATACCTCAAGAGTTCGGCGAGGTGACATTCCACCACCACTGCAGTTTACTCCACCGATGGCTATTTTTCACCCGGACAGCCTATGGACGGAAATCAGATGTTCCAAATGTTCTACGCAATGATGCGAGCCCAACAACAGGTTAATCAAGAGGCCCAACAAAGCCAAGCGAAGTTCTTTGATGGACTTAGCTTTGAGCTACATAAATTAATCATCTACGTTGTAACTACTTTAGACAAGGAAGTCCTTGCTGCAGCCCGACGCATAGAGCATGTCACCAGGAGAGAGACCAGCCTGAAGCGGCCTTTCACATCAGCACCAGCCAGAGCACCACAGGAAGAAGCTGCAAAGAGATCTCACATACACCAGCCACCCGGAGCATCTCCGCAGGCACTGTCTATCTGTCAATATTGTGGCAAGCGAGGCCATATTGAGAACGAGTGCAGACGCAAAATAGGATTATGTTAGCTTACGGATCCAGTCAGCATTCAGAGAGAGAATGCCCTGAGCGTCGAGAAGGAGCACCAATAGTAAACCAACAAGCTTTACCAGCACCAGGAGGATATCATCCGAGGCCACCTATGGCACCCCAGGCAGTACTCTTCCAGCAGGCCCAACAGCAGCAGAGGAATCCACCACAAGGACGCAGACAAGCTTTTGCGATAACCTTGGAGGACGTGCAGACTCGTGGAGTAGCAAATGCATGTAAGATTTAATTTATTCATATTTCTAGTAATGCTTTAGCACGTGCCTGTTAGTTCATGACCTTATCCATAAACCTAGTATTTTGAATTTGTTAATAATTGATAACCTAGTTTTTCTAAGCTGTAGTTTTCTTTCCTCTAACCAGATTTTCTTCACTCTTGAATTATCTAACTTTCATTATCTAGGGAAATACTTTATTCCTTCCCTAGGTGTTTTGCTTAACCCTCATCATTCGATTTCTTCTTGATCATGATTCTTGGTTGTGTCGTGCTTCGAATATATTTTGCAACCGTGTCATCTCTTCTGACCAATTATGTTTTGTTATTCTTTGATTGCGAGGACGCAATCCTCTTAAGGGGGTAGATTGTAAACCCCCAGAATTTTTCAGAATTAAAAAAATGAATTTTCGAAAATTTTCTGGATTTTTTTAACTAACTAAAATAAATGTTTTCTGGTATTAAATTAATTTTTATGATTTTATTAAATATTAAAATATTATGAAAATAATATTTTTTGGTGTAAAATAATTAATTAGACTTACTGTAATTTTTCTGGAATTTACTAGACCCCAGAACTATTTTTAAAGACCCAAAACTTAATTTTTAAATCAAACCAAAATAAACCGAATTGAACCAACTGTTCAACCCTGAACCGGACCAACCCAAACCCTGTTGAACCTAACCCAGCTGGACCCAATCCTCATTGGGTCGGATCCGGGCCCAAAACTGAAACCCGACCCACTACCCGAAACCCGCCCGCTACAGTAATCCCTAACCCTTCGATTCCCAACCGCCCCGGCCGACGCTCCGGCTCCCCTATCCGTCGCCGGCCGTTACGTCGCCACTGCTGTCCTCCACGCTTACCCGACCGCTTCACCTCCCTCAACGGCCACCGCCTCTCCCTCTCCCCTCCCCTAAACCATCGACCACCGCCTTCTTCTATAAAACCCCCAGCCACCACCGCCATCCCCATCACACTCCACTGCCACCACCGCCGCAGCTTCCCTCCGGCGAACCCCGATCCATCCCGAGCTCTCCTCCGGCCGCCACATCCCTGGCCTACTTCCCCTCCAGCAACCCCGAGCCCTGCCGCCGAAAGACGCCACGGACCCCTCCCCCAGCAGCTGAGAAGCGTCGCCGACCGGCCATCGCGCCTCCCCGCGTATGCGAATTTCATTCGTTACCGAGCCATCATTCCGGTGAGTTTTTCTATCTCCTTGCCGCCTCGTTTTCCATTCTGTCAAATCGTGCGTGTACCCTGCGTGACCCTCTCAAACCCCGTGCAACTCGTTTGTGGTATCGTGTCCCGTGTCGATCGCAAACTGCGACGTAAAATCAGGAAAATAAACCTCAATTTCTAAAAATCAGAAATTATCCCGAACTCCCCGGTTCACGACTATTTTGCGTGCAACCTGTTAATTATTTCTAAAATCCACCTGAATAATTATTTAGACCTTATGACCAAATTTTAAACCCTGTTTTTAGTTCAATTTATCGTGCTATAATTTGTAATTTATTCGAGGGTGAAATTGGCCAAAAACTTGGTCTTTATAAAACCCTAATTTTCTTGGAACTGGGTGCGCCCAGCTAAACGAGGTGACTTGGTCGTGTATGAATTTTACCGAAAGGTGCGCACCGTTAATACGGACGTGTGAGATTTCGCAGAAGTTGATTTGGATGTGCGTGCACACCGGAATCAACGCATATCCGTCGACAATACCCCGTATCGGCCCTGTTCTGAAACTCGTTGTAACTTTGTGTACGCTCGTTGTATCGAAACAAAACTTGCACCATCAGGTTCATAGCAATACGCTGGTCCTGTGACCCAAGTTTGGTTCGATTCTGAGAACGTTGCCAAAATCACGTATCGTGGGCCCCACGACTCCATTTGATGGGCGATTTTGTGATCAGATCATCGGAATCCAGTTCTGGACATTTCGTTGGGTTTGTATCATCGTTATGAACTTGTAAACACTAAGTTTGACGAATTTGGAGAATATTGTCTCTAGCACGTTTCTCGGTGCGAAGCGGGCCATATGTGGACCCCACTTTGACCAGAAACTGTCACTTTTGCCCCTGTGTCCAAATTTGACTTATGGACAGGCAATTCTAAATATTTGATGTCTTTTGAGCATGATGGTAATATTTATTTCAGCAATCGGAGGAGTACCTACAGATTCCGCTGATACCAGAGTAGCATTTGGAAATCGAACCCCATGCAAATGTACCTTGCCATACTTACATCAATTATATTTTATTATTTTCTTGAATTATTTACATGATATATCGATTCAACCTAGGACCGTGTGACATTGTTTAGCGTCCGAATAATATTCGGGTGTCAACACCGTACGCGGAGTCGTCTAACGTCACCTAGAGATTGATATCCCGACCCTATATATCTTCGTGCTTGCATTATCAAGTACGTCATACCGCAGGACAATTGATACTGTTCATGAGGCAGAATCTTTCTGAGATATTCATGGTGATTCTGTATAGGTTGCAGGTTTTGTGACATAGATATATAGCTATCATTATAACTTGCTGCATTAGATATGATCTTGCGTGTCATGGACATGAGACGTGTGATTACATTGGGTGGGGAGAGACTTACCATACTAAAGGCTAATTATATTATATATATAGTTATCTGGAGGTGCCTTAGACTCTAACACAGAGCTTTGGCACATGTACTGGCCCTTCGAGAAAATGCTGCTATGGGTTTCCCCAACACAGAGCCTATAGTAGTCTCAGCCTGAGTATGATTAATGCTCTCAACTTGCATATCACATAGCTTGTTACATAGTCTACCCTATTGATTTATTTATTATTGCACTGCATTTATTTTGGCTTGAGTTATTCTTGTACCTTGCTATGTCCCCTGAGGACCTGGATCCGGATTATGTTCCCATGTTTAGCAGAGGAGATCTACCTCGAGGTGTAAGGGATAGGAGCAGACATTGGAGCAGTACCAGAACCAGAGGACGAGGTGATCGTAGAGGATTTCTCCTGAGTATTTGGTTTATTATACTCAGTTATTTCTATTTGTTGGACTTCTATTTTCTGTCTATTGAACTGCTGTATCATACATATTATCGGGTTGTTCTCCAAGATACTTTATTGAGACTTGATGTTGCTTTATATTTCATATTGATTGTATTTATTTATGTGGATGAGATTAGTACCATAGCCCCTTACTGTTGTTTTACAGCTTAAGTACACCCTGATGGGTCCATTAAATTTGGTTTGCCCATCGGTGTGTGCTGTTGGCCATTGCCACGTGGCTAGTCCCTCGGTATTTTGGGACTGGAGCGTGACAGACGGTGGCAGGGCAATCTAATATGGAACTAAGGTGACTCGCTTTAGTATCTCGAACGGACTGACAAATCTCAAACTTAGCTTCCCCTTTGCTCCAAATCTGGTGACTCCTCGCATGGGTGAGACTTTGAGAAATACCCGATCGCCTTCAAGGAACTCAAGTGGACGTCGATGCATGTCTGAGTAGCTCTTCTGGCGACTTTGAGCTACTTTTAGCCATTCCCGGATCAAATAAATCTTCTGGACGGTTTGCTCCACGAGCTCCGGGCCAAAAATTTGTCGTTCGCCAACTTTATCCTAACAAATCGGTGACCTGCACTTCCGCCCATACAACGCCTCTTACAGCATCATCTGAATGTTGGATTGAAAGCTATTGTTGTATGCAAATTCAGCTAACCGTAAATGCATGTCCCAACTCGTCTTCAAGTCCAAGGCGCAGAGTCGCAGCATGTCTTTGAGGCTTTGGTTGACACATTCTGTTTGACCTTCTGTATGTGGATGGTAGGCGGAGCTAAACTTTAACTTCGTCCCCATTGCTGACTGCAGGCTTTCCCAGAAACGCGATATGAATCGACCATCTATATCAGAGACAATAGATACGGGCACGCCGTAGAGCCGAACGATTTTTTTGAGGTAGATCTGAGCCAGGCGGTCGGCACTCCAAGTACTTTTGATAGACATAAAGTGAGCTGACTTTGTGAGTCAATCGACGATATCTCAGACGACATCATTCCCCAGTTACGTCTTTGGCAAACTAACAATGAAATCCATTGTTACATGTTCCCATTTCTACTCCGGTATAGCGAGGTTCTGCATCTCTCTGCCCGGCTTCTGGTGCTCGACCTTTACCCTATGACAAGCCATGTATTGCGACACGAACAACACCATATCTCGTTTCATGTCGTGCCACCAAAATATCGAACGGAGATCTCGTTACATCTTTGTGCTACCCGGATGAGAAGTATAACTAGCATAATGGGCTTCTGTGAGTATATGTTTTCTAAGGGCTGCATCGTTTGGAACGTATAATCTCCCCTTCACTTGGATCATCCCGTCCGTGCTTACCACAAAGTCAGTTGTCTTTCTTGCTGAGATAAGATCTTGTATCTTTTATAGGAACATGTCATCCTTTTGAGCGGTCTTAACCTTTTCTAACAGGTCAGGTTCGAGGTGCAGTTGAGCCACTTGTGTCACGCCCCAGTCCCAAAATATCGAGGAACTAGCCACATGGCAATGGCCAGCAGCACACTCTAATGGGCAGACCCAATTTAATGGACCCATCAAGGTGTAATTAAGCTGTAACACAATAATAAAGTCGACTAAACATGTCAAAATCTAATCTCATCCATGGAAGGTAAATATGATCAATATCAGCAAAATCAAATATAACTATCGTCAAGTCACAATAAAGTAAATCGGGGAACAACCCGATAATAAGTCTGATATACTAGTTCAACAGACCAGAAACAAAAGAGTCTAATAAAAGAAAATACTGAGTATAGATAGCAGATACTCAGGAGAAATCCTTGACCATCACCTCGTCCTCGAGAATCGGTTCAGCTCTAGTGTCTGCTCCTGCTCCTGCTTCTACTCCTGTCCCGTATACCTCGGGATAGAATTCCTCTGCTAAACCTGGGGACATAATCCAGAATCCAGGTCCTCAGGGGACATAGCAAGGTACAAAATAACACAAGCCAAAATAAATGCAGTACAATAATAAATGAAATAATAGGGTAAAATATGTAACCATCTATGTGAAATGCAAGTGAGAGCATCACTAGTACTCAGGCTGAGACCGCTACAAGCTCTGTGTCGGGGAGCCGGTAGCAGTAATATCACGTAATGTGCCTAGCTGTGATATAGAGTCTACGGCCTCATAATAATAAATACATATATAAAATTAGCCTGTAGCCTGTGTGTCGCTCCCCCCCAATGTAATCACACGTCTCATGTCCACAACGTCTTATGTCCATATCACGCAAGATCATAAATAATACAGCAAGTTATATAATAGCTATGAATATAATGTCTATGTCACAACTACTATAACCTATAGAGAATCACCATGAATATCTCAGGAAGATTCTTTCTCATAAATAGTGTCAGGTGTCCTGGGTATGACGTACTTGATAATGCAAGCACGAGAATGTATAGGGTCTCGATATCCATATCTAGGTGACGTTACACAACTCCGCGTACGGTGTTGACACCCAAATATTATTCAGACGTTATTTAATGTCACACGGTCCTAGGTTGAACAGATATAACATATAAATAAATCAAGGAATATTATGTAACAAGAACTGCAAGGTTGGTAAGGTACACTTGCCTGGGGTTTGAATACCAACAACTGCTCTGGTATCAGCGGAATATGTAGGTACTCCTCTGAAAACCTGTAATAAACATTAACATCAGGCTCAGAAGATATCAAATAGCTAGAATTGCCTGTCCATGAGTCCAATTTGGACACAGGGGCAAAAGTGACAGTTTCTGGTCAAAGTGGGGTCGACATGTGGCCCACTTCGCACCGAGAAACGTAGGAGAGACAATGTTCTTTAAATTCGTCAAACTTAGTGTCTACAAGTCCAGAACGATGATACGAATCCAACGAAATATCCAGAACTAGATTCCGATTAGCCGATCATAAAATTGCCCATCAAGTGGAGCCGTGGGGCCCACGATACGCGATTTTGTCAACGTTCTCAGAATCGAACCAAATTTTGGTCACAGGACCAGCGTACTACTACGAGTCCGATGGCGCAAGTTTTATTTTGTTACGATGTGCGTACATGAAGTTACAATAAGTTCTAGAACATGGCCGATACGGGGTGTTGTCGACGGATACGCGTTGATTTCGGTGTGCACGCACATCCAAATCAACTTCCGCGAAATCCCACATATCCGTATTAACGGCGTGCACCTTTTGGTAAAGTCCGCACACGACCAAGTTGTCACGTTTAGTGGGGCACACCCAGTTTCGGGGAAAAATAGGGTAATTATTTTCCAGATTTTGGGTCGCAGTTTGCGACCGACACAGGACTCGATACCCCGAACAAGTTGCATGGGTATCGAGAGGGTCACACAGTCTACGCGTCACAACAGACGAAACAAAAAATAGGACAGCAAGGAGAGAAAAACAGTCACCTGAACAGGGCTCCGAAGATGACTGAAAAATATGACTTTGCGAGGCGGTGCGACACGGCACGGCCGGCTAGGGCAAGGCGGAGGAGGCGCTGTGCGGCTGCTGTCGGCGAGGTGGTGGGGTCGTCAAATTCGTCGTAGTCGGGGTGGCCAGCTGCGAGGTCGTCGGAGGAAGAAGGTGGCGGTGGCAGAGGTGGAAGGCGGTGGCGGTGGCGTTGTTGGTGGTGGGGCAAAGGGTGTCCGGGGTTTAAATAGGCCGGGGAGGGAGGAGAAGGGGTCGGCCGTTCTAGCGGAGGGGAGGCGGGCTGCCGGCCGGTGGGAAGACGAGTCAGCGGGATGCAAGCGGACGCGGCGGATGCGGGCGAAGGGCGGCGGCGGAAAGGAATCGACAGAGTCGTCGGTTACATTTGGTTATTGTAGCTAATGATTCGGGTCGGGTCAGGTTGTGAGATTAGGATCCGATCCGATCCGATATGCAATGGGTTCGGGTATTGGGTCAGCGGATCGAGTCGGATAACGGGTCCAGATCCGACGCGCTAGGGTTGGTTTGAGTCAGGGTTCGGTTCACAAAGGTCGGTTCGGTTCAGAAATTGGTTTAAATCATTTTGTTCAGGTTGGTTTAATTGGGTTTAATAAATAACTTAGTTTTTAGGTCTTTAAAAATGGTTTCGGGGTCCAATAAATTCTAGAAAAATTACCCTATGTCTAGTATTTTATTTTACACCAAAAAATATTATTTTCATAATATTTTAATATTTAATAAAATCATTTAAAATTATTTAATTTCAGAAGAACATTTATTTAATTCCTGAAAAATCACAGAAAATTCTAGAAAAATTCTGAAAATTCATTTTTTAAATTTCTGAAAATTTTGGGGGTTTACAATCTACCCTACTTAAGAGGATTACGTCCTCGCAATCAAAGAATTAACTACTAAAAGGAAATTAAAATATGGTAACTAAAATAAATGCTTAGTTTATACCTGCATCTTCGAACATATGAGGATAACGCTAGCGTATGATATCCTCTCCCTCCCAGGTAGACTCGCCGGGATAATGATGTTTCCAAGCTACTCGAACCAGTCTAATTGTCTGACCCCACAATATCTTCTGACTGATGTCGAGTATTCCAACTGGCTGCTCTTCATATCTCAAGCTAGGGCCCACAACAATCTCAGAATGATCGACTACGTGGCTTGGGTTAGTCACGTACCTCCTCAGGTGTGAGACATGGAATACATCATGCACTCCCTCTAAAGATGGAGGTAATTCAAGACAATACGCCACCTCACCAATGCGCTCTAGAATATCAAATGGCCCAATATACCTTGGCTCAACTTGCCTCTGCTCCCAAATCGAATAGTACCTCGAGTAGGTGAGATCCTCAAGAATACGTGCTCTCCTTCTTTGAAATCCAAAGGACGTCTGTGTGTATCAGCCCAATGCTTCTGTCTGTCCTGAGCGGCACGAAGATGATTTTGAATTTGCTTCACCTTCTCAACGGTTTGCATCACCAACTCTGGACCCAGTATTTGACGCTCGCCAACGTCACTCCAACATATCGGTGATCTGCACTTTCTGCCGTACAAAGCCTCGAATGGTGCTATCTGGATGCTTGTCTGGTAGCTGTTATTATAAGAGAACTCCACCAAGGGCAAATAATTTTTCCAAGATCCTCCAAAGTCTAATATACACGATCGTAGCATATCCTCCAAGATCTGAATCGTGCGCTCAGATTGACCATCTGTCTGTGGATGGTAAGCAGTACTGAACTTGAATCGGGTGCCAAGACTCTCTTGCATGCTTCGCCAAAAATGGGATATAAATATCGAGTCACGATCTGACACAATACTAACTGGTACTCCATGTAATCTTACAATCTGTCGTATGTACATGTCGGCTAGTACTTCCATGGACTGTCCAACTCTAAACGGCAAGAAATATGCGAATTTAGTGAGTCGATCCACGATAACCCATACTGCAAATTTTCCATTGGGGCTTCTTGGAAATCCTGTGACAAATCCATAGTGATATGTTCCCACTTTCATTCGGGTATGGGAAGCGGCTGTAACATATCAGCAGTTCTCTGATGCTCGGCCTTTACTTGCTGGCAGACCAAATATTTCGCCACAAACTGTACAATCTCCCTTTTCATTCCATGCTACCAATAATAATACCTCAAATCTCGGTACATCTTCGTTCCTCCCGGATGAATAGAGTACATGGAGCTATATGCTTCAGTCATCAACTCATGTCTCAATTCTCCATTCGGAACATAGAGGCGATTTCCGCACCTTAATGTCACGTCCTCATGTATGCGAAGTCCCGTCTGCATGTCTGCTTCTGTCTTCTCTTTAAGTCTTCGAAATCTAGCATCGGTGGGCAATGCCGCCTTAATCCTCTCCATAAGTGATGACTTAAGTACTTCAAGATTCGCCAACAACCCACTTTGTCTTGGTAAAAAAATCTCTATCTGGAGCTCTTATAGATCCTTTAATAGCTGGGGCTGCATCGTCAAGAACTAAGCCGTGGGCTTCCTGTTGAGTGCGTCTGCTACGACATTCGTCTTGCCCGGATGGTATTGCAGATCTATATCAAAGTCGACCATCAACTCAAGCCAACGTCTCTGTCTCATATTAAGCTCCTTCTGAGTATATACATACTTCAGACTCTTATAATCAGTAAAGATTTCTACCTTCTCTCCATAAAGATAGTGCTTTCATATCTTCAGTGCAAATATTACTGCAGCTAGCTCAAGATCGTGCGTTGGGTAGTTCTTCTCATGGACCTTCAGCTGTCTCGATGCATAAGCGAAAACTTTGCCATATTGCATCAAAACGCATCATAGTCCACTACCTGACGCATCACTATAAACAACAAAGCCTCCCGATCCTGAAGGAAGAGTCAAGACCGGTGTTGTTGTTAATCGCCTCTTCAATTATTCAAAGGCCTCCTGACAATCTTTCGTCCATGCAAACTCCTGGTCCTTATGCGTCAACCGCGTCATAGGCTCCGGAATCCTTGAGAAATTTTCTACGAACCTACGATAATATCCAGCAAGTCCGAGAAAACTTCTCACTTCTACAACTGATGTAGGTGTAGGCCAAGTTTCTATTGCAGCAACATTCTCTGGATCAACTGAAAGTCCTTCTCCTGAGATGATATGTCCCAAGAAAGGCATCTTATCCATATAAAACTCATATTTACTGAGTTTGGCATACAGCTTCTCCTGCCTCAGCGTCTCTAGCACGATTCTGAGATGCTCCTTGTGCTCTTTGTGGCTCTTGGAATATA
Organism: Iris macrosiphon; assembly: GCA_036927795.1. Taxonomy (NCBI): domain Eukaryota; kingdom Viridiplantae; phylum Streptophyta; class Magnoliopsida; order Asparagales; family Iridaceae; genus Iris; species Iris macrosiphon. Next base: position 336,418,851 of record JAYESA010000004.1, on the reverse strand, counting down.
CTAAGATATCATCAATAAACACAACCACGAACTTGTCCAAGTTCTGATAAAAAACTCTATTCATCAAACTCATGAACACAGCTGGCGCGTTGGTTAAACCAAACGGCATCACTAAAAACTCATAGTGTCCATACTTAGTCCAGAAGGTTGTCTTCGGTATATCCTCCTTTCTCACTCTAATTTGGTGATAACCAGATCTAAGGTCAATCTTCGAGAATACCCTAACAACACTCAATTGATCAAATAGGTCATCAATGCATGGCAAGGGATACCGGTTCTTAATGGTTATAGCGTTCAGTGTCCTGTAGTCAATACACAGGCATACTATCCCATCCTTCTTTGGCACAAATAATATGGGTGCTCCCCAAGGTAGAACACTGGGCCGAATAAAACCCTTCTCCAGAAGATCATCAACTTGCTCCTTCAATTCCACCAACTCTGTATGTGCTAGTCGGTACACTGATGAAGTGATAGGCTCTGCTCTTGGAGTCAAGTCTATTGTGAATTCTATTTCTCGATCAGGTGATAAACCTGGAAGATCATCAGAAAATATATCCACAAACTCTGATATAACTCTTGGGTAACCTGACTCCCATTCTACAGATAGTACCCTAAGAGTAAGCTGAACACCTTGCTCTATAACTCCCCAAAGAAACTCAAACTCTGGATGACCAGGCGGTCTAAATATAAACCATCCAAGCCGACAATCTAGGGTCGCATGGTACTGACTTAACCAATCCATACCAAGTACAATATCATAATCCGGCATAGAAAAGATCAAAAATTAGGCTCGTATCTCTCTTCCACAGACTACTACCGAACAAGATCTACAGATGTCACTAACTAGAATAATTCTACCTCCCGTAAGAATTCTCTTAGTCTTCAGAAGTGGTACAGTAGCTACTCTATGTGTGGCTACGAAGCTAACAGCTATCAATGAATACGATGCTCCAGAATCAAATAAAGCTACAGCAGGTAATGAAGCTACTAATATATACCTGCTATAACCTTTCCTGCAGTAGCTTCCTCCTCAACAGCCAATGCAAATGCTTATCCTCGTCCCTGAGTTGGACCTCTCTGGTGACGAGCCTGCTGGAATAGTGCTGCCTGTGGTGCCAATGGTTGTCTCTGCTGATACCCTCCTGGAGCTGGTGGTCTGACTCCTCCAACTCCCGTCTGTAGTGCTCCCAATGCTGGATAAGCTGGCCTTGGTGCTGGTAAAGCTGGTCGATTTACCGTTGGTGCTCCCTCTCGGCGCTCAGAGCAGTCCTTGGCTGGATGCTGGTTGGATCCACAAATCAGGCATAGTCCCAACTTGCGTCTACACTCCCTCTCGATATGGCCTATCTTGCCACAGTAGTGACAAGTAGGAAGGGATAGGGCTCTTGGTGCTGCTCTCTGAGGTAGATTCCTCTGGGATCGCTTTGCAGACTCCCCCTGTGATGCTCTGGATGGTGTTGATGTGAATGGCCGCTTCAGACTTGACTCCCTCCTAGTGACGTGCTCCATGTGTCGTGCTGTAGCAAGAACGTCGGTGTATGATGTAGGTACAACAGATCCCATCAACCTCTGGAGCTCAAACCTGAGTCCGTCGAAGAACTTTTTCGCCTTCTCTTCTTCTGTAGGAATTAGAGAAGGGGCGAAGCGACTCAGTCGAATGAACTCAGCATTGTACTCTTCCACCAACATATTGCCTTGAATAAGGCGGTTGAACTTGTCTCGAAGTTTTGATCAAGCAATAGCTGGGATATACATCTCCTGGAAGAGTCTGGAGAACTCTTCCCAAGTGACTCGGTCATGTCCGAGCCTCCTCTCTTCATATAGCCACCAATGGTGCGCATTGTCTGTCAACTGCATCCTGATAACAGTCATCCATCTCTTCCTTGGAAGTTCAGCTGCTTCCAACTGGTTTTGTGTATTCGTGAGCCACTTGTGAACTTCTGTTGACCCCTCCTTTTTAGAAAAGGTACGGGGCTTCAGCTGATGAAAATCAGTGATAGATCCCGTCGTTGGTCGCCTAGCTGGTGGGTTCGCCTTCTCCAGTGCGGTTACTAGGCTGTTTCTCAAGTACTCCGTCTCATGACACTGAGCTTCTTGTTAAACCTGTTGTTGGGCTTGCATTATGGCATAAAATATTTGAAACATCTGATGTCGGTCCATGGCTTGCCCTGGTGGAAAAACAGGCATCGGTGGAGTGAACTGTAGCGGAGGTGGGATATCATCACGCCAGAACCTTGAAATATGCTGGCCAGCTTAATCGCTTTGAGAGGATTGTCCTCTATTTTCTGGTGTCACTCCATCATCATAGGTGACCACGGCATCGTGTGGTATACCTAAGGGATTCTCGTCACCGATTCTCAGATACATTACTCTGCATTAAAAATAAATTATGAGAACGCACAGAGGAATCAAAACATGATGCAAATCAAGCAATTAATTCGAATCTGATATAGGGATCAAAAACGATTCAAATCAATGGATAATATCCTATAATTTATCCTATCCTTATTGCAGGCTTACTCGGTCCCTAAGTTGAAAACCGAACAATTTAGTCGTCGACCCGCATAGGCCACCAAAAAAACTATGTCACTCCCCAGTCCCAAAATATCGAGGGACTAGCTACGTGGCAATGGCCAGCAGCACACTTTAATGGGCAGACCCAATTTAATGGACCCTTCAAGGTGTACTTAAGCTGTAACACAATAATAAAGTCGACTAAACATGTCACAATCTAATCTCATCAATGGAAGGTAAATATGATCAATATTAGCAAAATCAAATATAACTGTCGTCAAGTCACAATAAAGTAAATCGGGGAATAACCCGATAATAAGTCTAATATACTGGTCCAACAGACCAGAAACAAAAGAGTCTAATAAAAGAAAATACTGAGTATAGATAGCAGATACTCAAGAGAAATCCTCGGCCATCACCTCGTCCTCGAGAATCGGTTCAGCTCCAGTGTCTGCTCCTGCTCCTGCTTCTGCTCCTGCCCCGTATACCTCGGGATAGAATTCCTCTGCTAAACCTGGGGGCATAATCCGGAATCCAGGTCCTCAGGGGACATAGCAAGGTACAAAATAACATAAGCCAAAATAAATGTAGTACAATAATAAATGAAATAATAGGGTAAAATATGTAACTATCTATGTGAAATGCAAGTGAGAGCATCACTAGTACTCAGGCTGAGACCGCTACAAGCTCTGTGTCGGGGAGCCGGTAGCAGTAATATCACGTAATGTGCCTAGCTCTGATGTAGAGTCTACGGCCTCACAATAATAAATACATATATAAAATTAGACTGTATCATGTGTCTCTTCCCACCCAATATAATCGCACGTCTCATATCCACAACGTCTCATGTCCATGTCACGCAAGATCATAACTAATGCAGGAAGACATATGATAGCTATGAATATAATGTCTATGTCACAACTCCTGCAACCTATACAAAATCACCATAAATATCTCAGGAAGATTCTGTCTCATGAATAGTATCAGGTGTCCTGCGTATGGCGTACTTGATAATGCAAGCACGAGAATGTACAGGGTCTCTATATCTATGTCTAGGTAACGTTACACAACTCCGCGTATGGTGTTGACACCCAAATATTATTCGAATGTTAAGTAATATCATACGGTCCTAGGTAGAACAGATACAACATATAAATAAATCAAGGAATATTATGTAACAAGAACTGCAAAGTTGGCAAGGTACACTTGCTTGGGGTTTGAATACCAACAACTGCTCCGGTATCAGCGAAATCTGCAAGTACTCCTCCGAAAGATGTAATAAACATTACCATCAGGCTCAGAAGATATCAAATAGCTAGAATTGCCTGTCCATGAGTCCAATTTGGACACAGGGGCAAAAGTGACAGTTTCTGGTCAAAGCGGGGTCCACATGTGGCCCACTTCGCACCGAAAAACGTACCAGAGATAATGTTCTCCAAATTCATCAAATTTAGTGTCTACAAGTCCAGAACGATGATACGATCCCAACGGAATGTCCAGAACTGGATTCCGATGAGCCGATCACAAAATCACCCGTCAAGTGGAGCCGTGGGGCCCACGATAAACGATTTTGTCAACGTTCTCAGAATCGAACCAAACTTGGGTAGCGTATTGCTATGAGTCCGATGGCACAAGTTTTATTTTGATATGACGTTTGTACACGAAGTTACAATGAGTTCTAGAACAGGGTCGATACAGGATGTTATCGACGGATACGCGTTGATTCCGGTGTGCACGCACATCCAAATCAACTTCTGCGAAATCACATACGTCCGTATTAACGGCACTCACCTTTTTGTGAAGTCGGCACACGACCAAGTTATTCCGTTTAGTGGGGCGCACCCAGTTCCGGGGAAAAATAGGGTAATTATTTTCCTAATTTTGGGTCCCCGTTTGCGACCGACATAGGATACGATACCCCGAACAAGTTGCACGGGTATCGAGAGGGTCACACAGTCTACGCGTCAGAGCAGACGGAACGGAAAATGGGACAGCGAGGAGAGAAAAATAGGCACCTGAATAGGGCTCCGAAGATGACTGAAAAATGTGATTCCGCAAGGCGGTACGACACGACACGGCCGGCTAGGGCACGGCGGAGGCGGCTAGGGCACGGCGGAGGCGGCGTTGTACGTCTGCTGTCGATGAGGTGGTGGGGTCGTTGAGTTCGTCGGAGTCGGGGTGGCCAGCTGCGAGGTCGTCGGAGGAAGAAGGTGGCGGTGGTAGAGAAGGAAGGCTGTGGCGGTGTTGGTGGTGGGGCGAAGGGTGTCCGGGGTTTAAATAGGCCGGGGAGGGAGGAGAAGGGGTCGGCCGTTCTAGCAGAGGCGAGGCGGGCGGTCGGCCGGTGGGAAGACGAGTCGGCGGGATGCTAGCGGACGCGGCGGATGCGGGCGAAGGGCGGCGACGAAGAGGAATCGGCAAAGTCGTCGTTTACATTTGGTTACTGTAGCTAATGATTCGGGTCGGGTTGGGTCGGGTTGTGGGATTCGGATCCGACCCGATCCGATATGCAATGGGTTCGGGTATTGGTTCAGCGGGTCGGGTCGGCTAACGGGTCCGGATCTGACCCACTAGGGTTGGTTTGAGTCAGGGTTCGGTTCACAAAGGCCGGTTCGGTTCAGAAATTGGTTTAAACCAGTTGGTTCAGGTTGGTTTAATTGGGTTTAATAAATAACTTAGTTTTTAAGTCTTTAAAAATGGTTCCGGGGTCCAATAAATTCCAGGAAAATTATCCTGTCAATATTTTATTTTACACCCAAAAATATTATTTTTATAATATTATAATATTTAATAAAATTATTTGAAATTATTTAATTTCAGAAGAACATTTATTTAATTCCTGAAAAATCACAGAAAATTCCAGAAAAATTTTGAAAATTCATTTTTTAAATTTCTGAAAATTCTGGGGGTTTATATTCTACCCCCGTTAAGAGGATTGCGTCCTCACAATCAAAGAATTAACTACTAATAGGAAATTAAAATATGGTAACTAAAATAAATGCTTAGTTTATACTTGCATCTTCGAACAGATGAGGATAACGTTGGCGTATGATATCCTCTCGCTCCCAGGTAGACTCGCTGGGAGAATAATGTTTCCAAGCTACTCGAACCAGTCTAATCGTCTGACCCCGCAATATCTTCTCACTGATGTCGAGTATTCCCACTGGCTGCTCTTCATATCTCAAGCTAGGGCCCACAGCAATCTCAGAATGATCGACTACGTGGCTTGGGTCAGTCACGTACCTCCTCACCTGTGAGACATAGAATCTATCATGCACTCCCTCTAAAGATGGAGGTAATGCAAGACGATACGCCACCTCACCAATGCGCTCCAGAATATCAAATAGCCCAATATACCTTGGGCTCAGCTTGCCTCTGCTCCCAAATCGAATAGTTCCTCGAGTAGGTGAGATCCTCAAGAATACGTGCTCTCCTTATTTGAACTCCAAAGGACGTCTATGTGTATCAGCCCAATGCTTATGTCTGTCCTGAGCTGCACGAAGATGATTCTAAATTTGCTTTACATTCTTAACGGTTTGCATCACCAACTCTGGACCCAGTATTTGACGCTCACCAACGTCACTCCAACATATCGGTGATCTGCACTTTCTGTCGTACAAAGCCTCGAATGGTGCCATCTGGATGCTTGCCTGGTAGCTGTTATTATAAGAGAACTCCACCAAGTGCAAATGATCTTCCCAAGATCCTCCGAAGTCTAACATACACGATCATAGCATATCCTCCAAGATCTGAATCGTGCGCTCAGATTGACCATCTGTCTGTGGATGGTAAGTAGTGCTGAACTTGAGTCGGGTGCCAAGACTCTCTTGCATGCTTCGCCAAAAATAGGATGTAAATATCGAGTCACGATCTGACACAATACTAACCAGTACTCCATATAATCTTATAATATGTCGTATGTACATGTCGGCTAGTACTTCCGTGGACTGTCCAACTCTAAACGGCAAAAAATTTGCCATTTAGTTAGTCGATCCACGATAACCCATACTGCATCTTTTCCATTGGGGCTTCTTGAAAATTCGGTGACGAAATCCATAGTGATATGTTCCCACATTCATTCGGGTATGGGAAGCGGCTGTAACATACCAGCAGTTCTCTAATGCTCGTCCTTTACTTGCTGGCAGACCAAACAGTTTGCCACAAACCGTACAATCTCTCTCTTCATTCCATGCCACCAATAATATTGCCTCAAATCTCGGTACATCTTCGTTCCTCCCGGATGAATAGAGTACATCGAGCTATGTACTTCAGTCATTAACTCATGTCTCAATTCTCCATTCGAAACATATAGGCGATTTCTGCACCTTAATGTCCCATCCTCATGTATGCGAAGTCCCGTCTGCATGCCTGCTTCTGTCTTCTCTTTAAGTCTTCGTAATCTAGCATCGGTGGGCAATGCCGCCTTAATTCTCTCCACAAGTGATGACTTAACTTCAAGATTCGCCAATAACCCACTTTGTCTTGGTAAAACAATCTCTATCTGGAGCTCCTGTAGATCCTTTAATAGTTGGGACTGCATCGTCAAGAAATAAGCCGTGGGCTTCCTGCTGAGTGCATTTGCTATGACATTCGCCTTGCCTGGATGGTATTGCAGATCTATATCAAAGTCGACCGTCAACTCAAGCCAACGTCTCTGTCTTATATTAAGCTCCTTCTGAGTATATACATACTTCAGACTGTTGTGATCAGTAAAGATTTCTACCTTCTCTCCATAAAGATAGTGCCTCCATATCTTCAGTACAAATATTACTGCAGCTAGCTCAAGATCGTGCGTTGGGTAGTTCTTCTCATGGACCTTCAGCTGTCTCGATGCATAAGCGATAACTTTGCCATGTTGTATCAAAACGTATCCTAGTCCACTACCTGATGCGTCACTATAAACAATAAAGCCTCCCGATTCTAAAAGAAGAGTCAAGACCGGTGCTGTTGTTAATCGCCTCTTCAATTCTTCAAAGGCCTTCTGACAATCTTTCGTCCATGCAAACTCCTGGTCCTTATGTGTCAACCGCGTCATAGGCTCTATAATCCTTGAGAAATTTTCTACGAACCTACGGTAATATCCAGCAAGTCCGAGAAAACTTCTCACTTCTGCAAGTGATATAGGTGTAGGCCAAGTTTCTATTGCAGCAAACTTCTCTGGATCAACTGAAAGTCCTTCTCCTAAGATGATATGTACCAAGAAAGGCACCTTATCCATACAAAACTCATATTTACTGAGTTTGGCATACAGCTTCTCCTGCCTCAACGTCTCTAGCACGATTCTGAGATATTCCTCGTGCTCTTCGTGGCTCTGGGAGTATACTAAGATATCATCAATAAACACAACCACGAACTTGTCCAAGTATTGATAAAAAAACCTATTCATCAGACTCATGAACACAGCTGGTGCGTTGGTTAAACCAAACGACATCACTAAAAACTCATAGTGTCCATACTTTGTCCTGAAGGCTGTCTTCGATATATCCTCCTTCCTCACTCTAATCTGGTGATAACCGGATCTAAGGTCAATCTTAGAGAATACCCTAGCACCACTCAATTGATCGAATAGGTCATCAATGCGTGGCAAGGGATACCGGTACTTAATGGTTACAGCGTTCAGTACCCTGTAGTCAATACACAGGCGTACTGTCCCATCCTTCTTCAGCACAAATAATATGGGTGCTCACCAAGGTGAAACACTAGGCCAAATAAAATCCTTCTCTAGAAGATCATCAACTTGCTCCTTCAATTCTACCAACTCCTTAGGTGCTAGCCGGTACACTGATGAAGTGATAGGCTCTACTCCTGGAGTCAAATCTATTGTGAATTCTATTTTCCGATCAGGTGGTAAACCTGGAAGATCATCAAGAAATACATTCACAAACTCTGATATAACTCTTGGGTAACCTGACTCCCCTTCTACAGATAGTACCCTAAGAGTAGGCTGAACACCTTGCTCTATAGCTCCCCGAAGAAACTCAAACTCTGGATTACCAGGCGGTCTAAATATAACCCGTCCAAGCCGGCAATCTATTGTCGCATGGTACTGACTTAACTAATCCATACCAAGTACAGCATCATAATTCGATATAGAAAAGATCAAAAATTGGGCTCGCATCTCTCTTCCACAGACTACTACCGAACAAGATCTACCGATGTCACTAATTGGAATAATTCTACCTCCCGTAAGAATTCTCTTAGTCTTCGGAAGTGGTGTGGTAGCTACTCTATGTGTGGCTACAAAGCTAACGGCTATGAATGAATGCGATGCTCCAGAATCAAATAAAGCTACAACAGGTAATGAAGCTACTAATACAGTACCTTCTATAACCTCTCCTGCAGTAGCTTCCTCCTCAACAGCCGATGCAAATGCTTGTCCTCATCCCTGAGCTGGACCGCTCTGCTGACGAGCCTGCTGGAATAGTGCTGCCTGTGGTGCCAATAGTAGTTTTTGCTGATATCCTCCTGGAGCTGGTGGTCTGACTCCTCCAACTCCCGTCTGTGGTGCTCCCAATGCTGGATAAGCTGGCCTTGGTGCTGGTAAAGCTGGTCGATTTACCGTTGGTGCTCCCTCTCGGCGCTCAGAGCAGTCCTTGGCTGGATGCTGGTTGGATCCGTAAATCAGTCATAGTCCCAACTTGCGTCTACACTCCTTCTCGATATGGCCTACCTTTTTACTGTAGTGACAAGTAGGAAGGGATAGGGCTCTTGGTGCTGCTCTCTGAGGTAGATTCCTCTGGGATCATTTTGTAGACTCTCCCTGTGATGCTCTGGATGGTGCTGATGTGAATGGCCGCTTCAGACTTGACTCCCTCCTAGTGACGCGCTCTATGCGTCGTGTTGCAGCAAGGACATCGGTGTATAATGTAGGTGCAACAGATCCGATCAACCTCTGGAGCTTAAACCTGAGTCCGTCGAAGAACTTCTCCGCCTTCTCTTCTTCTGTATGAATTAGAGAAGGGGCGAAGCGACTCAGTCGAATGAACTCAGCATTGTACTCTTCCACCGACATATTGCCTTGAATAAGGCGGTTAAACTTGTTTCAAAGTTTTGACCGAGCAATAGCTGGGATATACATCTCCTGGAAGAGTCGAGAGAACTCTTCCCAAGTGACTCGGTCATGTCTGAGCCTCCTCTCTTCAGATAGCCACCAATGGTGCACATTGTCTGTCAACTGCATCCTGACGGCAGTCATCCATCTCTTCTTTGGAAGTTCAGCTACTTCCGACTGGTTTTGTGTGTTCATGAGCCACTCGTGAACTTCAGTTTGCCCGTCCTTGCTAGAAAAGATACGGGGCTTCAGCTGACGGAAATCAGTGATAGATCCCGTCGTTGGTCGCCTAGCTGGTGGGTTCGCCTGCTATAGTGTGGTTACTAGGCTGTTTCTCAAGTACTCCACCTCATGACGCTGAGCCTCTTGTTGAACCTGTTGTTGGGCTTGCAACATGGCTTAAAATATTTGAAACATCTGTTGCCGGTCCATGGCTTGTCCTGGTGGAAAAACAGACATCGGTGGAGTGAATTGTGGCGGAGGTGGGATGTCATCACGCCGAAACCTTGAATTATGCTGGCTAGCTTGATCGCTTTGAGAGGATTGTCCTCTATTTTTTGGTGTGACTCCATCATCATAGGTGACCACAGCATCGTGTGGTATACCTAAAGGATTCTCGTCACCGATTCTCGGATCCATTACTCTGCATTAAAAATAAACTATAAGAACGCACAAAGGAATCAAAAGAGGATACAAATCTAGAAATTAATTCGAATCTGATATAGAGATCAAAAATGATTCAAATCAATGGATGAGATCCTATAATTTATCCTATCCTTATTGCAGGCTTGCTCGGTCCCTGAGTTGAAAATCGAACAATTTAGTCGTCGACCCGCATAGGCCACCACAAAAATCATGTCACGCCCCAGTCCCAAAATATCGAGGGACTAGCCACGTGGCAATGGCCAGCAGTACACTCTAATGGGCAGACCCAATTTAATGGACCCATCAAGGTGTACTTAAGCTGTAACACAATAATAAAGTCGACTAAACATGTCACAATCTAATCTCATCCATGGAAGGTAAATATGATCAATATCAACAAAATCAAATATAACTGTCGTCAAGTCACAATAAAGTAAATCGGGGAACAACCCGATAATAAGTCCGATACACTGGTTTAACAGACCAGAAACAAAAGAGTCTAATAAAAGAAAATACTGAGTATAGATAGCAGATACTCAGGAGAAATCTTCGGCCATCACCTCGTCCTTGGGAATCGGTTCAGCTCCAGTGTCTGCTCCTGCTCCTGCTTCTGCTCCTGTCCCGTATACCTCGGGATAGAATTTTTCTGCTAAACCTGGGGACATAATCCAGAATCCAAGTCCTCAGGGGACATAGCAAGGTACAAAATAACACAAGCCAAAATAAATGCAGTACAATAATAAATGAAACAATAGGGTAAAATATGTAACCATCTATGTGAAATACAAGTGAGAGCATCACTAGTACTCAGGCAGAGACCGCTACAAGCTCTGTGTCGGGGAGCCGGTAGCAGTAATATCACGTAATGTGCCTAGCTCTGATGTAGAGTCTACGGACTCACAATAATAAATACATATATAAAATTTTCCTATAGCCTGTGTGTCTCTCACCACCCAATGTAATCACACGTCTCATGTCCGCAATATCTCATGTCCATGTCACGCAAGATCATAACTAATGCAGGAAGACATATGATAGCTATGAATATAATGTCTATGTCACAACTCCTGTAACCTATACAGAATCACCATGAATATCTCAGGAAGATTCTGTCTCATGAATAATGTCAAGTGTCCTGGGTATGACGTACTTGATAATGCAAGCACGAGAATGTATAGGGTCTCGATATCCATGTCTAGGTGACTTTACACAACTCCGCGTACGGTGTTGACATCCGAATATTATTCGGATGTAATTAATGTCACACGGTCCTAGGTTGAACCGATACAACATATAAATAAATCAAGGAATATTATGTTACAAGAACTGCAAGGTTGGCAAGGTACACTTGCGTGGGGTTTGAATACCAACAGCTACTCCGGTATCAGCAGAATCTGCAGGTACTCCTTCGAAAGTTGTAATAAATATTACCATCAGACTCAAAAGATATCAAATAGCTAGAATTGTCTGTCCATGAGTCCAATTTGGACACAGGGGCAAAAGTGACAGTTTCTGGTCAAAGTGGGGTCCACATGTGGCCCACTTCACACAGAGAAATATGCCAGAGACAATGTTCTCCAAATTCGTTAAACATAGTCTTTACAAGTCTAGAATGATGATACGAAACCAACGGAATGTCCAGAACTGGATTTCGATGAGCCGATCACAAAATCATCCGTCAAGTAAAGCCGTGGGGCCCACGATACGCAATTTTGTCAACGTTCTCAGAATAGAACCAAACTTGGGTCACAGGACCAGCGTATTGCTACAAGTCTGATGGCGCAAGTTTTGTTTCGATACGATGTGCATACACAAAGTTACAACGAGTTCTAAAATAGGGCCGATATAGGGTGTTGTCGACGGATATGCGTTGATTCCGGTGTGCACGCACATCCAAATCAACTTCCGCGAAATCCCACACATCCGTATGAATGGCGTGCATCTTTCGGTGAAGTCCGCACACAACCAAGTCATCCCGTTAAGCGGAGCGCACCCAGTTCCGGGGAAAAGTAGGATAATTATTTTCCTGATTTTGGGTCAAAGTTTACGACCGACACAGGACGCAATACCTCGAACAAGTTGCACGGGTATCGAGAGGGTCACACAGTCTACGTGTCACAGCAGACAAAACAGAAAATAAGACAGCGAGGAGAGAAAAATAGTCACCTGAACAGGGCTCCGAAGATGACTGAAAAATGCGATTCAGCGAGGCGGTGCGACACGGCACGGTCGGCTAGGGCACGGCGGAGGCGGCGTTGTGCGGCTGCTGTCGGCGCGGTGGTGGGGTCGTTGAGTTCGCCGGAGTCAGGGTGGCCAGTTGCGAGGTCGTCGGAGGAAGAAGGTGGCGGTGGCCGAGGAGGAAGGCGGTGGCGGTGTTGGTGGTGGGGCGAAGGGTGTCCGGGGTTTAAATAGGCCGGGGAGGGAGGAGAAGGGGCCGCCGTTCTGGCGGAGGGAAGGCGGGCGGCGGGCCTGTGGGAAGACGAGTCGGCAGGATACGGGCGGACGCGGCGGATGTTGGCGAAGGGCTGCGACGGAGAGGAATCGGCAGAGTCGTCGGTTACATTTGGTTACTGTAGCTAATGATTCGAGTCGGGTCGGGTATTGGGATTTGGATCCGACCCGATCCGATATGCAATGGGTTCGGGTATTGGGTCAGCGGGTCGGGTAGGCTAACGGGTCCGGATCCGACCCGCTAGGGTTGGTTTGAGTCAGGGTTCGGTTCACAAAGGCCGGTTCGGTTCAGAAATTGGTTTAAACCGGTTGGTTCAGGTTGGTTTAATTGTGTTTCATAAATAACTTAGTTTTTAGGTCTTTAAAAATGGTTCTGGGGTCCAATAAATTCCAGAAAAATTATCCTATGTCTAAAATTTTATTTTACACCTAAAAAAATTATTTTCATAATATTTAATATTTAATAAAATTATTTAAAATTATTTAATTTCAGAAGAACATTTATTTAATTCCTGAAAAATCACAGAAAATTCCAGAAAAATTTCGAAAATTCATTTTTTAAATTTCTAAAAATTCTGGGGGTTTACAACTTGCGCCCCCTTTTTGTATCTGATTATAAGTGTAATGCCCAAAGCTTCAATATCCCGACGCAGCTTGTCATCAATAGCCAAACTTCCAACGAATACTCGACTCAGCGCATCAACTACAATATTGCCCTTGCCAGGGGTGTATCTGATCATCAAATCAAAATCGCTAAGGAGATCAAGCCAACGCTGTTGACGAAGATTCAAATCCTTTTGTGTGTAAAGCTATTTTAAGCTCTTATGATCCGTATAGATCTCACACGGTACACCATAAAGGTAGTGGCACCACAAGTTCAGTGCGAACACCACCGCTTCGAGCTCCAAATCATGTATTGGGTAATTCTTCTCGTGAGACTTTAACTGTCTTGATGCAAAGGATATCACTTTATCCCTTTTTATCAGGACACATCCTAATCCCTTACCTGAGGCGTCACTATATATCTTCAAATCATCGGGTCCGTTTGGAAGGGTAAGAATCGGTGCTGAGACGAGGCGCTTCTTTAACTCCATAAATGAAGCTTCACAATCGTCCGTCCATGCGAACGTTACTCCCTTCTGAGTGAGCTGAGTCAGAGACGAGGCCATTCTAGCAAAATCTTTAATAAATCTTCTATAGTAGCTTGCCAGACCAAGAAAACTTCGAATATCGCTAGCTGACTCGGGCCGTTTCTAGTTTACGATGGCTTTTTTTTTCTTCGGGTCAGCTGAGATGCCTATTACAGAAATAATATGCCCGAGAAAGGATATGTTTTCCAACCAGAACTCGCACTTACTAAGCTTCGCGTATAACTTGTTGTCTCGAAGGGTTTAAAGCACTATCCGTACGTGTCCTGCGTGTTCATCCCTATTCTTCGAGTACACCAAGATGTCATCTATAAAAATGACCATAAATTTTTTGAGGAATAGTCGGAACACTCGATTCATCAAATCCATAAAAGCAGCAGGGGCATTCATCAGACCAAACGGCATGACAAAAAACTAGTAGAGTCCATAGCGGGTTCGGAATGCAGACTTGGGCATGTCCTCTGGCTTAATCTTTAGCTGGTGGTATCCCGAGCGAAGATCAATTTTCGAGAACACCGTTGCCCCTTGCAGTTGATCAAAGAGGTCATCTATCCTGGGCAGAGGATACTTGTTTCTGATGGTGACCTTATTCAGCTCCCAATAATCGATGTAGAGTTAAAATATTTTGTCTTTCTTCTTTACGAAGAGCACAGGCGTGCCCCAAGGAGACACGCTCGGACGGATGAACCCATGATCCAGCAATTCTTGAAGTTGGCACTTTAACTCCTTCAGTTCAGCAGGGGCCATTATGTACGGAGCCTTGGAAATTGACTGAGTATTCGGAAATGTGTCAATGGTGAACTCGATCTCTCGGTCAGGTGGCTGTAGAAGCATGAAAAATACGCTGAGGAGTTATACGGGTAAAACCCCAAACATGCATGAAGCTCGCGTAAAACAGAGCTTCAGCATTGGGTGGCATAAGATATGACTTCAGAGCTATTGGCGTACAACAGAGCTTCAACGCTATACAGCATAAAATAGAGATCTAGAACAACCAGCGTAAAACAGTACTTCCCGACTGCTTTGGCGTAAAAAGGTTGCTACATCGCCACTCTTCGTAAAACATGTCTATTTTTAATACAGCATGAAGCTGTACGAGGAACTCTTCGTATTCCTCGAATGAACCTGTCAAACAAAACAATGAACCTGACTCCTGACAAAGAGTACTGCATGACGATCAAGAGGACGGCTGTAATGATGATTCTGCACAGAGACCCAGGCTGTCGTTTAGTAACATAATCCTTGATATAAGCCGTCGTTTACGCATTCAAGGAATACGCTGCCTATTCTACACAGGCAGACATGAGCTTTTACGCTCAAGACGAGATGAAATCAGATGCCACGTCAAAAGCTGTTCTTCGTACAAAACTCGAGGAACGTCTCTGCAGTTAATGCGTGAGATGGGGGCAGATCTCTGCATTTAATGCACGAGATTTGGTTCTACTTTTAATGACTAGGAGAGCTAAAGTTAGGGCTAATACGTCCACATCACCATCCCTGCATTTTACGCTAACCAGGCTATTTTTAACTATAGGAGCACGCCGTACGCTATCTCCTCGAAATACGCCAACTCAGGCCATTTTTAACTATAGGAGCACGTTGTATGCTATCTCCTCGAAATACGCCGACTCAGGCTATATTTGCAAAGGTGCATGATAAGGCTATTTGGCCCAAAATACGCTCAAGACCTCAGTCAAGGAAGGATAATTGGCTAGTTTACGCTAGTTACCTACCTATACGCCATCAAAATAGCTACTTGGCTTTTACGCCATCAAAATAGCTATTTGGCTTTTACGCCATCAAAATAGCTACTTGGCTTTTACGCCATCAAAACAGCTATTTGGCTTTTACGCCATCAAAATAGCTACTTGGCTTTTACGCCATCAAAATAGCTACTTGGATTTTACGCCATCAAAACAGCTATTTGGCTTTTACGCCATCAAAATACTACTTGGCTTTTACGCCAACAAGATAACTATTTGGCTTTTACGCCAAACGAGACAGTTATTTGGCTTTTATGCCAACCATCTCTATGCGAGGGGCAGCTATCTACGTGGCTTACATGCCGTGATCTTCGTAGCAGTTATACGCGTTATCTCATAATGGGACATGCGTCACACGCAGATTCAGGAGATCATTTAGACGTGGGTAGTAGTTATTATAACCGCCACGTAAAAAGGGCAGCTCTCTCTGCTGTTTGGTTTCTACGCAGATCGGTCAGTTACTGTGGCCAAGCTCTATAAATAGAGATATCCGGTCACAGAAGAACGAGGTCGAAGGTCGAGGAAAAAAGAAGAGAGAGGTCGGCAAGTCGAGCAGTCAGGGTCAAAAAGAGACCAGAGAGATCAAAAAGAGAGCTCATACAGAGAGTATTGATTGGCAACTTTGGCGACGAGAGTCCAATCCTTCCTGCAGTCCTTGAAGCTTATTTTTCTTCTTATACAGCACTTATTCGTCATCATGTGGTCCAAGGAACAAAGTGATCGACCGCAGATCAGACTCCTATAGCAATATTTCCCCAGAATTATTTTTGTTGTACTTAATATCCTCGTATAGGATTAATTGTACTTCTTTTTCTTGTTTGTAAACAAAGAAAGGGTTTCGTATAAATCTAGTTTTGTTTCTTTCGTTTATTATCAAACAGTGGCATGCCGGATAGTTCGTTCGGAAACACATCAGGAAACTCTGCCACAACGGAAGAAGACTCAACATTTGCGTAATCCAGTTGCGTGTCCTGAACCGACGCTAGGTATCCCTCGCAGCCAGAGTGTAGCATCCACCGAGCAGATATCATCGAAATCACCATGTAGGCCCTGGATGCGTCAGTTGCTGGACTACTCATGTAGCAGAATTCGGCTTCTCCAGGTAGGCGAAAGATGACTCGTTTCTCTGCACATTCGATAGTTGTCGAGCAAGTGCCGAGCCAATCCATCCCCAAAATGATATCATAATCCTGAACATCTAGGACTAAAATATCTAACGATAGGTTCCTTCCTCCGATACAGACGTAACCACCTTGGCATACTGAACGGACAAGTATTTTTGTGCCTAACGGGGTGCTAATACTAAGGTCTAGATACAACAGTGTCATTTTTATATTATTTTTCATGGCAAAATTTGTGGATATAAAGCTATGTGTTACACCAGAATAAAATAACACACGTGCAGGTATGTTATTAAAAAGCAAAATACTGACACAAAGGTGTCTGAGGCCAGGGCTTCTTCTCGTGTCATTGTGTACACCCGACCTTGAGCTTGGCGACGCTCTTGCTGAGGCGCAGCTCGATTGGCTTGGGGTGCAGGGGCAGGACTTGGATGCTGAGGACGGAGCCTGGAGGGAAGCAAACAATCTCTAGCCGGCCTTGACCACCACAGTTGAAGCATAGCCCTTTCCTGAGGTAACAGTCATTTACGGTGTGCCCTGGCCTCTTGCAGAAGAAGCATAGCCCTTTCTCTTGGTTCTCTTTCTGCTGACCATCGTTGTTTGGACGCTTTGTAGCGTTTTTTCCTTTCTCGTTGCTATAGCATTTGTGATTGGAGGTATCTATAGCGCCGGCAGCAATAGGAGGATACTGCAGTTCAAGAGATAGGGCATGGTTAAGGACTTCCCGCATAGTCTGGTATTGTAGAACGACTACATGCGCATGGATGGCAGGACACAGACCGCCTTCAAATCTTCTGGCCCGACTCGCTGTATCAGGTAAATAGGAAATTGCAAATTTGGTGAGCCGGTTGAATTCGGCAAAATACTGCTTTACTGTCATGCTTTCTTGGCGTAGTTGCACGAACTCATTCTCTTTCTGATGACGTATGAGACGGGGTATAAACTCCTCTTCGATCGTGCCACGAAAGGTGGCCCATGTGATCGTCTCTTTTTCATCGTCAACTGGAAGAGATCTTCGATGCACGTCCCACCAATCGTACACGTTCAAGCAAAGCTGTAGTTGGGCACACGCGACACGCTTCTACTCGGGTACCTCTAGAAGTTTGAAATGATCCTCAAGTTCGACCAACCAATCTAGAGCCACGATTGGATCCTCAGTCCCTTTAAATGGCGTATTGCAGACCATCTTGAACTCGAAAAAGTCGAAGGCAGTCACATTCTTCTTCTTTGGAGTTTGTGGCATTTCGACTTCAGGTGTGGGCTGATCCACCGGTGTCATTACCGTTGCTGCGGAATGGTTGGAGGCCAAGTTCTGCACGATCTGCTGCAGGGTATCTACCTGCTTTTGTTGGACTGAGAATCGGGCTTCTATATTGTCTTGGAACTTGGTCTATCTCTCTTCCGCTCGCTTCTCAGCTCGTTCATAACGAGCCTCCTTCCTCTGTTGGTTAGCCTCCAATATCCGCATCATCAGCTGAATGGGATCGACACGAGACATGGCTCGCTGGCTCCGAGAACTTTTCAAAGCGCCGTAACTACTTTCTTAGGCTTGTGTCTCGCCCGGCTAGCGATGATGCTTGCGCTTGTGCCATTTCTTCAAAAGAAGGTAAATTACATCAGGATCATAATATATTATAGACTCATTATATGAACGTATCTCATTTTGGCCTAACGAGTTCAAGAGTTCGCACAGGAATTAGATCGTTAAAGAAACTTTTCCAATACGAGGGTCAAAGGAACTTAAAATTGTGCTCTGATACCAATATGTCACGTCCCGATTCTGTGGAATCGATAGTCATCCCCGGGCGTGACGCCGTGCGTGCCTAGGTTGCGCATCGCACAAGGCTTAGATATTTTTGCATAACGAGCACATATTCAGAGTACGCAGATAAATTGAAACACAAAGTTGAAACATGGAAAAGTTCTCTTTATTGATAACGAACATCTTTTACAAACTTTTGAACGAGTCAGAAGGTTGCCGCACGGGCTTACAAAAGTTGACACAAAATAAGATAGTTGTCATGTACATTACATCCCTTTACTAAACTTCAAAATAAGAGACCTCCAGGCGGGAAGATAGCTTTCCTACGAAGCTGTATTGAGTCTTTGTTGCTAGCTCCTGGCTCCAAAATGCTTCAAGTAAGGCACGATCAGGATGCGCCGAGAGCTGGACTGGATTGGGCAATGACTTCAGCTCCTCGCAGGATCTCCTTGGTGCGGAAAACCTGTTTTAACGAGGGTCAGTACATCAAAATATATCGGTGAAGGCCGGCGAGCTAACCCAACTATACCAATCAACTCGTTGTTTATATGAAGCATGCATATTATTTGTAGTCTTTCTATCTTGCCTTAGTTCATTTTACAAGCAAGCAGTATATACCAAAATTATTAAAATAAATTTGCCACCGTTCGGTGACTTTTACCTGCCCGTCTGAACCACCTGCACAATACTTACCATGTCCTTTCCTGCCACAAAGACACAAGTTAGCTTTACACAGGTTTAAATATATGAAAGGATCACTGGCATAATGCCATAAAGGACGAGTTATAGTCACGGGATAGAAAATGATATAAGACACAGGTGGTGAGCCCCGCCACATGCCATTTCTTCCTCTAACATACTGACTATTCCATATGTTCCGTCCGGATCGGATAGGTCCCAGTGCCCCGACGACCGTCCGCGAAACTGTAAACCTTGTGCACAAGTTATCCGTGATCAAACGGCATCCATTAGGTTTTCAATTAATTCATGCAATTTAAGGCAATACGAGCACGATACAAGTTCCATAGCATAAACGGTTTTGTATAGTCTTACTGATGAATATATCGCATAGCAAAGTGTGTTCTATATGTATAACACAATTTATAGAAGAAGTATACATTCTAACTAAAATTGAAGCATATGAGAACATTCTGAACGAATTAGCATGCGATAGGTAACCGTTCACAAGTTGATTGACAAGCATTAAATAGTCCAAGTCTATTTCTTTTTATCTTGACATCTTTTAGTTATTATGGTATCATTTGATCGGGACATGTAAACCTCCTGATTTTTTAAAAAAATTAAAATAATTTTTTTACACAATTTTCTGTAATTTTCTAGAATTATAACTAAGGTATTTTGTAATTAAATGATTTTTTAAATAATTTTAATTAATATTATAAAAATAATATTTTCTTGTGTAAAATAAAAAATTAGACATAGGGTAATTTTTCGAGAATTTATTGGACCCCGAAAACATTTTTAAAGTCCTAAAAACTAATTTATATTTAAACCAAATTAAACCCTAAAATTAACCCAGTTTATTTGAAATAAACCAAACCGAACCGTTATCAAACCAAACTGAACCAAACCCGCTCTTAACGGGTCGGGTCGGATCCGAAGTGAATCCGACCCGGACCCGTTAACCCGCCGAAACCCTAAATCCTAATCCTTACCCGAAACACTGTTCCGGCGGCTATATAATTCCTCGTTTTCCACGCTCCGCCGCCGGAAAACCTAATCTCTACCCTCTCACCGCCGCTCAGAGCCTGCTCCGGTCATCCCCTACTTCCCCTCGCCGCCCTCGCCCTCGTCTTCCTCCTCCAGACTTCATCCCCGACCACCGTCCAGCGCCCCGCCTGACATCGAACCCCCACAGCCGCCTACTGAAACCCTCCTCCACCGCCTGAACTCGAAACCCCCGACCGCCTGAGCCTTAGCCCCCTCAGTCATCGTCCCCGACGTCTCCCTCCTTCCTCCGCCTCGGCCACGACCCCTCCCGCAGCCCCGTCGATCTCCCATCCCCTCGATCTTCCAACGAGCCCCGCCCGACCAGAACCTCCTCTTCCTCCGCCTTCCCTCTCAGCCATATCTCCGACGAGTATCCCACAGCCTCGAAGACCCGCTGCCCTAGCCCCGGACACGGATGACCCGTCCTGACCCGGATACGGCAGAACTCAGAACCCGGACACGAAAAAATCTCGTTCTACGAAGCCCATTCAGGTAACCCGTTCTCTCTCCTTGTTGCTCCATTTCCTATTTCGTCAGTTATGACGCGTAGGCTGTGTGACCCCCTCGATGCCCGTGCAACCCGCTCGGTGCGTCACGTCCTGTGGCGATTGTGAACAGCGATCCAAAAACAGGAAAAATGATACCACCTTTTCCCCCGGAACTGAGTGCGCCTCGCCAAACGGGATGACTTGGTCGCGTGCTGTCTTCACAGAAAGGTGCGCGCCATTGATACAGACATGCAGGATTACGCAGAAGTTGATTCGGATGTGTGTGCACACCGGAATCAACGCGTATCCGTCGACAACGCCCCGTATTCGTCTATTCTAGAACACGTTGTAACTTTGTGTACGCACGTCAGATCAAAAAGAAACTTGTGCCATCGGACTCGTAGCAATGCGCTGGTCCTGTGACCCAAGTTTGGTTCGATTCTGAGAACGTTGACAAAATCGCGTATCGTGGGCCCCGCGGCTCCACGTGACGGGCGATTTTGTGATCGGCTCATCGGAATCCAATTCTGTAAGTTTCTTTGGGTTTGTATCATCGTTCTGGACTTGTTGACACTAAGTTTAATGAATTTGGAGACCATTGGTTCTGACACATTTTTCGGTGCGAAGCGGCCCCGCATGTGGACCCCGCTTTGACCAAAAATTGTCATTTTTGCCCCTGTGTCCAAATTGGACTTAAGGACAGGTGTTTATGGCTAATTGATATTTTTTGAGCTTGTTAGTGATATTTATTTTAGCTTTTAGAGGAGTACCTGCAGAATCCACTGATACAGGGACAGCTGTTGGTATTCAAACCCCAGCCAAGTGTACATTGCCATCTTTGCAGTTTTTGCTATTTATTTCTTTGACTGTATTTATATTGTTGTATATGCTTGACCTAGGACCGTGTGACTTACTTAGCATCCGATTAGTAGTCGGGTGCCAATACCGTACGCGGAGTTGTGTAACGTCACCTAGACATGGATATCGTGACCCTTTACATTCTCGTACTTATCTTATCAAGTACATCATAACCCAGGATACTTGACACTATTCATGAGACTGAATCTTCGTGAGATATTCATGGTGATTCTGTATAGGATATAGTTTTTATGACATAGACATTATATTCATAGATTTTATATGACTTGTTGTATTAGTTATGATCTTGCGTGACATGTACATGAGACGTGTGCTTACATGGGGTGGGGAGAGACACACAGGCTACAGGCTATTTTATATATATCTACTACTATTGTGAGGCCGTAGACTCTCCAGCAGAGCTAGGCGCATTACGTGTTATTACTGCTACCGGTTCTCTGACACAGAGCTTATAGTGGTCTCAGCCTGAGTACTAGTGACGCTCTCACTTGCATTTCACATAGATGGTTACATACTTACCCTATTTCTTTCATTATTGCTGCACTGTATTTATTTTGGCTTGCATTATTTTGTACCTTGCTATGTCCCCTGAGGACCTAGATCCGGATTATGTCCCCAGGATTAGCAGACGAGATCTACCCCGAGGTATAAGGGACAGGAGCATTACAGGAGCAGGAGCAGGAGCAGACACTAGAGCAGTACCAGATCCAATAGACGAGTGATCCCTGAGGATATCTTCTGAGTATATATTGTTCCATACTCAGTATTTGCTGTGTTTATCTTTATTCTTGTATCTTGACAAATGTATCAGACTCATTATCGGGTTATTTCCCGAGTATTATATTTTATTAAGATTGATCTTGCTTTATGATTCTGATATTGTTATATTCATTTCTGTGGATGAGATTAGTATATCTAGATCCTTATTGTTGTATTACAGCTTAAGTGCGCCCCGATGGATCCATTAAATTGGGTTTATCCATCGGTGTGTGCTGCTGGCCATTGCCACAGGTCTAGTCCCTCGATATTTTGGGACTGGGATGTAACATGGTTTTTGTGGTGGCCCATGCAGGTCTACGACTAAATAGTTCAGTTTTAACTTTGGGACCGAGCAAGCCTGCACCTAGGATTAGAGGATAGGATCTCATCCATAAACTAACTATGACTCATCCTCCTTCTAATCCATTCTATTTGAATAATTTGTATCCTGCTTGATTCATGTGCTTCCCTATTAGTTCCTTGAGTGTAGCCTTCTCCTAGAATATAGAAGTCCCTGTTGATAGAATAATAAGTAGGGTAACCTCCCTATTAAGAGTACAGCTAGAATATTGACACACCCCTAAGTAGAACGCTTAATGAACCTTAGCGTCCCTCACCTATAGAATAATTTACCATTAATTCTTGTTATAGTCATGAATGACCTAAGAGTAGTATAGGCACTGCTAAGAGCTAGTTAGAGATTTGACCCTAATGGTTTACCCCAGTCTTGAGGAACCAATAGAAATCCGAGATCGAATGTTAGGACTGAACCTAATATGCATAGTAAGATAGTGTTAGGATATAGGTTCTTGTCGTGATATTAGCAAACAGTACCTCAGGAAGCCCAGAGGAACGAGTATGATATTCCCCATGAGATCATACCTCAAACACGGAGAATTGCTCGCCACCTTCCCCTTAGGAAACTATTATATTATCTTGAGCCCCTATTTTAATTTTATATCTTGTCCCCCTGCAACCTTAGCGCTCGCTAATTGAGTGACGACTAAATTATGATTCTTCTTTTCTTCATCATTTAACTCATGCCACATAACTCTTATGATGGAAGGCCAAGTGATCTTATTCTATGTTAGGATATATAGTTTTCTAGGGTTATAGTTTGGTAATTTGAACTTTGAATTTTGTGCGTGATAGTTAGGATTTGATAGTTTGAGTTGTTCCCTTAGATTGTGAGCTGATTGTTCTTAGTTTTAAATCACGTAACATGTACCCCACCTCAGTATAGATTATATCCTTTTTTCCCTTGAAGACCAGTAACTCCTCCATTCATACTATTGATACTTGTATTCTAGGAACACTATGATTAAGACTTAAGATGACCATTACTTACATGATACAACAGGAGACCCTAATAAGTACTAAGATCCGTTCCTCGTATAGCCCAATAAGATTTTTACTTTATTTACTAGAGCCTTATTAATTTATAGGATCCCCTTTAAACTGTCACAGTACTAATTTATTATTATTTATAAGTTGGGTAGTATGCCTCACAACATAGTATCACATAGCCCTATTGACCCATTGATGAAGTATAATAGGATGACACAATTTTAGACTTGCGTAAGAAGATAGTGTTTATTTAGACTGTAGAAATTAAAGGTCCATGCCGCTATATTTGGTCGACTAGCGACTTAGATAAGGAGTAGTGTGACAACTAGAGAGACTGTAGAATCTTATTTTTGTTTTGTTTGAGAACTTGAACTATTTTGTAATTTCTCTAATCAAAATCTAGCGTACTTATATTTTGTACTACCTCGACTTATGCTGCTGTTACAGCCTAGTTTTGCAAGCTCAGTTTTTATCAAGCTTGTTCATGACATATGTATTAATGGACGCGTACACTAATATATTTCAGAATCAGTGTACTACGGTCTGATCAACCATAGTGCGCTTGGTTCGCCCTTCATATAACTACTTTACGTGGATTAAGATATATAGTAATTAGTAGACGAATGTACTTGCCCTCTAGATATATCTGAGCATATTGTATCTGTTACATGACTGTACCGATGCGAGCATGTGAAGAAGAATTACCCAAAATAGGATTTCAATCCACAACTGCCTTGACAATTCCTATTGAATTCTTTAAACGCCTTGACCCCCATACTACTAATCGATTACCTCCCCCCTTGAACTCTTTATTATTGTTTTATGTCTTCCTTTATTTCGGAAAGACGAAACCTCGTGCTTGGTATAAGTTGGATACACAGAGAGTACTAGATATACCCCATAGGCCGATCACATACTTGAGGATTATTCTTTCGTAATTAAGGACATATCATATACGATATAATCGGCATTGAAGTTTCGAGGATTGAATGACATAAGCAAATAAATTAAGGAATATTTTTCTTAAGGTATATAGCCTTATGTGATAGATGGGTAAATTCTAAGTTGGGTAGCAGTGCATTGTCAACTCGAGAGAAATTTCTTTTAGATTGTGATCGAGTAAGATTAGATTGGGAGAGGTTCAAGCCATTTTAATTTGTAGAATTTTAGAAGAATGACTAAGATGATGAGGATTAATGAATTTTAAAATCTTGATACTGGGGACCCAATACTTATACCTTAAGTACATAATTTAAATTTTTGAGTATTGAAGGTAAAAGCATCAACTTGAATTTAGAGGATAAATATAGAATTTTAGACTTGAACATTGGTGGACTGCATTTAAATTATTTTCAATTTGATGATTTAAATTAAGAATTAAAATTTGATGGTTGGACTACCTATTTGAAATATTGAGGATGTGAATGGAATTTAAAAAGTTGAAGCATACAAAAATTTATAAGTAAAAATAGGAATAATATTGGACTCAAATTACTTCTAGAGGAGATTATGATAGTTGAAGATCGTGAGGTAAAATTTATATGCGTATTTAAATCTTGAAGATGTTATATGGATTTAATTTAAATTTGGATATGGATAATTTAAAAAAGTGAGAAGAGATAACCATAGGTTGAATTTTGATTGGAACAATGATCATCTTAACCTTGAAGTGATTGCGATGGATATGATTAGGATTTTAATTATCGCAAGGAGATTGCGATTGACTTGCCTTATGTACATGAAGTATTAACAAATTATGCCTTATTTTAATTTTGAGGACGAGATTGTTCTACGTTGGCTGGATTTTGAAACCCCCTCACCCAAGAATTAGACTTACTTGGCTTAGATAGTGAGACTGAGGCTAGCTCGAATCCACTCAGAAATAGAACACGGTATTTTATTTAGTTTTACAACATGGTATCACTTAGCACACCTTACCATTGCTTCGATAATTGGAGCACTTCACTATTCACTGCCTTCCTACAAATTCTATACCCTTATCCTAGACGTGACCATCATCCAATTTTCATCTTTGTGCAACGTTGCAATAGTTGGGCACTTTTATGCAAAAGAGCAGTTAGGTGTCCATACCATTGACATGACACCTGAAGAAACCTATTTTTCGCTCATGTGGATTTTTTCCATGATTTTTGGAATGTGCAACGCGCAACATCGCTCACTCCTTTAAACCTAGCCTTGCATTTTAAACAATACAAATCTTATACCATCCTTGACTTCTACCATGGTTTAATTTTAATTTCGAGGACGAAATTTTTATAAGTTGGGTAGATTATAAACCCCCTGAATTTTTAAAATTTTTAAAACAATTTTTTTACATAATTTTTTGTAATTTTCTGGAATTAAAACTAAGGTATTTTGTGATTAAATGATTTTTTTAAATAATATTAATTAATATTAAAATATTATGAAAATAATATTTTCTGGTGTAAAATGAAAAATTAGACATAGGATAATTTTTCGGGAATTTATTGGACCCTGAAAACATTTTTGAAGTCCTAAAAACTAATTTATATTTAAACCAAATTAAACCCTAAAATTAACCCGGTTTATTTGAAATAAACCAAACCGAACCGCTATCAAACCAAACTGAACCAAACCCGCTCTTAACGGGTCGGGTCGGATCCGAAGTGAACCCGACCCGGACCCGTTAACCCGCCGAAACCCTAAATCCTAATCCTTACCCGAAACACTGTTCCGGCGGCTATATAATTCCTCGTTTTCCACGCTCCGTCGCCGAAAAACCTAATCTCTACCCTCTCACCACTGCTCAGAGCCCGCTCCGGTCATCCCCGACCTCCCTTCGCCGCCCTAGCCCTCGTCTTCCTCCTCCAGACTTCATCCCCGACCACCGTCCAGCGCTCCGCCTGACATCGAACCCCATAGCCGCCTATCGAAACCCTCATCCACCGCCTGAACTCGAAACCCCCGACCGCCTGAGCCCTAGCCCCCTCCTTCATCGTCCCCGACGTCTCCCTCCTTCCTCCGCCTCGGCCACGACCCCTCCCGCAGCCCCGTCGATCTTCCATCCCCTCGATCTCCCAACGAGCCCCGTCCGATCAGAACTTCCTCTTCCTCCGCCTTCCCTCTCCGCCATCTCTCCGGCGAGTATCCCGCAGCCTCGACGACCCGCTGCCCTACCCCGGACACGGCTGACCCGGACACGGCAGAACTCAGAACCCGGACACGAGAAAATCTCGTTCTACGAAGCCCCGTTCAGGTTACCCGTTCTCTCTCCTCGTTGCTCCGTTTCCTGTTCTGTCAGTTGTGACGCATAGGCTGTGTGCCTCTCGATTCTCGTGCAACCCGCTCGGTGCGTCGCATCCTGTGGCGATCGTAAACTGTGATCCAAAAAATAGGAAAAATGATACCCTATTTTCCCCCGGAACTGATTGCGCCCCGCCAAACGGGTCGACTTGGTCGCGTACGGTCTAACCGAAAGGTTCGCGTCATTGATACGGACGTGCAGGATTTCGCAGAAGTTGATTCGGATGTGCGTGCACACCGGAATCAACGCATATCCGCCGACAACGCCATGTATTCGCCTAATTTAGAATATGTTGTAACTTTGTGTACACACGTCGGATCGAAACAAAACTTGTGCCATCGGACTCGTAGCAATGCGCTGGTCTTGTGACCCAAGTTTGGTTCAATTCTGAGAACGTTGACAAAATCGCGTATCGTGGGCCCCACGGCTCCACGTGACGGACGATTTTGTGATCGGCTCATCGGAATCCAATTCTGGAAGTTCCGTTGGATTTGTATCATCGTTCTGGACTCGTTGACACTAAGTTTTATGAATTTGGAGACCATTGGTTCTGACACATTTTTTAGTGCGAAGCGGCCCACATGTGGACCCCGCTTTGACCAGAAACTGTCATTTTTGCCCCTGTATCCAAATTGGACTTAAGAATAGGCGTTTCTAGCTAATTGATATTTTTTTAGCCTATTGGTGATATTTATTTCATCTTTTGGAGGAGTATCTGCAGAATCCACTGATACAGGGACAGCTTTTGGTATTCAAACCCCAAGCAAGTGTACCTTGCCAACTTTGCAGTTTTTGCTATTTATTTCTTTGACTGTATTTATATTGTTGTACATGCTTGACCTAGGACCGTGTGACTTACTTAGCGTCCGATTAGTAGTCGGGTGCCAACACCGTACGCGGAGTTGTGTAACGTCACCTAGACATGGATATCGTAACCCTTTACATTCTCGTACTTGTCTTATCAAGTACATCATAACCCAGGACACTTGATACTATTCATGAGACATAATCTTTCTGAGATATTCATGGTGATTCTGTATAGGATACAGTTTTTATGACATAGACATTATATTCATAGATTTTATATGACTTGTTGCATTAGTTATGATCTTGCGTGACATGTACATGAGACGTTGTGGACATGAGACGTGTGGTTACATGTGGTGGGGAGAGACACACAGGCTACAGGCTGTTTTATATATATCTACTACTATTGTGAGGTCGTAGACTCTCCAGCAGAGCTAGGCACATTACGTGTTATTACTGCTACCGGCTCTCACTTGTAGTGGTCTCAGCCTGAGTACTAGTGATGCCCTCACTTGCATTTCACATAGATGGTTACATACTTACCCTATTTCTTTCATTATTGTTGCACTGCATTTATTTTGGCTTGCATTATTTTGTACCTTGCTATGTCCCCTGAGGACCTGGATCCGGATTATGTCCCCAGGATTAGTAGACGAGATCTATCCCGAGGTATACGGGACAGGAGCATTAGCAGGAGCAGGAGCAGACACTGGAGCAGTACCAGATCCAGTAGACGAGTGATCCCTAAGGGTATCTTCTGAGTATATACTGTTCCATACTCAGTATTTATTGTGGTTATCTTTATTCTTGTATCTTGACAGATGTATCAGACTCATTATCGGATTATTTCCCGAGTATTATATTTTATTGAGATTGATCTTGCTTTATGATTCTGATATTGTTATATTCATTTCTGTGGATGAGATTAGTATATCTAGATCCTTATTGTTGTATTAAAGCTTAAGTGCGCCCCGATGGATCCATTAAATTGGGTTTGTCCATCGGTGTGTGCTGCTGGCCATTGCCACGGGTCTAGTCCCTCGATATTTTGGGACTCGGGCGTGACAGGGCAAGCAAGAAGTAAGGTTTTAGATTTGAAGACTTGGAAGAAGGCCCAACTGAATCGAATATAATCCACTCACAAGTTGGTTGAAGAAGGAAAGGAAAGAGGTGCCTTAAGACTCCGCCCGCACTTCACCTACTGCTCGTTCACCTCCATTGCCACGAACAATTGATCAATACCTCTTCTACTCTTTCCAATTTCGGAATTGAAGTGCAGTTCAACGAACGAAAACAATGAAATCCATCGAAACTGTTCAAGAAAATGCAAACAAATTCGAATACCAACTTAAAGCATGAAAGCAACAAAGCGACAGCGAAAACTAGGCAAGAAAACTTGCAGCGGAGAGGTCCCTCTTGACTCTGTCGCTAAGTCCATCCTCGGGACTCGGTCCACTGAATATGGGAATCGATTCCGAATAAGCAAATCCATAACGAGGATGAGTTCTTGATTCAATCTATCCCGATCGAACGATACCGACTTGTATTTCTTAGCCGCGCTCCCCGAATAGGGGGAACGGGGCACCATACCTTATATATACTACTAACGTGCACGTGCACAATTTAAAAAAATAAAAATAAAATAAAATTATTATAAATAATATAGTTCCTAGAAATTGAACTTAAGTATCCAAGAAAAATATCTCTCACCTTAACCACTTGAGTTAGAATTGTTTATTTGTAAATAAATAAGATTATGTAGTTAAATAATTAGTTATTTTTAAAAAATAGTTAGTGGATTATTTACAAACGGCTTAGACGATACTATATATATTCTCTCTCTCTCTCTCTCTCTCTCTCTCTCTATATATATATATATATATATATATATATATATATATATATATATATATATATATGCGTGTTCGTGCATGCCAGTTTTCAGCATAGCCTCCTAAATTACTAGCTACACCGACTGGCATCAGAGATCTGTTGTCCTATTAATTATGCCTTATATTTCTGTTCTTATTTTATTACATTTAGACTCAAAAAATAAAAAATAAAATTTATATGTAAGAAAAAGAGAACATAAATAGAAAACAACATATCTGCTCTCGTCTGACATATGGATAATGTTCCGTTACTGCATGCTGTTTCTGTAAACAAAATAACTGTACACGCTCGGGACAAAAAAAAGTCAGAAGATGGAAGTAATTTGCCCTCCTCCACTGCTTTATAAGCCAAACATGTCTCCGCATCTTCCGTTGATAATTTGTATTATACATCATAACATCACAGCACACAGTTCTGGTTAGTTATAGTGATCAATTGATAATCAAAATATCATCACAACGCCAACACAAATATAAAAGAGTGGCTAATTGGCTTACATTGGATGATGCGCACCTTCCCATTACTATATATATACTTGTCCTCCGAGAGAGATAGTAGTAGTAGTACCTAGGTCTCCTCTTGTGTCCATAACAACTGCTTCAGGAATCTTCTCTTACTCTATATACTCACTCCCTCCCTCCCTCCCTCCCCATTGTCTTCCTTCTCTGCCTCAACCTCATGATCATGGCTCCCGCCCGGCCGCTACGCAAGGATACGGTCGTGTTCGTCATGGGCGCGACGGGCACCGGCAAGTCCAGGCTCGCCATCGACCTCGCCCTCCATCTCGGCGCAGCCGAGATCGTCAACTCCGACAAAATGCAAGTCTACGACGGGATGAACGTGGTGACCAACAAGGTCACCGCCGAGGAGTGCGCGGGCGTGCCGCACCACCTGCTCGGCGGAGTCCACCCGGAGGCCGAATTCTCCGCGGCGGACTTCCGCCGCGAGGCCTCGCTCGCGGTCGAGTCGATCGTCGCGCGGGGGAGGGTGCCCATCGTCGCGGGCGGCTCGAACTCCTACATCGAAGAGCTGGTCGACGGGGGCGGCAAGGAATTCAGGTCCAAGTACGAGTGCTGCTTCCTGTGGGTGGACGTGGACCTTCCCGTGCTGTACACGTTCGTGTCCTACAGAGTAGACAGGATGGTGGACACGGGCATGGTCGAGGAAATTAGAGGGTTCTTCGATCCGGACGGGAACTACACGAAGGGGATCCGGAGGGCGATCGGAGTGCCCGAGATGGACCGATACATCCGATCGGAGCGCTCGGGTCTCGACGAGGAGGCCCGAAAGACACTGCTGGAGTCCGCGATAGACGAGATCAAGGCGAACAGCTGCAGGCTGGCGTGCTGCCAGCTGCAGAAGATACACAGGCTCTGCGGGCTCTCCGGCTGGAACGTGCACCGCGTCGATGCGACCGAAGTGTTCACGAAGCGGGGGAAGGAGGTGGACGAGGCGTGGGCGGCGCGGGTCAGCGGGCCGTGCATCAACATTGTACGAAAGTTCCTAGCGACTAAAAACGCAACAACAACTACTAGTAGTACTGTTCCATTGATGGAGACTATTGCGGCGGATAGCAACAGCAGGGCCGGGATGACAAAGAAGCTGCGATCGGAAGTTGCAATAGTGGGAGCCACAATGGCGTGAGGCGCGCGGACATTTTGTAGAGGGAGGGGCCCGGCGCGCGTGGACGTGCGCGCGCGCGCAAAAAGGGGTCGGTCGGAAGCTAGCGCGCGCTCGATGTTCTGAATGATGATGATGGTCACTGAGTCGTCGTGATAACATAAGTACGTACTTAAATGTGTGTTTTCGTTGTGGTGGGACTTTTTTTTTTCCGGGTACGGATAGAGCCCTCGAGCCTGCTTTTGTCAGATATTCTGTGCACTTAGATTTTGTTTGGCTGCAGCTGATCATTGTAATTGTGGGTGGTGGCCTGGTCAAGGACTCGAGCTGTTCTTTTTCCTTGTTTTTCCTTTTTGGGTAGAACCTAAGAATCAAGGTGCCAATAAGTGAAGATAGCAATGCAAGAAATAAAAGTTGCGGCTACGTATTTTGTTTCATAAAAACTGTAGTATTTCCGTACTCCAAAAGTTCATGATTCAATCGTAACTTATTGCTCTGGAAGTAGTTCTGTAAGATCCCAGTAAGGCTTCAATGGCCGCAACAGTCAACAATTTGCGCTGCGGGTACGTATTTCTTTCTATCCAGCTGCAGTGCAGGCATCTTACAAACGTCCATTTCGCTGAGCAAGTCTCCAACTGATTAATTTGAGAAAGACTAAGATGCTTAATTCATGGATTGGCTTAATATTCCCGGCTATCGGCTTGTGGTACTCCGTCTTCTAACGGTGTCGTTGTATGGCTAGAGGCTACACCGAACCAATCAGAATAGAGTTATCTTGAGAAAAATCTTACGGATATAATGTTGATTTATTGACACTTAAAATTGAGACCATTTTTTAGTTATGAATTAATTTCTGATGGCTTTGAGTTCCCAAATGAATTGAATCACATTTGGTAAGGAACTCTATATAAGAGCTTAATTCACATCATTTTCATTATTGTTTTGTTGAACGTTTTCGCTGTTTGGTTTTGATGCATATACTTTCGTTGTCGTTTTCGATAAAATGTTTTATTGTTCGCTTTTATAAAATCTTGAGAGAGAAATGAAGAAGAAAAAATGAAGTATGTTGAACATTAGTTGGTGCAATTTCATGTGGATGAATAGGAGAGAGGTGATCGTTCCATAAAGCATTTTTTTTTCTTCTCTCGGATCTCTTTATTTTGATGTGTGGCTTTGATTCTCCGCTCTTCATCCCCACTCCTTAACAAAAGACATCCCTTCTATTCAAATTGTTTCGTCCCTAAGATCAATATCTTAACCAAAAGAGATAAGTTAAAAGAGAAAAATTGCATGTTTGAATTATAGACTGTGAATACAATTGAAAAAATGTTGTTATATTTGTTAAAGAAAGCTAGAATAATTTCATGTTCTTTTATCGTATGTTGTAAAAAGAGAAGTGTATAAAAAATTGTGTACTATTTGTAAGAAAACTATATGAAAGAAAGAATCAAAGAACCACTATCAAAATATGATGAAATAGCGACGTTTTTAACGACGTAGTACTAAAACGTTGCTAATGTTAAAGACTTTAACGACTCAAAAAATAAACGTCGCTATACGTCGCTATTAGCGATGCATAGCGACGTTTAGCAACTGTACTTGGATTTTTTTAAGAGAATAGTCACTATAAGCTTCGTTAACGTCGCTAAATATCGCTGATATTTTTGATTTAGCGACGTTTAATGACATTTTTACCGACGTTGGTTATTTTTTAATTAGCAACATTTTTAGCGACGTCGATAACGTCGCAAAATTTTTCAATTAGCGATGTTTAGCGACGTTCAATTTTGACGTCGCTAACCCTACCAAAATGATTCTAATCAGCGACGAATTTAGCGACTCCGGACAACCACGTCGCTAATATTATTAAAATTAGCGACGTTATTTAGAAACGTCGTAATACGTCGCTATCAGCGACTGTATGCGACGATTAGCGACAATTTTTAGTATTATGAAAGATTACGTCGCCTATAAGTCACTAAACGTCGCTATATTTTTAAAAACAACGACATTTAGCGACTCCAACAATTATATGTTGCAGGATATTTAAAATGTAGTGACATCTCGAGCGGACGTCGCTAAATTACTGAATATAGGGTTCCCTTGTCTATTCGGCTTTTCATTTCTTTTTCTCCCAATTTTTCCCAACTTTACGTTTTCCGCGCGCCCCCACCGGCTATCCACACTACCCCGACGACCCTCCGTGGCACCGGCGACCCACCCACCCCCTTGAACGCCTCCCTCGCCCCCCCACCCCGACGCTGCCGTGTTCGCCCCCAACCCCGACACAGGCGAACCCAGATGCGACTCCTCCCCCTCCGACGAGGCTTCTCCCCTCCCGCGTGGTCCTCCTGCGTCGACCCCTCTCTCAGGCGCTCCTCCCTTCCTCCCGGCTCGGTAAACCCTAACCCAGACCCAGACACAATTAGGACACACACATATATACTGGACATAATCAGGACACATGGACACAACCCTAACCCTGACACATGGACCCGAACACATGGACACACACACAGGACATAACCCTACATGACACGATTTGTACTAACACGGACACACATGTAGACACGCATGGACACGGACACATACAGGCACATATGGACACACGTGGACACGGACATACATGGAGACACACCCGGACATACATGGAGACACACCCTAGTTAGTATAGAAGTTTGGTTGTATAATTAAAAAATTTGGTTGCACTAGTGTATCACACACATGGACACACATAATACAACACCCACAAATATGCTATATAGTTGTTTGATAGGATTTTATTATGAATTTAGTATCATATGTTGTTGAGTATCATATAATTGGCTTGTGAGTATAGAATTGTGTGTGTGTGTTTATGTGTATGCATGTGTTCATGTGTATGTGTGCATGTGTGCGTGCGTGTGTGTGTGTGTGTGTATGTGTGTGTATGCGTGTGTGTGTGTGTGTGTGCGTGCGTGCGTGTCAAATCACTACTAAATTTTGTCCAATTAGCGACGGGATGTTGGATTATATGAGAAGTGCAATGCACAAGGGATGTTGGATTAGCGACAGGATGTTGGATTATACATTTATACTTCATAGCCGTTGATTTGGGGGTTCCTTTGATATTATATATATAGGATATGGTCGGGATTTTGGATTATATGAGAAGTACTGCAGGTAGTGTAAGCCCCTGTTTTTTTTCAAAATTATTAAAACTTGGATTTTTCCAATTTTCTGGAATTTTCTGAATTTAAAATCAAGGTTCTCAATTATTAAATAATTTTTAATTGTTAATAAATAATATTATAATATCATGGAAATAATATTTTTTGGTGTAAAATAAAAAACTGGACTTAGGATAATTTTTCTGGATTTTTTTGGGCCTCAGACCTATTTTTAAATGCCTAAAAACTATTTTAATTAATTAATTATTTAATTAACTGATTTTATTATTAATTATATTAATTATTATTTTTAATTTTATTATTTTTCTCCTTGGGCCGGCCCGGCCCAGTGGACCGGCCCAGCAGCCCAACCCCCCAGCCCGCTTCCTTCCGGGTCGGGTCGGGTCTGCCCGGACCCGACCCGCCTCCAACCCGGTCTCCCCCAGCACACCCCCCCCCCCACGACGCCGGCTGACCCGCTCCCCGCTCCGCTTCCGTCGGCCGCGCCACCCGCCGCTCCACCCGGCTCGCCCCACCCTCCGCGGCCACGACACCCCTCACCCCGCCTTGCTCGGCCCCCTAACCGCCGCCTCCTCCTATAAAAACCCGAGAACCCCCCCTCCGGCCAATCACACCCGACCCCGACCACCGCCTCGACGCCGGCCGACCCGCCGCCTTGCCCCAACCTCGCCGCTGCCCAGCCACCCTGCCACCGCCGTCGCCTCCAGCCGCCTCTCTCCTCTTCTTCCCCGTCGACAGCAGCCGCCGCAGCTCCTCGAGCAGCCGCAGCGCCGCCCTGGGCCGCCCCCGCGCCGCCGCCTCCGCCCGAACGCCGCGCCGCCCTCTGCCGCAGCACCCCCAGCCCCCTCCGCCGCAGTCCAGCCGCCGGAGCCGCCAGCCACCGCCTGGGAAGCCGAACCCTAACCCTAACCCTAATTCGAAATTCCTGTGTCCGACACGTGTCGGACTCGGTTCAACCCTGATTTTCGGGTCCCTTTCAGGTGCGTGTAACTTTTTGTTCGTAGCTCTGTTTTCGATTCCGTAAATTGCGTTGTGAAGCCTGTATGACCCTCTCGGTGCCCGAACAAACCGTTCGGGGCATCGCGTCCTGTGGTGATCGCACATCGCGATCCAAAAACAGGAAAAACCATACCCTGTTTCACCCCGAAACTGGGTACGTCCCGCCAAACGGGACGACTTGGTCGCGCGCGGTCTTCACAGATACATGCGCAGTGTTGATACGGACGTGTGAGATTATGCGGAAGCTGATTCGGGTGTGCGTGCACACCGGAATCAACGCGTATCCGCGGACATCGCCCCGTATCCGTCTTTTCTGTAATTCACCCTAACTTCTTGTACACTCGTCAGATCGAGACAAAACTTGCGCCATCGGACTCGTAGCGATACGCTGGTCCTGTGGGCCAAGTTTGGTTCGATTCTGAGAACGTTGACGAAATCGCGTGTCGTGGGCCCCACAGGCCCCGCTCGACGGGCGATTTTGTGATCGGCTCATCGGAATCCAAATCTGGAAGTTCCGTTAGGTTCGTATCATCGTTCCTGACCTGTTAATACTAAGTTTGGTGAATTTAGAAACTTTTGACCCGGACACATTTTTCGGTGCAAAACGGGCCCACCGGCAGACCCCATTTTGACCCAAAACTGCCGTTTTTGCCCTTGTCTCCAAATTGGATCCAAGGACAGGCATTTTTAGCTATTTGACATCTTCTGAGCATGATGGTAATGTCTATTTCAGCTTTTGGACTCATCTTCGGAAATTTCCCCAAGAACAATTAATCAGATCCAAACAACAGGCAAGTACTTGCACTTCAAGTTAAATCTTTATATTGTGATAATTAATTCTCTGCTTTACTAGTACCCTTGATGATTACACCTAGTGTTAGAAATGCTGGATTTCATGTCTTGAATATTGGAGTTCCTGTCTTGTTTTTCATGTCGGGTGGAAGAATACTAGAAGGCATGTAGTTTACCCTTTCCCCTGCCATGTTTAATAGCTGTTGGTACGCGACTGTACCTCAGCCGGATCTCGATTTTCCCTATTTAATAGCCGTTTATGATGGCCAGATTAGCCTTATAAACCCCTACATGCCAACTATGTATTCTAAAACAAACACAAGTTCACACAGATAGTTTCTGGTCTTGTTATATTTCTTGCTGACTGTTGTAGTTCTTTTCCTGTCTCATTTATTTATGTTTTCTCATATTCCTGTTTATAGTTTTAACTCTGAGATATTGATGTTCTTTTATGCAATTTCTCAATATTGATACTCAATTTAATTGTCATAAATATTTAGTTTAATCTTGTTGTGCATTGTGTACTTTGCTCCTTTCCTGACTGGATCCGTTGATTTAGACGATGATGAGGACCTTGCCCCTACATATTATGGTCCCTATGAGGGTACAGATGATACTTATGAGGAGCCAGATCCCACCCAGGAGACCCCTGCTGCAGAGTAGATAGCAGTAGCTATTTTATTTATTTGCTCTTTATCTTAGTAATCGGGTTTGTCCCCGATTTCATTCTGATTTCTGTACTAAACATTTGAATCTGTTGTCACATTTATTTCAATTGCAATCTTAAGTATCTGTTTTCCATTATTATCTTGCCTATTTTATTTGTGAATGAGCTAGTTTAGTAAGTATGGATTTGACCTAGACAGCGTACTACCGTCGACTCTGCGGCGTAGGCTGGACGTACCCACGCACTCGTGCCCGAACTTCCGGGTGCGGGTCGTGACACATTTTTATGGTGGCCCATGCAGGTCCTATCCTTAAATAGGGTAATACCCTAGGACAGGGTATGGAATAAGATTGAGGATTCTAGAAAAAGCTCATTCACAGTATAGGGTCCTTATTTCAAATCTTGATATCATTTCTGCTCAATTTTCCTATCGCCCTTGATTTTCAAGTAATCTATTCTGATCTTCCTATCCCTTAATCTTTCAGAATGGTCCAGACAAGGAACACAGTGGGAGGCACATCAGAACCAGCTGAGCAGAATGTGTCCGAGACTCTTGCACTCCCGCCGCCTCCATCTGTTCCGGCAGTTACACTGGATGGGGCACAGCTACTTGGAGTATTCCAGGGACTAGTGGAATCCCAAAAAGAACAGACTGCACTTCTGCGGACCAGCCTCTCAGAAGCTCTTAAGTCCCAGGAGTCGCCACTCAAGAGGCCAGGGAGTGCCAAAGACTTCAAGAACCTTAGACCCCTGGAATTCTACGGAACTGAGGGCATTCTCTATGCCGATGAGTGGATAGAGAATGTCGAGAGACTCCTGAAGACTGCTCGGGTTCCTGATGATCTCAAAGTGGAATCTGCAAGCCTGCAACTGTTCGACATAGCTCGAATCTGGTTCAGAGATGAACCCCAACTATCTGCTCCTGACCTCACCTGGGAGGAATTCAAGAGGCTATTCAAGGAGAAATTCTATCCCGAAG
Organism: Iris macrosiphon; assembly: GCA_036927795.1. NCBI lineage: Eukaryota > Viridiplantae > Streptophyta > Magnoliopsida > Asparagales > Iridaceae > Iris > Iris macrosiphon. The sequence continues at coordinate 336,380,982 of JAYESA010000004.1, read as the reverse complement.
TGGCTCGGGAAGCTCTCGAAAGCCAATTCGAGAGACTGGAACAAGGTAACCTATCCGTTGATGAGTATACTGCTGAATTTAGCAGGTTGAGCCACTTTGCAGAGTACATGGTTCGTACCCCGGAGGACAGAGCCCGTAGATTCAAGAAGGGGCTGTCTCCGGACATTTGCCTTGCTGTCACCACCAGCCGAGCTCGCACCTATGAGGAAATCTTGAGCGTGGCACAAGGCGTTGAGAGAGACATGGGGCATAAACTAAAACGAGAGAGAGATACCGGAAATACGGGACCCAACAAACGCCCTTTTCAACAACAACAACAGCAGAGGGCCCCGCAGCAAACTCAGCGTCCTCTCCCTCGAGCTCCAGCACCCCAACACCAGGCTCAAGGACAGAACCAACAAGCTGCTGCTTGTAACTTTTGCCAAAAACTAGGTCATACTTGGCAAGTCTGCAGGAAGAGGCTAGGTGCCTGCCTCTACTGCGGCTCAGCAGCGCATCAAATGAGGGACTGTCCTGCTGCTCAAGGATGCACCGCTGCACCAAAGGCTCCAGTCCAGGCCAGGGCCCCAGCAGCACAACAGAGGGGACCCCCGCTTCCAACACAACAACAACGCTTTGCTCAGCACCAACAGCAGCAACAGAGGGGTGCACCGCAGCAAGGCCGTGCTTATGCAATGACTCTAGAAGAAGCTGAAGCCACAGCAGATGTGATCACAGGTTCTGTGCTTATAAATTCAATACCAGCCATTACTTTATTTGATTCTGGAGCTTCACATTCATTCATGTCAGTAGATTTCCTTATGAAGCATAGCTTAATCACTAAACCCCTTAGGAATTGTTATAAGATCATTACCGGTGGAGGAATTATCCCGGTTAGTGATGCCTGTAACAATTATCCTATTACATTATGTGGAAGAGAACTGTATGCTAGGCTACTTGTAATGCCAGTTCCCAGTTTTGATATTATACTGGGTATGGATTGGTTGAGTCAACATCATGCCACTATAGACTGCCACAGAGGTAGTGTAATCTTCAGGCCCCCTGACAAGCCAGAATTTGAATTTGCTAGAGGTTCTAGAGAAATGGGTAATAACAAAATTTGTGGAGCCCTAGTAACAGAAGAATTGCCACTACCTATCATCTCTGAATACCTTGATGTCTTCCCTGAGGATCTCCCAGGCTTACCCCCAGACCGAGAAGTTGAATTCTCTATTGACTTAGTGCCGGGAGCAGCACCAGTATATCAAAATCCCTACAGAATCAACAAGAAGGAGATAATAGAACTAAATGAGCAAATCAAAGAGCTAGAGGAAAAATGTTTCATTAGGTCTAGTGTCTCACCCTGGGGAGCTCCAGTATTATTTGTGCCCAAGAAGGACGGAACGTCCCGAATGTGTATTGACTATAGGGCCTTGAATGCCTTAACAATTAAGAATAAATATCCCCTACCCAGGATAGATGACTTATTTGATCAATTAAGTGGAGCTCGGGTATTTTCAAAGATTGACTTGAGGTCTGGTTACCACCAAGTAAGGGTAAGGAAGGAAGACATCCCTAAAACTGCTTTCAATACCCGGAACGGACACTACGAATTCTTAGTAATGCCGTTCGGGTTGACGAATGCTCCAGCAGTTTTTATGAACTTAATGAACAGATTCTTTCAGAAATATCTAAAAAAAATTGTAGTGGTCTTTATTGATGATATTTTGATCTACTCCAAGACCCCCGAAGAACATGAAGAACATTTGAGGCTAGCATTGGAGACTTTGAGGAAGGAAAAACTTTATGGAAAATTATCTAAATGTGCTTTCTTCCTAGACAAAATAGAATTCTTGGGACATGTTGTGACTGGAGATGGAATAGCAGTAGATCCTAAGAAGATAGCGGCAGTAGAATCATGACCCACTCCAGACTCTGTAGCAGAGATTAGAAGCTTCCTGGGACTAGCTGGCTACTATCGGAAGTTTGTGAAGGACTTTGCTAGAATTGCTGAACCCATGACAAAATTAACAAGGAAGAATGAAGAGTTCACATGGACTGATGAATGCCAGCATGCTTTTGAAGAATTGAAGAAAAGGCTGACTACTGCCCCTATTCTGACCTTACCTTCTGGAACCGGAGGATTCGCTATTTATAGTGATGCTTCTAAAAAAGGTCTAGGTTGTGTATTGGAGCAGAACAAGAAAGTAATAGCATATGCCTCTAGACAGCTTCGACCTCATGAAAAGAACTATCCAACTCATGATTTAGAACTGGCAGCTGTCATCTTTGCTCTTAAGCTATGGAAGCATTATCTTTATGGAGAAAGGGTGGAAATATTTACGAACCATAAAAGTCTAAAATATATCTTCACCCAGAAAGAGCTAAACATGAGGCAAAGAAGGTGGCTGGAACTAATGAAAGACTTTGATATCACCCTTCAATATCATCCTGGGAAGGCCAATGTAGTTGCTGATGCTCTAAGCAGATATCCTATGGCGATGTACTTGACTATAGACAGACACCTGCTAGAGGACTTGGAAAGTTTAGGTATTAAAGTAATCATCCCAGGAAAAGAAGGCCAAATGATGAACTTGCAGATTCAGTCTACCTTAATAGACAAGGTCAAGGAGACTCAGTTTCAAGACGAAGGCCTGCGAAGCCTTCGAGGTCAAGTGCAAGCTGGATTAGTGGAAGATTTTAGAATTCATGAAGATGGATCACTGAGGCACGGAGATAGATTATGTGTACCTCAAGGAGACATAAGGGAAGAAATTATGCAAGAGGCGCACCGATCGCAATACTCTATACATCCAGGAGCCAACAAGATGTACAAGGACCTGAGGACGCATGTTTGGTGGCATGGCATGAAAAGAGAAGTAGCCAGGTTCGTCTCTCGTTGTTTAGTGTGCCAGCAAGTCAAGGCAGAAAGACAAAGACCTGGAGGATTGCTTCAACCACTCCCCATTCCGGAGTGGAAGTGGGAACATATCACAATGGATTTTGTTTCCGGACTTCCAAGGACACCTAGTGGAAAGGATGCAATTTGGGTGATAGTAGATAGACTGACCAAGTCTGCACATTTTCTACCTTTCAAAGTAGGGCTATCTACAGAGAAGCTGGCAGATTTATATATCAGACATATTGTTAGGTTGCATGGAGTTCCAGTAAGTATTGTCTCCGACCGAGATTCAAGATTCACCTCTCACTTCTGGAAGAGCTTACAAGCCAGTTTGGGGACTCAACTCAAATTCAGCACAGCTTATCATCCCCAAACCGATGGACAATCAGAACGTACAATCCAGACACTTGAAGATATGCTTCGTACATGTGTTTTAGATTTTGGAGGATCCTGGGAAGACTATCTACATCTGGTGGAGTTCTCTTATAATAACAGTTACCAAGCAAGTATTGAGATGACTCTATTTGAAGCTCTGTATGGACGAAGATGTCGTACCCCGCTATCATGGGACGACGTTGGAGAAAGAGCCCTGCTGGGACCAGAGATGGTGATCGATTCAACTGAGAAGGTAAAACAAATAAGGGACAGACTTCGAGTGGCTCAAGACAGGCAACGACATTGGGCAAATAGCCACCGAAGGCCCTTAGAATTTGAGGTAATTAAATTTATGAAATTCAAGTCAATTTAAATATTTTTTTGATTATGGAACTAAGACTTGATTATAACTTTATTAAAGGTTGGAGAACTGGTATTCTTGAAGATCTTTCCGACACGTGGCACCATTAGGTTCGGAAGAAGTGGAAAACTCAGCCCAAGATTTATTGGACCTTTTGGCATACAGGAGAAAATCGGAGAAGTGGCATACTGACTGGCATTGCCACCCTCTCTGGATGGAGTCCATAACGTCTTCCATGTGTCGCAGCTGAGAAAGTACGTATCAGACCCCAGCCACATTTTGGATCACTCAGAGCTCGAAGTAGGCCCAAGTTTGACTTACCAAGAGCAACCCGTGGAGATACTGGATCGATCGGAGAAAGTTCTACGGAACCAGGTTATTTCCCTGGTTCGCGTAGCTTGGA